>JACGWL010000005.1:3086950-3593027 GCA_034509725.1 Sesamum angolense
TATTTTTCAATCTTAACTCCTTACACAATTTTATCTAAACTAACAACTGATTCCTTTAATGAACCTGAGAACAATCATATAACAACTAGTAATACACTCACACAATCATTGCTCCTGGAACGATACTCTGATGATTCTTCCTTTAATGAACCTGAGAAAGAGCAAGAAACATATAAGTTGTGGTGGTTCCTGAAATGGAAATGAGATCAAGATAACTCATTGTAAATACTATGAAATTATGTCGGACATGATGCACAAATAACCTGCATTATCTGCTAGCGCAAAAGAAGAAGATGGTGATCTCAACTCCATTCTTTCATTCATCAGAATCTACACTAAATACCTTGTTCTTCATATAAGGCAGACCAAGGAAAATTAACATCAATGAAATTAATTCATATATTATAATAACAAGCTAAAAATCAAATAAACGACTGAAATAGGAGATAAAATACTAAGTGAATTATTTACATGCTTCGTGCCAGTTGTGCAACCTCCAGGGTTTGTGTTTCTCTGTTCACAGGATTTTGATACACAAGGAGATTCAGAAACCTGATGCCTTAAGACAGAAAAAGCATGTGATTTATAGTTTAAAGAACCAGGTGATATCTTGACGTCCGTCTCAAAAGTTCTATCTGTAGGAACACTATCAGTAACGTCAAAATCTGGCATGTCATTTTCGGAATCATTTTGCTGTGTCCAGTTTCCTCGTGCAACTGCAAAGGACATTTGTGAAGTTCACAGTGTCGTATAAATATTTCTATAAAATGTAATGATATAAGGAACCCAGAATCAGTCCAACACTATGATAATGATAAAGCTAAGGCAGAGACGAAATGAAATTAACAACAAAAGTTAGTAGGGATACGTAGAATTATTGAAACTAGTTAATCAATATTTTGACAGTTATTGGTAATTTTACTAGTGAATAATGAGAAGTACATCATGAAAAATAATTAGGAGAATCCTTTTCTATATGATGCGAAACTACTAGTGCCCTGAGAACTGCACAATGGCTTGTTCATTAAGAATGGATTTCTACAAAACCAAATTCCAAGTTAAAAAAAATGTAACCTATATAAGTAGCATAGAAACTTTTTCACATTATTTGGCAATTAACCAATTTAACTTTGCTTGAACTCGAACAAGTGAAACCCTACCTCCTGTTGTCTTGAAGCAAACCTACTCTAATTTCTTTTCGTTCCTAAGATATTTGATGATCTTGAAATGATACTCACATTGTTATGATCTGACTAGATGTAAAAGGAAGAAAAAATGCTTTTCTGTTTACCTTTCATTTTCCAATTTTCTAGACAAATAAGATCCTGAACATGATCCTTGATGTTCTATTCCAAAGTTCAAGCAGTGATTCATAGATTCCTTATTATGAAATATAGTAAGGATGATTCACATTGAAACAACATTGAGAAAGTGAAAAAGATACATAGAAATTCATCAAATGAATTGCAGATTTTATGTCACACATTTAAAGTCAGAGCCATTACTATTGAAAGAAAACATTTATCTAATGGAGAAAGTGTGATTAAATTAATCATTATCACTTTGTTATTGACACGAGTAATTGAACTTTAATGTAATCAATGGACAATAAGTCATATCATGGACTCTTTTTAAGGTTTAGTTTCTTATATGTTTGAGGGTAAACACACTATTTCAGAAGTCAATTATTCATACTGACAAGTTTGCAGCAAATCATTTATCAATGGTGATTCTTATTGTCGAATTTCACCTTGGTTCTCATACAAGCAATTTATAGAGAAAGGTGGGGCCTTGAAACTCTACACAATAGATTAAGAAATTTAATTATACCCACGTCGTCCTATCCACAGTCTGAAAAGATCTCTGTAAATAACTGGACGGCAAGAAACCAATTTTCACTATCCTCGTTAAAACAGCAGGTCATTGTTTAGCAAGCATGCAAGACAGTAGACCAAACACCATCATACAGACAAAATTTATCACCAATAGACATTATTGAACCCACCACCGCATCATCCAACAAACAGCTTTCATGTATTAACCGTCAAATCAAATGATTCGCGCGGGCACGGACTTACAGTACTCAAGAAAAGGTATTTGTTTTGTCACGAGTTGATGATGATGCGCTGGTTTCTTGCTAGGGCTTCTGGGTTCCAAATTTTGCAAGGGTTTTTACGGGATTCAGTCTCGACGCGCAATCATCATCATCGCGAACTCAACACCGAAAACTTGTCGTCCTTGCTGGAGCCGCCGCCGTAGCTAGCACCGGGTGGAATAAACTTACCGGCAGTGGTGACTTGTACTTCGCATTTCTCCTCTTTCCCATTGTGTATGTCACTCAACTTGGAAAATGGGAGAGAACTTGGGGAGAAGAGCCAGAGAAAGAGTCCTCACACTGGAGGAAAGTCTTCCGCCGTTTCATCTTTATTTTGAAACTTTATTATAAAGAAAATTTATAGATATTTCATTAAAGCTTAATAACAAAAAAATATTACTATTACTTTTTATATTTCAGTTAAAATTTTTACAAACGATTAGATTCCCAGTAACATAAAAAATATAATAATATAATATATTTTTCATAAAAACAAAATACATGATTTGAGAGTAAGAAAAATAAAATCTGCTATAAAAAGAAGGTAAAGAGAAAAAATATATTATAATTATTAATTTAATAAAATTAAAAAAAATTATAAGTAAAAAAATATGAAGAAGTTTGATGTGAGACAAATAATGGAGTAGTGGGTGAGAAAAAATAAAATATATGTAATTATGAAATTATTAAAAAATTAAAATTATTATTAACCAATTGTTTTTTTCTAAAGAAAAAAAAGTGAATCAAGGGTAAATTTGAGCATTTTAAAATTGGTTCGCCCAAATGAGTTTTCTTTTATAATGGTATAGATCTATATATAAAGAAAATCAATGAATAATTTATACAAATATATTATATATTTTTTATAAAAATTGACACGACCCAAATATAAATTCTAAATTAATATAAAATTATATATAACTACCGATCTTATTTAATATTACTATATATTATTACAGACGGCCCTTTTAAATCTACATAATTTATTTTGTTATTTACTTTTATTTTTTTAATCTAACCCCACTTATTATGGTCTTTTATAATTATCTTTTGGTAATTTTTCTTTTCTTTTCCTCGTGCATTTTCCATCTTTCCAACGTCTCTTATCTTCCTTATCAATATTTTTTATAAACCAAAACGTTTATATTAATTTATTTATCTTATATCTATTTTTTGAGGTTTATTTTACTCAATATAAATTAAATAATATAAATTATACAAACATTTAATAAAATTTTATACATATGCATAAATATTATATTTTAATCGTTAATATACCATCATATTTATGTTGAACTTTCACTCATATTTTAAAAATTATATTGTAAATATTAATTATATGCGGACGAATATTATATATCACATTAATTAATAAAATAAAACAAAGAGCTAGATTGAAATTTTTTCGTTAACAAGTACCTTACAATGGATTGTCAAGAGAAATATTGTTAAAATATTTCATGAAAGTATTTGTAATTTTTTAATTAACAATTAATATTAATAATTATGACTGAAGCCGTTGTAACTTACTTCATATTTTAGTATTCAGGTACGCTCAATACGTGTACAAAATTAACTATATAAAATTCAGTGCAAAAGGTTTGGACAGAATGTGGTAGCGCGAGGAGAAATTATCAAATTATGCTTGGTCTTAATTATATTATTAAGGATTTATCTTAGGGGAAAAAAAAGGGTATCGGACAATCGTCAAGTGAGGATACAAAGACAAGAAGTGTGATTGTGTCCCAATACAGAACTCCAAAGCTCACTGAAATTACACGACAAATAACATGCCACAGTAATTAAATTTAGGATTGGTAGAGGGGAAAATGACTCGAAAACCCTAGCAATTGTATCAGTTACAGTTTGGAGAAAGGTAAGCTGCAAGAATGGGCATGGTTTTATCAGATAATCATATATATATGAAGAAAGGTGATTGAGATTGAACATGTATACGTACCTAGCTTGAGAGAAGTGTCAGAGTCCTCGTCGGGACGATGGACTAAGTCCTGATGAGAATTGGTGATTGAATCGGCTGAATTTCCTTGCTCCATGCCATTTCTTGCACATCCCAATTTCTGCCTCTACAACATGGCTTCAAGAATGTGAGTTACTTGATACATCATCCATCATCCATGCACACGAATTAGAAGATGACGAAAATGACGAGAGAGATGGAGAGAAGAAAACGAACATCCACCTGATTAGCTTCTTTTTTAGCCGTGCGTTTTCATCCATTAGTTCTGATTCCTGCATGTTTGAGAATGAGTATGTATATAGCTGGAACATCACTTGCTTAGGATATTATAGAAACGGATACAACCGCGTATTTATACTAACTTTTTCTAAAAAGGGGGCCATCATAATGAATTAATCCTAAATTAATTAGTATACAGGAAGCCATGATGAAAAGTTAGGTTTCAGGACTTGCCCTTGTCTTCAGCTTGCTGATCTCGCTCAAGAGTCTGTCATTCTGCACATAATCACACATGCAAAGATTTTCTTTAAGTATATATGCAGCGAGAAGACTAATTATAGTACTACAAACACAGCAGAAATGATCACCTTTGTCTTCCCAACGCGGCTTAATCCCGTCTCCACCAATTTCTCAAGCTTCATCAAATCACTCATGCCAAGTCCTTGGAGCTCTTCCCCATAAGTTGCCTACCATAACAATTGTTCTTAATTATTCTCCGCTTTTATTCAAAATTATAATGTAGAAACATGTTGATATGAACGAGGGAGTGGTTAATGAAGCAACTTTAACTCAAGAGTCAGGTCCCCGAGCTCCTTGCTGATCTTGGCATGGTTACTGCTTTCCACTCTATACGGGATACAAGCAAACACAAGAAAACGGCCCATCATTCACAAGAACGTTAATGAAGCAAGCATACGCTCAGTATTCGTTAATTTTGTTCGACTAACAGCCATGAATTTTTCAATGGATTACAAGTTGATGATGATGAAGAAAGGGTGGAGTACCTGAATATGGAGGGGTTGCTGCCCAAGCTTATTAGACTTCTCTGACTGCAGACTATGCCTTTGGATGAGTTGCATCATACTTCAGAAGCCACAAGTAAAAGAAACAATTAATTATGGATTCTATGAATACATTACAGAAAATTAATGTCAATTAGAGAATAAATATAAATAAATGTATATATATCTATGTAATATCATATCTATCTTGTCTTAAATCCAGTGCTAGAAAATGTAGAACATCTACTTGACTTCTTAACTAGTTTTTGTATTACAAATGACTCCAATATTTATAAGAATACCCTTCAAACTCCCTAACCAAAAAAAAAATCATTAAAAATAAAACTCAAACATTCATGCATGTATTCATCCAAATACATGAATGGAAAATTCTAAACTCTTCGAATTCAACCAACATATATTAATTACTCAACATCTAATTCATTAATTTCATGTTTTTTTCTTAGGGAAAAAAAAATCATGAAGATCTCAACTAGAATCGGGGATGGAAGACTCCTTTGCAAACTTGAAAATAAGTGCAATGATTGTGTATCTATTATCCAAAACCATTTTTTGCTAGTGTGTAATTACGTGTTATTTTCTTTAAGAAATAAATCTCGTTCCCATCGAAAGCATTTAAATTAGATATGACTCTGAAAGCATTTGTTGCAAACATTTGGAATTAAGAAACAATAATTTATAATTAAGATGGTAAATAAGATCAAGGAAGCATTAATTATATCCTTATTATTTCCAATTGTTGAGTTCTTATCTTTTTCTTTTTTTCCATCATTTAAAAAAAAAGGGTTCTTTTGTTCTAAGTATGTCTATTTGGTATTTAGTCATTTATATTACTTGGTTGCAAAATAGTCGTATATATTTTTAATTTTGCTAATTTAAGACACATTCGGATGGTAACTTTAAAATTGGTTGCCGGCATTCCACCAGCATGTGCAAGACACATGAGACTTCCGGCTAAATGTGTTTTAAATTCTAAAAATTAAAAATATACAGAACTACTTTGCAGCTCTATTAATATATATTTACCATAAATTATGCATCAGAAAAATAGTATATATGAATTGAAAAAAAGTGTTCATTACAAACATTGGTAAGCTAATTTCTTGAACCACACATTAGAGAAGAGTATACCTCCACAAAATACTACTCATTATTCCATTAAGAATACGCATAAACATGAGAGTTTCAACTCATAATTATGTAAAGCCTAAGTAAATGACAAGAAAATAGAGGAAATAAAAGAATTTTCTAGATGTTTTTTATAAAGTTAAGTCCTAGTGGGGGGGGGGGGGGGGGGGGGGGGGACAATTCTTGTTGTTCATAATTGGGGAAAATTGTTTTTATATGCCATACTAATAGGTTGTGTGTGATTTTGGTCCCAATATTACTGATCTAACCATATTGCATCCACTACAAAAAAATAAATTTAATAATTGCACAATAAATTGATGTAAAAATTAACGTCGAGCTAATTAATAAATAAATTTTTTGCTAAATTCGTTGCTAATTTACATTAGAATCGAATTTCACTATTTTGTAAAGAATATATGTTGTTGTTATTAGCATTATTTTTTATAGTGATCCTTTGACTCCAAAAAATGTTGCAATTTTCATTCCAAGTGAACTCTTGGTTAATTTTCTAACAGAATTAGCATGTATCACTTAATTGCAAAAACTAACGGAGGGTAGCACATGTTAATTCCATCAAGAAATTAATGGAGAGTTCATTTGGGATGAAAATTGCAAAATTTTGAAGTTAATAATGATCGCAGAGTGATAAGGTCAATAATATTGGGACCAAAAATCACAAACAGCCTAAATTATGGGACACATAATGAAATTTTTCCTTTCTTAATTTCTCCCTAAGTAGTACATACATAATCGAATATTCATATAAGAATAAATTATATTTTGTCATCTGAATTATATCTGTTTTTACAATTTTGTCATTTAAATTTTATTTTTTATGTCAAATTATCATCTCAATTTTATAAAATTTTCACTTCCCATATATGACCATTTTTTTGTTAATTTTTTTTTATTGATAAAAACATCACATGCAGTGTACATGTAAAAAGCATCATATCACATTACCCTTAAATATCACATATGCACTATATGTGATGTTTTCTAACAGAAAAATCAATCAAAAATTGATCATACATGGCAAGTGCAAAATTAGCAAATTTGGGATGGTACGTTGAAAAAAAAAAAAAATGGCAAAATGTCTATAAATTCAAATGATAAATGTAATTTATCCTTCGTATAAAGCTACGTGTATCCATAACTTGTGCATGCATAATGTACAAACAAATTATATGTATATGTGAAGTTTAGCGTACCTATGCATTAATATTTTAAGCTCAATTTATTCAAACAAGTAAGTTTTTTGCCAAAACATTCATACCTGGTCCTTATAAATATATTAATTGAATTTTAATAACTTTTTATTCAAAATAGTCTAATGTTATCTAGAGAAGGTAATTAGGAACTTTATATCCAGATATACAAGTGACTATGTTTTTGTACTTAGTAAAGTCATTTCACTTTATAATTTATTTAGTTGAATAATGAAGTTAAATGCTGTTTATCTTTATTTTTTAGGGGAAATTGCAATTTTCGTCCACTAACATATATGTTCTGTGGCAATTTAAATTAGATAAAATAGCAAATAAGGACAGTAATGTTTAAACAATGACAATTTCAATCCGATTTACCTTAATATAGCCGAACTTAGGCTCTGTGAACAGGAATATTTTCCTAATCATGGCTAATCACAAGCCTAATTCCGGCGATATTAGGGCAATTGAACTGAAATTGTCATTTTTAGACATTATTATTCTTATTTGCTATTTTGTTTAATTCTTAGTTTAAATTGCCACCAAACCTATATTAATGGACGAAAATTTCAATTTTTCCTTTTCTTTTTTAACTAAAATTCATTTTCTGTTATTTGATAAGAAAAATAAAATATAAGACGAACTAAAATTTTTCAAATACATATATATTATATATATATATATATATATATATAGGAATACAAACCTACATGCCAACCAAAAGAATTCCGTACAAGGCTTTAGCACCTTCCATTCTTTTTATAGAAATAGTTTATTGCATTATTTACCAGCTATATCAAAAATCAATTATTAAGTACGTATATTAATAGTTCTAAACAAATTTAGCTGGAAAAGGAACATAAATAAAAATATAAGAAACTATAACAAAAGTAGACTAACACACATTATTATTATTATTATTATTATATTATTACATAAAGGTGAATCTACAGTTTTTTTATTGTAAGGTCTCAACCGCTCAAGAAATTTACAAAGAAAGAAGCGAGGGGGGAGCAATGAGAGTCATAAGGGCAAGAAGGATGGCATGGTTGGTAGGAATATTGGGTACGTTATTCAAATGCTTTTGTGATAACATTTCTACGAAAAGACATTAATTAAATAATGTTTTTAGATCATTTTTGAAAGAATTCTTAACACTTCTTTCACAATAATGCATCATTAATTAGATTTTCTTTTCAAAAATAAATTGGAATACCATTAGCAACAACACCACACAATGTAAGATCTTTTGTAAGATAGTTTTGTTCAATCTTTGAAGTTGTTATTCAAGACAGCAATTCCAGTTTTGTAAACATCAAAAGAAAAAACAAAATATACTATTGTTTCAATAAATACATTAAAAAATAGTAACATAATGGTAATAAGTTTAATTTGTGATAATTGAGTAGTCTTTTGTCAATGGTTGATCTGCTCAACAACTAGCTCAATCAGAATGACCAAAATGAATATTCATAGTCGGCAGTATAATCAAATTACATGTGGTTTAAATCCTTATCATCGCTAGTTACTTCAAGAATTGTGGAAATAGTGCATCAACGTGAAGATGCGCCTTCATGCAAGTTTTGGTAGGTAAATCAATAATTACATATACAAACTATATTTTCTTTTAATGAAATAATCAGTTTTTATTATATGTTTATGAGAAGGTTTTTGACATACAAATCTCTTCCCAATCCCAATTTTTCTCATGAACAAAGTACATATGTTAATGTGAACCTCCAAAGGCATTTTCCTCTCCTAATGAGCATGAATCTGAATTCCTATTTCCTATTAATTTGTTCAAATGACGATGATCCGAAATCAAGGTAAGAATAGTTAATTAGGTCATTAGACACGACCAAAGAAAGGGAACATCAAAACTTCAAGTAGAGTACATAGGAGAACGAATAAAAAACTAATGAGGTACGAAACAAAATACATGACGCCTTACATATCGTGATTAATTTCTATTTTCAATTTTTATTACATCTTCTATAACTATCTGACATTTGTACAATATTTTCTTTAGATAAACTGCATATTATTACAATAGGATTTGAAACAGCGAATTAATCCAATCTCTTTTTGTTCATTGACCCTCAAGTATGTTTCTACTCTTTCTAGTTGAAGCATGCACTGGTTTTACAAGTATATACTCAAAGTCTCATGCGGTAGACACACACACATAGAGTAGAACAACTCTCAGAACGCATGTTGGCAAAACAAATAATTTTGGAATGGATAGATTTATCTCAATGTTTTGGAGGTAAGTAAGCATTATGTGTTAAAAAATATTGCTTTATTTTGAAATTTTTGAGGAAAAGGGAGGCCTCAAGGCATAGATGATAAAAACATCAGAAGACAGATAGTACGACGTTGCAGGAAAGAGGACAGTGGATTGGGACTTCCAACCGATCAGCAGTATATCATAAAATGACAGAAAATGGTCCTCGATCAGGAATTGATTTGATTTGGTGGACAAGAGAGAACGAGAGCTAGAGGAAAGTCTAGTTTTTCCCCTAAAAAAGCATAAATCAAGATTCCTTTATGGAAAACATAAATCGAGTTTTCATAAACACAGAAATCAATTCTCCTCAAATGGCCCACCCATGGCTAAGGTCGACAGTACAGTTCTTGAATGGTTTTTCCGCACAAAGATGAGATTTAGACAAGAAAGCATGTGATAACAGCAAACAGTTTGCAGGCTGTATTTGATAATTATGAAATGTGGAAATTATGTATGTATGTATGCCCATTAATTCTGAACCTTTGTTCTACTGTGGGTGGTTTCAACCATTTGTCAAGGTATAGTAACTTAGTACATTTATAGTCACTGTAAGAACTGAGGTGGGGTGTACGTTCTTGTGTGTGTGTGAGAGAGAGAGAGAGAGAACCTTGAGCTGGAATAGTCGAAGAGCTTGCCGGTGGCTGAGAAAACAATGAGGGCAATCTCAGCATCGCAGAGAGTGGAGAGTTCTTGAGCTTTCTTGAAAAGCCCTCTTCTCCTCTTTGAAAAGGTCACTTGTCTGGCGGTGAGGTTATCAATCTTCTTGATCTGAATCTTTTGCCTCACCATCTCTTACAAGCACTACTGCAAACCCAAGATTGTATTAGTATACATATACATATATATATATATGTACGTATATATATATATATACCATCACTCGGTCCAACGGGGGAGAGAGAGAGAGAGAGAGAGATGATGGGTTTGAGACATGGGTTTTGAATAAAACTATAGAAAAGCAAAGAGTAAAGCATATCTTTCAAGTACAACATAGAATCTGCAACAAGAAAAACCCTTCTTCCCAAAAATCAAAGAGACAGGAAATTAAATAAAAATCAATCACAACCAAGGCAGTATATTTTCTTTAAAAAGAAAGAAATAAAAATAAATAAATGGGGGGAGACAGTCGGAAGATGATGAGATTCTTCTGTTATCTCACACAAAAGTAGAAGGTTGCATTTGCTAATTCAGGGAAGAAATGACATCACCTGCACAACAGAGATGAGACGAAAGCAGCGGAGGCAGCAGCCCTAGAGAGAGAAAGTAGAAAGAAAGATGAGAGCAGGCAAATAAAGCAGAAAGCAACACACAAATCTGAATACCAAGTTTAGAGCAGCACATGAAGAAGCTAAAAAGCAGCTTGCAACATTTAATTTCCCATATGGGTACTGTGGTGGGGATGGTGGGGCTAAGGTGGCCTGCAACCCCTCTCTCTCTCTCTCTCTCTCTCTCTCTCTCTCTCTCTCTATATATAATATATAAAGAGAAAGATAAGGTTTGATCCATTGAAATTACCTTTCTGGGACATTGGTAACAGTGCTTTACATTTTTTCCTCCAATGAGGATGTCCCAAAAACAGGAAACTGTGGGGTGTGGGTGCTTGGGAGCAATATTATTTCATTACAATAACGGAATTTCTTTTTACTATTAATTTTTTATTTCTTTTCCTCAGTTTTAAGATTTTTTATTCCAAAAAAACACATTATTAATTCATTGGATATTTAATATTAATTTGCGCTAAAAGATTTGAATTTATTTTTTATTTTTTAGAGGTATTCATAATTATTTTAAGAGGTGTTTGTAATTTTTCGACAACGTATTTATAATCAACCAATACTTTACTTTTAATTATGATGAAAATAAGTAACTATATTTTTTTAATAAACTTACAAAATTAAATAAGAAAGTAGCGTAGAATTTATTAGTTCAATTTGAAATACTCAATACAATAAGAAACGAAGTTTCTAGTCTTTTATTTCTTCTAAATGTATTAAATGGAAAAAAGAAAGTTAGGAGTACAATAATAAATTTCAGCATCACACGAAAATTACTTTTCATGAATATCGGGACGTATATGGCATACAACTAGGGCACGTCGCTCTCCGCTTTAGAAACATATATAAAACATGGCACAATTAATGAATGATCAATATTCATTTGGAATAACATCACCATGAGAGAATTATGATGATTCACTTTTCATTTTTTTTATAATAAATTATTTTTCAATGTTTTATCATAAATAATATTTTCTCTTCGACATTTAAAAAACTAAAATTTTTAAAGTAAGTAATTAGGTATACATTTACCCGTAATATATATATATCCAATTTTTTAACTTCCTTATCAACATTGAAATTATAAATTTTCTATTTCTCACTATTAATTTACTACAAACATCTTCTGCTTTAATTTTTGTTTAAAAAATCAATTATCTTTATAAAAAATAATCAATATAAATATATATTTTTCAAACACTCGAAATTATCAAAATGAATAAAAGATAAATATATAAATTAGAGAAAAAAAAATATATTGGTGGAAGAATGTAGATGGATGGAATATTGGTTGACAATTTAGGACAATTAAAAATGAATATCTATCTTGTCAATAAATAGAGATTAAGCAGAATGTTGGGGGACAAAAGAGGGAATTCAACTGTCAATAACCCACAAGTCAGAAAACCTGAGCAGTAAGCAGACATCAATCTATCTATATCTATATATGTATATATATAAATTCAGTTCATTGAATATATATACTTTTATATTTTAATAATAAAAAAAATTTGAAGGTTATTCATCATAGAATTATTATTTTAATTAAAAAAAAAAAAAAAGTTAAATTGAGTGTGTGATTGAGGTGTGGTCCGTACAAGTAAACAGCATGGGGGGTGGGTCAAAGCAGTGGAAATTATGGCTGGTGTGTACGTCGTACCCAAGTGTGTTCCCCACTGCCTTCATTTTGTACGGACGAACACCCTCCATCACACTCAAACTGTAAACTACCCCCCCTCTATTTTTATTTTTTTGGGGGGATATCCCTTTTTTTAAAATATTAAATTATACTTTTTAAAAAATTGAAATTACATCTATGTTATCTTCAAAAATTGTTTAGTTACACTTGACTATCTTTCGTTAGGGTTTGGACGAAAAATATTGACGTTAGTAAAAAAATTATATAAATTTTCTATTTTACCCCTCATTTAATATTTTTATATAATAATTTTGTACTTATAAAAAAATATAATAATGTTAATTGTCTCCATATATATATATTATATTTATTCTTTATAAGTACAAAATATACTTAAAAATGTTAAATGGGAGCAAAATTATATATTATATATATATATATTGTAATTCTTCGTCTTTTTTCAAACCCCAACGAAAGGGATTAGGTAGAAAATAGAAAATTTTAAAATTGGGCGTAAGTGTAATTTCAAAATTTTATAATATTTTTCATTTTTTTGTTTAATTATAAAAAATATATTTTAATTACAATAAAACAATGCATAGTTAGTAACTCAAGCAGTATTGTGAATTGTATAAATTAAAAATTAAGTGATGAATGAGTACAATAATGCACAAAAAAAATCATATAATTATACGTCATATTATCTGTTGAAATCTTGACAATGTGTGCTCCGTCACACCTCTTCTCATCACACGACTTACTAACATTTCCCATCTATATCCTATCTCTAGATGTAAATGGGCCTTGATGGGTGCAAAGTTAGTCCTTGCGTCCAATGGACTTGTGGGCTATAACGTAATTCTAAAATATGCATATTTAAAAGAAAATATCGAATCCCCGACTTATGCTTTGGTATAAATTTGTATATTAGAAATCAGGTTTGTAAATAAGTCGAGGTTGAACTAAGTTTATAAAATAATGTTAAACTCTGTACGAGGATTTAAATTATAAAATTCAAGTTGGGGTGATAAGTTATATTAAATGCCGCAGCAAAAAAGTAAAAATGTTGGAGGAATAACTATGTGTCCAATATAGATATGGAGACTCAAATTATAAAGGGTTTCTATATTTTATTATTTATTTTTCAATTCGATATTTTTACAATTAAGTATGATTTATACTTGAAGAAATTAAAGTTCATAATCGTTTATAAAATTCTCTACAAGAACGACAAACCCATTCTTGTAAATAAAAATAGCAAATACATGTTTCACATATTGTTTTGATACTCGTACACCGTTTGCTTAATAAATAATTAGTAAGTGTATAATTTTTTTAAAATAATTAAAATACTTTTATAAATTAAATTATTTATTTTTTGTAGTTTTATAATTTCTTATATATATTTTATATATGAGATAAATAAGACAATATATATATATATATATAAGATAAGAAAAAAAAACCAACAAAAAATAGTTATGAAAAATATATATATTTTTTACAACCAAACAGTCTTTTAATACTATATAGTTTGACGTATTTGCAATAGTTTCTATTTTTATATTGAATAAATTACAGATAGAATTGTAAGTTTAATTGTATCGAATGCAAAAATAAAAAAGATATATCGCTTTCAACTATATATACTAAAGCAAAAGCCTTTTTTTTTTTTTTTTTTTTAAAGATATATTTGTTCTCTTTATGTTTAACAGATTTAGACCTAATTTATTGATCACTACTAAATTAAATTGTACTAACAAGAATTTAACTCGATTGATAGGTCCAAATTCGGGATTAGGTTCAATGTTTAAGGCCTTGCTCGGATCTTAATTCGTGGATTTATCATAAGAGTATATACTCTCACAAAAAGTCGGTGATAAATAATACTAGATAAACCAGGTACTTAAAATAATAACCTCAGTACAAAGTGAAACTTGAAAACAATAAATATGATTGTATAAGTATATACTTTGCTATTTGTGAGCTAAATATTTAAAAAAAATAAAAATGATCGAGCTGTAAGATTCATCGTGGATCGTTGTTCTGATTTTTATTGTATGATTATAAGAACAAGTATATTATTGAATGATTTTCCAATTGGATCGACCAAAATAAAAATTACGCGAATCCTCAGTACGTTAGGCGATTATTATGGTAGTTAACGTGCTTATAAGGGAAAGCTTATCATTTTAAGTGGCTAAGCATGGGCTGTATGGTTGGTTTTATTTAAAACATCATAAAACTCCAGTCTTTAACTTGGAGATGATTACAACCACACTCTCTAATATAATTATTTTAATATTTTTGAAAATTATACCTATACTCGTAAAATATGTTAATATTTATTTACACAAATCATTCATACTTTTAAAAAAATTATACATACATCCCAAAAACATTAATCTCATTACAATAACAACCCCTACTTTTTAACTTGCATTAATGATTTATGTAATTAAATAAAAAATAAGAATTATTTATGTAAATAAGCCATAGATCAAAAATGAAAAATATTCATACATGTATTCACATATATAAAAATACAAACTTTGGACACGAAGAGAGGGCATTTTGGTAATTTTTACAAAAGGCAAACATTATACATGCAATTGACTACAGATTGTGTGAAAAGTCTACCTTGTGATTGTCCTTTTCATATTATTTATCACGTTTCGTCCCACACAATACAAAGTAGCCGCAACTTGTCCTTGATTTTTGTAATCTATATATATATATATATTGCAAATTTTATGAATCACTCATAGTTCCAATATATATTTGTAATCGATACGTGTGCTTGATTTAATTTTTTGTTATATTTATTAAATATAATAAAAAAATACTAAATAGGTAACCAACATTAATGAAATAAAATAATTTGTGTATATTTTTGTACTGATAAATGATGATTTGTAATGTTGTTTTATCGAATTTTTTGTTATGTCAATAATATTTTAAGTTGATTTTTTTTGTTTATTCCTCTTTTCTTTTAATAAATGTGATGCATTGACTTGTATATTCATTCTTATTTATGATATACTTTTAAATAAAAAGTTATTTATTTTATACACAGAAATGACGTGTCACGATGAATATTGTATATACAATGTAAATTATTTCCATATTTTGGATAAGATGATTTGGCCTAGGCCCGGCTTTTTACTTCTTCCCAAGCCCAATTTCTAATTATGGAAAAGTTTGTACCTTTTTTTTTAAAGTCAAATATATTATTTTCTAGAAAGATTAAGATAGGGTTTGACTTGTTAATTTTATCCAAGTTCTGAATTAATTTATAATAAAAAAATAATTTAGATAAAGTATTTTTTTTTACAAAAAAAAAAGTAAAACGTAATAATACTCTGTACCATTGTTATATATAAGCTTCTATGATCATTTATTCTGTAATGCATACAAATTAGAATAAATTTAGGAGCGTAATATATTTGATTATCGTAAATCAAAATTATTATATAATTTATTGTGAATAAAAATAAAATATAAAATTAACAAAAAATTAATATTTGAAAAACATGCATGCAGGTGTCATGCGTAATAGATATTTAATCCTAATGAGTATATGTTAATTACGTGATAATTGAGAATCTAATTGGATATGATTTGAGACAGTAAAGAAACAATCACATTTATAATTAATTAATTCATCTGTTTTTATTATGTAAGTTAATTATCTAATAAATATATATATTTAAATAAAAAAAAAATAGAATCGGAGTGGAAGTAGTAAAATTTTGCACATGTCCGCAATACTCATAAAAGCAGGGCCCCAACAACTTTCCAACGTCAGGAACTCAGAAGACGACATCTCTTTAGTTTAGTGATTCTATCTAATATCTATCGGTGGTGAGTGAATAATCAATACTTACACCAATACATACACCACCATTCTTGTACTCATCCTTGCTCTCATCAGACTCTTGTGAAATCCCATGCTTGCCCTCCTTATCCGACCCACACGTGGTGTTCTTCCCCCAGAACCCAGACCCCTTTTTGGTCAACTCACACTACCCTCACTCCCATATCCCTTCTTGCTTTCTCCCTCCGTTACCATTACCCCCCCTGCTTTGTTTTTGAAATAATAGAGACAAAAATGGAGCACCCGTTTTTCACGACGGCCGCCACTCGGGCGGAGGCTTTGCGCTGGCTCACAATCGCGGAGAAGCTGCTGTCGGCGCGTGACCTGCTGGGGAGCAAGTCGTTCGCCACGCGCGCACGTGAGTCTGACCCCACCCTCGCCCCCGCCGACGAAATTCTTGCTGTGGTGGACACGCTCCTTGCTGGGGACAGGCGGATCGGGAATAACCAGCCCGACTGGTACGCTATCCTCCGGCTAACACCCGCGGAGGCCCGCGATTCCGAGCTCATTGCCAACCAGTACCGCGGCCTCGTTCTCCTATTGAACCCGCAAAGCAATAAATTCCCATTTGCTGAACAGGCCTTCCGCCTCGTCATCGAAGCCTGGTCTGTTCTCTCCAACCCTTCGCGGAAATCATTGTATGATAAGGAACTTGCGTTTTATTTGCAGCCGCAGCAACATCAACCCGACCCGTTTAACGAAACCATACCAGCATTGCAGCAGAACTTCATTTTCTTTGGGGGTGGCGGTGCGAGTAGCGTCGCTCAGCCGCAGGTGCATGGCGGTGGAAGTAGCAGCGGCTTTGGTGCCACTCACTACGCGCAAGTTCAGCAGGTACATGGGCAGCCGCAGGTTGACCCCGTGGTTGGTGGGTCGAATCGCGAACCCCAAAATTTTATGGGTTTCCCTTCGGGTTCTCATTTTGTTTTCGGGTCTGGTTCCGGGTCTAAGCCGAGTCACGAACCGGTCAATAATCAGGTAGAAGAAAGTTATTCGACTTTCGCTGGTAATGTGGGTTCTGATTCGGGGCCAGGCCAGGAGCAACTGGATAGTAAACAGAAAGAATCGCAAGAAATTTACTCAAATTTACTGATAAATCAATTCATGATGATGTGAACAAGAGTGAGAATATAGGAGAGACGATAGAGGATGAGGAGGATGTGGAGAGAATGGATTTGGAGGAGGAGAGAGTTGATTCACCGGAGGACAATGTTGTATCAACTTTCTGGACAGCATGTCCTTATTATATGTATGAGTATCCTAGGTTGTATGTTGATTGTACATTGCGCTGTCAGAACTGCAGAAGTGCGTTTCAGGCTGTGGTGATTCCATCGCCACCCCGATTGTGGACGGGCAAGAAGGATACTTCTGTTGCTGGGGCTTTTTGCCAATGGGTTTCTCAATGGAGAATTGGGAGAAAAATAAGGGTGCTGCTTCAGCCTGGACACCTTTTTCGCCCATGTTCACTTGCCCACAAATGGTTAATAATGCGAGCAAGAAGGCTGGTGGCCGGAAGAGCTCAGCTCCTAGGGTTTACGTTGATGACGATGAGGTTTTCGTGGAGATATCTGGCTCAAGTGAGTCCGACGGTAACTGGCAGGATGATAGGGAGAAGAAAAGGAAGAATAAAGGAAAAAATGTCGTAGGAAAAGAGGCTATTACAACCCCTGGTGGAAATGCGAGGAAAGTGCTTCCGGATATAGGCAAGGATGTGAATGTGGCTGAAGCCCTTGAATCTCCAGATGGGGTGGAGATGCCTAATAAGACAATTGGTGATCCGAGCAAGATGGGAATGATGGCGAATGCAAGGAAGCAACCTGGCAAGGTTGCGAAGGATTTTGGAAAGTTGGATTTGAATGTGGAGTTCAGCAATGAGGTTGAGGAACCTGCACCAGGTATGAACCAAGAAAATGGACCAGGCCGTGCAGAGGATGATAACATTGAAGGGATTGGTTTCTTTGAGGGTCTTGATGAATTTCTTAGCAGTCTTCCGATTCTTAACGTTGTAGGAGGTGACGACAAGGTTGTCAAGGCTGCTTGATATAGTAAGAGCCTTTTTGGTTGTAACTGTAAGTAGTTGCAAGGTTGTCAAGGGTGTTTAATGTAGTAAGACTTCTCTGTTCTCGTAATTTTGACTTCTTGTAGTAAATGATGTAGATCAACTTGGATATTGTACTTCTGGTTTTCTTATGTTTTAATTGTATGTATATCTTTAAGCTGCATTGTTCTGATCTGTTTCCATAGTTGTTCCCTGTTAATTAGGTGATTGAGATCACTCGTGCAATCAAGCGAACAGCACAAGGAAGCAGGAGCTTTGATTTTATTAAATGCATGCAATATACCCCAGCATGATCATACTTTACTGACGACTTCTTTCTGTTGATTATTTGGATCTTAGTTGTCGTATTAGCATTACGTAGATGCACTCAATACCATGTTGTCGTATTAGCATTACGAAGATGCACTCTTTACATGTGGTATTTGTTACTTATCCACGAAACGTGCACGTGTCCTTCATTCTCTGGTGATATAATTATTTTAGTTTCCACAATCTCGTTGTCTGATGAGGAAGAATGTTTGAGATTGCCATATTTAGAGCAGCAATTATTGCGATGTATTGATTAGTGGATGAGTAATATGCTTGTTTCTTCTGTGAGGAGATGTGATGCTTAGATGTTATTCAGTATCTATCTTGATTGATGATGAGGGCTTACAAACAGAAGGAAGCACGGCCAGAGGAGGGGTGAATCTCTTCCTATCTCGATCACCACTGATTTGTTAGCTTTTATGGCTAATTGAGGATAACCGTGTCATGGAGATGTCATTCTTAGTGTTCTGTAACTTACACCAGAGCACAACACAGAATCTGCTCTTCTTTTCGTCTTGCTTTGTCGCGGGTGCCCTGTTTGGTGTCTTCTCTTATCTGAACGCTTATGTACGTCCCGTTCTTCCTTGTTCCGTTGTCTGGAGAATGTTGTAAACAACATAGTTGCTCAGTGTTATGATGCCTGGAGTACTAAAGATCTGGAACTTGCTTAAATTTTCCGGAATGCCTCCCTTTATCAAAATTTGAACTAGCAAAACTGCAGCATGTGTTGGCTTTCATTACTATCTTATGAGGATCCTTCTTTTAGGTTTGTTTTTCAGGTTTCTTGTCTGTTTTTGTTCTCCCCTGCTGCTTAATAACTGTAGAATGCATCCTCAAATCTCTCAGATGTCTTGAACCATACTGTTCAAATACACATGTAATCAAACAGCTGCTCCCATCACTTCTACTTATGTTCTTTCATTGATATCTGGCTATAACTGCTGCATTATCCTTGCATTGGGCCATCCTTGTTCCTTTAAGTGTGTTGTTACAATGGAAACCATGACGAGTCTGGGATGTCATCCAGTTCGTTCTTGTTGTGATGCTGCTCTGGTTGTGAGAGCATCAAACCCTGCTAGGCTCGGTTTAATATTAGATGATCAAGATTAACGGTCTAGATTAAA
Organism: Sesamum angolense; assembly: GCA_034509725.1. NCBI lineage: Eukaryota > Viridiplantae > Streptophyta > Magnoliopsida > Lamiales > Pedaliaceae > Sesamum > Sesamum angolense. The sequence goes on from JACGWL010000005.1 coordinate 3,106,957, forward strand.
CATAAGATTTTCATGCACAAGAGCAAAGTACTAGCATGCCATGTAATTCGTGTAGATTCGATCAAACCCGGTGATTTTATCACTATGGGTCAAATATATTATTTTAAATTCTATTGCATATTATATTTTCTTTAATATATATACATCATGTATACTAATTTTTTTTCTTATGGTCCTTCAAGATGTACAAATTAAATTTGAACTTAAAATTAATTTGAGAATATTATTAATATATTTCCAATTCAGATCCAAAGGCACATTTCCCATTCTTATTCGCACTCTCAGACTGATGATGAAAGTTTCGGGACAGGCCTGGTCCAATCATTTGCTCAACCAAACCCAACCCCATCATGGGTTTTTGAGTCCAACAATGAAACTGGCCTTTGCCTGAAACCAAGGGTCGAGTTTGTAGTCCTAGACCAACATCATGTGCAGTGATGTGCCCACCATCAGCACATTCGGCTTCACTTTTTTGGCAGTAACCTCGATTTGTTCGCAACCCATCAGTTCTTGCATTAAATTAAGGGTAAATTACATCTACCTTCCCTGAGGTTTGGCATAATTACAAATACCCCCTCGTTGTTTGAAAAATTACAAATACCCCCTAATGTTTGATAAAATTATGTAATCCTTGGATTGAGGCATAGAAATGTCAACTTTGCCCTTACTGTATTTTTTTATTTTTTTTAAAAAAATTAAAATCTTATAAAAATATTGAATGGGATGGATGAAAAAAATTTAAAAATTATAAAAAAAATTATCGCCTTAGTCAATAAAAAAATATTTTTTTAAAAAAATAAATAAAATTATAATTTTTAATTCATAAGGGTATTTTGGTCAGTTCATTATAAAAAATGCATAGATTGGGGTAATTGTTAGACGGTCGTTAAAATTAGAGGTGTATTTGTAATTTTTCAAATAACGAAGGGGTATTTGTAATTATGCCAAACCTCAGGGAGGTAGATGTAATTTACCCTTAAATTAAACATTGTTTTCTCCGTCTTTCTTGGAGAGCAGTAGACCTCCGATCCACCCAACTAACAACATTAAATTATTACAATTCGGACAAACTAACACTGGCTGGCAGAGTTGTATAACTACTAAGGCGTTTCATTCTGTTTCTTGATTCCATCTCATTCCTAAAAATAGCAAAAGGCCCTTGAGCGTGAACTGCTAGAAAGTTCTCTAACCATGGCTCACGCGGTGCTTCAATCCTCGTCTCTGTCTTGTTCCTCTTCCATGGACCGCTCTAGGACTTCAGCTAAAGCCTCCGACGTAAATTTGCAGCTCTTCTTGTTCTCTTTGTAGATTGTTTTAGATGCATGTCTATGATTATGTGCGCTCAGTTTCTTAGAATTGATATGCTGTTGAATTTTTTTGGTTCTTTTCCCCTTTGTGGCAGATCTTTGGTTCCCAGTTGAGATCTCCGGAAATTGAGCAGACCCACTTGAGATTTTTGGATTCCTTTAAGTAAGTGAGCCAAAGTTGTGATCTTTCCCTTCTACGTAGTTTATGGAAAAAAATTTGTTCTTTTTAAGGTTCTGAAGACAGTTATTTAGTTGTCTGTTATCTTAGAAATCTTGTTTCCTGCGGTTCATTTGTGTGAATTAGTTGTTGTTGATAAAATATCTGGGATGTGCGGTGATTTTGCTGCGGTTTCTTCTTTGTTTCATGCGACTGCTCATTGAATTGATCATGTTTGAGGAAATGTCTATGACGAGTAAGCTTTTGCTTTGATTGATAACAAAGATTTATGCCAGCACAGACACAGTAGCACCATGTACTGTGAAATGAGCTGTATGGTCCTTAGGCAACTGTGAGACGGTAGATTTCAAGTTAGATTGTTTGCTATTGAGTTGAGAAATTCGATATAAAACTGATACTTGGAAGATGAATTCTGTGCGTAATTAAACTGCACTTGGTTCTGTATGTTTCTCAAGTTAAAATCATTTAATATTCCGCATAATGTTTCTTGGTTAGCTAGCCACTAATCTGAGTGAAGAGTTCCTCAACCGATAAAAAGATATAGCGAATAAATCGATTCAGATCCCCTGCATATAAAGGTTCTGATCATATCGTTTGATGGTGGTTTCTAGGACCTACTTACTTTTTAAGATTAAAGACTTCCATGCAACACTCAAGGTTGATCCAGAGAGATAAGCATGCTTTTATTTTGATTTGAATTATATGTTCATTGATAAATTGGGTGTTATACTAATACGTTCTCTTCTCTGCTGTACGACTGCCTCTAATGAATACAGACGAAATCCAACTATAAGATTAAAGGCCTTAAGGGAGTCTCCCGGCCTAGCTCAGGAGATCATAGATGACAAAGCGAAAATCGCAGAGGTGATGAAAGAAGCACCCAATCATTTCAAGGAGTTTGAAACATCGATTTCTTGGTTTCAAAAAAGATAAATACTTGTAAGAACTCGTAAGTTTGTGTAAGTTTATGGTGTTTAAATTGTAGAACTTCATGCTTTTACATTTTTCTCATTGCTGTAGGAAAGACCTAGAACACTACCAAAGGCTTTCTGAGGCCCAGCACCCAAGGTACTTTTGCTTGAGTAGTTTTCATTTTTCATAAACCGAAACATCATACCAGAAATCTAACATTGAGAAGGACAGTTCATGGTGATTGCTTGTGCAGACTCACGAGTTTGTCCCTCAAGCATCCTAGGATTTCAACCTGGAGAAGCCTTTGTGGTTCGCAATGTGGCAAATTTGGTGCCTCCACATGAGGTACACATACTTTTAGTTGCTTTATACATTCAGTATACTGAAGCATGGTGATCTAATGATATGACATTGAACCGACACCTTGTATTCCTTTTGATGCAGAATGGACCTTCAGAGACAAATGCTGCTCTTGAGTTTGCTGTTAATTCTCTGGAAGTAAGTTAATAGTGTACTTAACATCTTCTCAGCTTGATATGCTTTTGATTACTCCACCTAAAAAAAAAAAGCTTGATATGCTTTTTGTATATTTTATTTTTTGATGAAATGAATGTGATATTCTCTAGAGGTCAGGGTACAGAGAAAGATGCCACAGTCAGAGAGAAAGGCTTGAATGAACTGATAATAATAATTGATAATGAATAGAGAGCTTCAGGTGGAAACAAGTACTTGGTTTTCCTGAAACTTCATTCCAATCTTGTGAAGCATTATTCCCTGCAAGCATTGAGGCCTCCGAAATGAATTTTTCCTTTTAAATAATATTGCCTTAATATACGTGGTTTTTTATTTTTTTATTATTATTATTACAGTATAGAGTATTCCTTTCCGCGGGAGCATTGTTAAAGGTATTTGTATTGTATAGGTCGAAAATATACTGGTTGGTCACAGCTGCTGTGGAGGAATTAAAGCCTTGATGAGCTTACAAGATGATGCAGATTCGAGGTTTGGTTAATTTCTTTTCGTTCATTGATACGTAAGCCGTCTTACTCTCCTTGATATGTTGTTTCTTACTACCCTGTTTTGTGTTTTCCAGTAGCTTCATTAGAAGCTGGTGACTATCGGAAAGCCAGCCAGGTTCAAAACAAAGAATGCTGCTTCAGACCTCAACTTTGATCAGCAGTGCAGACACTGTGAAAAGGTTCATTTCCCTCCGACTTCTTACCTGGCTCACTTTCGTGTCTGCCTCTAGTTCTTGCACTTAGATGCTCAAATAGAACATACAAAGACAGAAACGACATTGAAACTCTCTTTCCTGGCTGAACACTTGCTTCCTCTTTTCTTCTCTCTCCAGGAATCAATTAACAGGTCCTTGTTGAACCTACTCACTTATCCATGGATAGAAGAACGGGTGATAAGGGGCAAGCTTTCGATCCATGGTGGCTACTATGACTTCATTGATTGTACATTTGAGAAGTGGACCCTTGACTACAAGGGTAGTGGTTTGCTATCCAGTGCTGAATACTCCATTAAAAACCGAGAGTTCTGGGCCTGAGTTGCTGTCATGGGTTATTTTCTATATGTACATTTTCATAACAATTTGTATTACAAGTTCTTTGTATGGCGTGTTGTTTGGTACATTGAAGATGTACAATAAAAATGGTTTTTATTCAAGAGTTCTTTAAGTTTTTTGTTATGAAATGAGACAACTTTGTGGCCGTTCCTAGGACGACATAGGAACATTTCCACATTCCCACAAGAACATGGGAGCATCTCATTACTAGATATCTTAGGTTATGTCGACTACTTACAGTTACATGTGTAATGGATTTGATGTTAAAGTTGTGGTTTTATACGCTCAATTGATGAATTTAATAGCTTAATTTAACTGCACAATTAAGACCGGAGTTCAATCAGTTATCCCTAGACATTGTTTTTGTATTCAATGCATCAGGCATTTGTGGGCTATAAGAATCAAGGAATACAACTCAACCTGAACATCTTTTAGTTGTTTCAACTAAAATTTCCCATAATTTGTGTGTAAAATGGCTCGTTTTCATCTAGTGCTAGCTATGATCATGTTTATTTCAACAATGGACGCCAGTAAAAGAATCGTTGCAGCAGGCCGACGCCTGAAAGAAGACACACCTCCTAATTTTGGGTTTCCTGAGCTGTCTCCACCGTATCCAAAAATCCCAATTTGGCCGCCTGCAACTGATTTACCTGTTCACGAAGACAGGCCTCCCAATTTCGGCTTCCCTGAGTTGTCACCACCGTTTCCAGAAATCCCGATTTGGCCGCCTGAGACTCACTCACTGGCCCCAAAACTCAAGACAGAATCCAAGTCATCTGATTTACCTGATCACGAAGACAGGCCTCCCAATTTCGGCTTCCCTGAGCTGTCACCACCATTTCCAGAAATCCCGATTTGGCCGTCTGAGACTCATTCACTGGCTCCACACCTCAAGATAAAATCCAGGTCATCTGATTTACCTGACCAGGAAGACAGGCCTCCCAATTTCGGTTTCCCTGAGTTGTCACCACCATTTCCAGAAATTCCAATTTGGCCGCCTGAGACTGATTTACCGCGAGACTTCAAGACAGTATCCAGGTCATCTTTGCCACCAGTTTCAGAATCTCTGTAGCATAACACGGTTGGATATGCGTCTGCTGTTTTCTGTCCTCTATGAGACAATAATTACCGTATGCTACTTGTAAGAAATTGTTTTGTGCTATATATGCAACCATGGCATATGCATCTCTGAAATAAATACCATTTCCAAGATTGCAAAAAACAGTAGTAAATATGAAACGTGTGCTGTGAGATGAGATGAGTAGTTGAACAAACAATACAATCACAAAACGTTTCCTACCAAATTGATCTCTTTCACCTCCCTCTCGACCTATTCGTTTATAAAAAGCCACAGACTAAAACAATATGCAACATCACAAATCAAGAAGCTCTGTGTGAAACAGCTTTAGCTCCCACTCGTCTCTAACATGGCACAAAATCAGTACCCATTTATGGTGTTACCCTTTCTGCTGATCGCCCTGGCAAGCACCAGCAGCCACGTTATCCTGGCAGATGCCCGTAATCTACTGGAATTAAACTTGCCAGAGCTTCCTCTACCGGAACTGCCAGACCTTACCGATCTCCCTGGATTAGCAGAACCCGAGCTGCCATCATTGCCTAAAGTGGAATTGCCTGATTTTCCAGCTCTGCCAGAGCTCAAAGTTCCCACTCTGCCTACAGTGGAACTGCCAAAAATCGCCGGCCTGCCTTCCTTTCCTCAGTTTCCGGAGGTCTCAAAGACTGGTGCATCAACCATACACAAGGACTCCCCTCAGCCATCCACCGTTTCCTCGACTACTAGTCCTTGAGACGAAAATTAAACCATTCTGCATCACTTCCTACACTAAAGTTGTTCTGTTTCAGTCCCTTTATTTTGTGTTCTTCCGTTGGTTTACATGCATGCATTAGTACTTTGAACTTTGAATGTGTGTATTATGTGGATCTGGAGCTCTATTCCACGGCTTACTGATGAGTATAATCTAATATTTGGTATGTAAATATTGATGATGAACACATTCAAAAAACAGAGGTACAGTAATCATCCAATCTAAGAAACTCTTTGCTCCTGATTGGTGTGCAGCAAAAACTTAATCATGCTGTAAATAAGATGGATTTTTTTTTTTTTTATTTCAAACCATATTGCATGTTTTATTCCGTTTAATATATACACGATAGCATATAATATTTTATTTGATAGATCAAAGTAAACAAGATGTAAAATTTTAAAATCCCACCTAATGCAGGTTGAAGTCCAAACTTTTTCCCGGTCCCTTACAATTCCATAAGTTAGTAAACATGGCCTTGTAGTCTTGTCCTACAAAGGCGGCTAGTTAGAGAGATAAGACTTTGGAGTTTATAAACTATTCAAACTTTTCGTTCGTAACTGATGTAGAATGCAACATGCATTATACCATCACCAACCAACTACGGCTACCTTTACTTCATTTGATTAGTCATGATATCATGGCTAATCCCCAATTATTTTTTGTTTATTTACTGTATGCACAGCCTGTTACTGGCTCCTCAACCCGATATAAATGATGATTGGGCCATGACATGAATCAAGATTTGAAGAGACTTATTAGTTAATCGTCAAAGCCCACCATATGTTGATATAAAATTGTGTTCCAAAATTGTCCCATGCCTTTAGGGAAATTGCCAACTTTAACCTTGCTTTGCATTAATTATCTCACCAAATTTCCTTTATGACAAGACAACATGTCAGTCATCCTTTTGAAAATAGCATTGGTTCTCTCGTATCAAGGTATTCACCTTCCTCTTGCAAAGAGTTCCCTCTGTCCACCATTGTTTGAGAATTTGCAAACTTCCCCAACATTGGCTTCCACACGGTTTTCTCCCTCCTCTAATGGGCTACTATTGTTTGGAGAAAATCTTCATCCTTCTTTACTAATTTTTCATTATTATTTAAAGTTACATGCTTGAAGGTTTTATGGTTAAAGATTATTATTACAACCACTTTCTCAAAATTTTAGGTACGTTGTTGGGTCTCCAGGTTTGTGAATAACTTGAACTTCTACGCAGCGGTTTTGGTGTCTAGACTCTTGTCAACCTTACCTGAAGATTCACCGTGTCCATTTGCATTAAGGTTTGGAACTGTGGAAATGGAGAATGGAAGGAGAAAGATGGGTGCATTTGGGCCAACAAAAGCAAAGGCCAAAGCTTTTCACATAAAAAAACTCTCAAGTACACTGACAATGAGCTTGACACATTTGACTTTTAGTCTTCATTTGCACAATGCTTTGCGATAAACATGAGATAGACTAATAAACATATTGTTGTAAAATGTACTAATATGAAGTAAATACTTTAGAAGTCAAACACCAACATAATTACTAAAGTCTTAATCACAATTTAGTAAATTCCACCGTGATCACATTATATAAAGTAAAGATGCCCTATAAGTCTTCCTCGAAACAATTCCAAACAAAGGCTTGATTTATTTTCTTACATTAATCAGATGAATTAATCTTTTTGAACATTTTCAGGAATATAGCTTAGAAAGTCAAAATGAAAATAAATCAAAACACAAAGATAAATGTGGTGGATGAGTTATTTAGGTGAGGAGATGCTTTCTTCTGTAGCAATACTGTGGTGCAGCTGCTTTGAAAGTGGGCTGATAGAGTAGAAAAACTGTTATTGAGTCCCACTGCTTGCTGGATTTTCCAGGGCCACAAACCATTTCAGGAAAATCAAATAATGGGAGTACAATGGTAGCTACTACCTACCATAGCCATCAATTTTTATCTTTTTTGAACTATTTTACCAATGACTGGTGCATGTTATATCTTACTCCCTTCAAGCTCCTTCTTTTGCCCCAGTGGACAAGCCAATGACTCGGGCATAACATTTTTTTATGGGAGGTTTCGTGTTCGTACCTTGAGTGTGTTTGGTAATTGATACTCTTCTTTCTCTTTGTACCTTGTGTGTGTTTGGCGCGCTTCTTCCTCTTTTCTTTCTTCTTTTATTTTTGCATGATCATTAGGTGATTGAAGGGTTTTATGTCTTGAATTTGAGTTCTTGATAAAAATATTCTGGCATTTGGATATATTACAAAAATAATATTTTGAGAAATTAAATAAGCGCCCATACAATGGTCACTAGTTTTCCAAATAAAATCCTTAACTCCAGATGCAACTTGAATAAATAGAAAATTCTTCTAGATTTAATTTAATAAAAAATCCTTGACATAATTCACTTGTAATATTTACTACAGTCGGCAGGAATCGGGAGTTAGGACCTGTTAAAGGTAGACTTTTCCCCCGTGTCTTGTTTTTATTTGGTGGTAGACTTTTTCCCTTCAGGGTCATATGATTTCTTGGTGTAGTTATGAAGTGGGCACAAACCAGATGTACAACCTTGAAAGTTGAAAATCAAACCTGTAAGAAAGTCAAAGTGGATGCAGAAAGAAATAAATGCCTAGTGGGGGACACTTTCCATGTCCAGGAACTCATGAATACTTGTCCCTCCCCCTTCCCACCATTATAAAACTCCTCCAATCCTCACATACTTCTTACCACACTTCACTAATCCAGCTCCAGTACTACAACCACACCATGCCTTCTTCCAGGCTTTTCATCTCATTCATTCTCATCATTTCCCTGTCAATCCAGGGCCTGGACGAAGCCTCTGCAGCATCTGGAAATCGTCGGCTCCTGAATTTCCCGGGCATTCCCACTCTCCCGACTCCCTCTTTCTTTCCGTTGCTCCCTACTCCTAGTTATCCAAATGCCGGACGCCTGCATTGCCACAGTTCCCTCCAATCACATTCCCTGGAAACCCTTCTTCCAATCCTGTCGTCCCGTATTTCCCATTCTTCTACGTACCTCCACCATCAATTACTAGCCTTTTGTACTTGTGAGCTCATCCCTGGAGAGAGAAATGTATCTACATGTTTGTTCTTCCTGTTTCCGGGCCTGGTTTAGTATTGGTTTCCAATTTCCATGTTTCTTTTCTTGCTCGATAGTGTATAGAAGTTAATGATTGTTGTATCCTTGATGCAGTTGTTGTATGATATGTAGTATATATAAAAAATAACAAAGGATGGTTGTTGGTTTCACCTTCTCATGCAAGTGGAGTTTCTCCTATTCTTTTATTATCTCATTCAATATTTTTCTAGTAATTCCTGATTGCTGCAATTTATCCTCTATAACATTGCAAATGAACAAATTATCCTCCTATGATAAAAAATAATAATTTTACATCCTATATTTTTTAAAATGAAGTAGATTACCCCTTTATGATAAAAAATAAAATAAAAATATATGAAGTAAATTGCTGCATTTAAAAAACACGTGAAGGTAAGTTACTATTTTTTTATAAGGAATAATTTGCTCGTATGCAATACCCCATGAGGTTACTTGTATTTTTCCCTATATAAAATTGAAGATACAATAATTTTTGAAAATAAAAGATCTAGATCAATTTTTGTTGGCTGTCCTAAATTTAACGAGCAAAAACTCTCGAACATAATAAATACATGTTGTTCCTAGTACTTACTCTAATAGTGTTGCAAACTATTAAATGTTACGTAATTATACCACGTTTTTTAAAAATCATTGAATATTCATCTTTTAAACACATTGAATATTCATTCAATACTTCATAAACCTATATAAGTAGAACAAAAAATTTCTACTTCGTCCTCGATAAAATTACAATGTATACTTATACTAGTAAGAATAGATGTGCTAGATTGAAAATTGCAAACTTATCTTGGCCTTTAATCAAACTTAAAACTTTGTTATAATTAATTTTTAAAAAATAATGATATGTAAAGATACATATATTGGAGAACTTATCGACGTACCAAAAAGACTTGGTATTTGAAATAGACAAATCATCGGCAATTGAAATATTATAATATAATTTTGATGTATATTTACTGCAAGTCATATTATCATCATTATAAAAATATGTTATCTATTTAATTTTCTATGTAAATTACAAATTACCTCTTTATTCATGTTATCCAAAATGTTTATATAAACTTATGTGAAAAATAAAATATTATTTTACTCTCTTGTGTTTTCAAAAAAAGAGCGAATTACCTTCATTTTTCAGAAGTGTATCTCACGCGCAAAAAATGCGGATGGGTAAGCGTTTTTTGCCATTGCAAGGACCAAATTACCCTATTTTCGTCAAATATTCCCAAAACTCCAATTATAGTATATTTCTATATATAAACATAAATTAATATACTTTTTAAAATATAATGTACAAATATACAATTCATTGTATATATAAAAAGAAAAAAAAAAAAAAACAATCCCTGCAGGCAAAAATCCTAAAACTAGGCTTTCTTAATACGAAAATGTATTTAAAATTTTACATGTGTCATATCTTACCATGACTCTTGATATTTCTTATATTTTACAAGACTTTTCTTAAATCTGATATATAGTTATAGTACAACTAGTTGCTAAAAAATTCTTTAAGTCAACATATGTAGATATCAAAATTTAGTATAAATTATTCAAAATTGTATTTGAAAATTTCAATAACTCTCAACGTTTCAATTTGGATGTTTTTTTATTTTGATAAAAGAATGAAAAAATATATATTAATAAAAAGAAAAACTGTCATCACAATTGACGATTTTCAAAATTTTAAAATACCAATTATATTATAAATATTATTTATTTATTTTAAATGATTCACGTTATATTATAATCGTCAATATATCATCATATTAATAGGGCATTTTCTATCAATTAAGATTTAAGACAAGGTGGACAATGAAATGAATAATCACTGAAGCCCATGTTTGATCCACCGAGGCCCAATTGCTTGTTACATTGGAAAAGAAGGCCCAAAAAGCCCAAATTGGTTTTGAAATAGGCCTAGCCCGGACCATAAATTTTTATAAAAGAAGAGCAAGAGGAGAGCACAGAGATGGAGAAGAAGGAAGAAGAAGAAGGAGAAGACGAAGAGCGGAATAGAGGAACAGAAAAGAGAAGAGGAAGAGCATGACGCGGTGGGCCGACGGAACAGGTGGAGACGCCTCCGCCTCTGCCTCCGCCTCCGCCGACGAGGACATGACCGTCGGTATGTGCTGATTTCTTAACCCCCAAACCCAATTAGGGTTTCTTTACGAAGGGGCGCCTCAGCGAGGGCTTTTGTCCTGTATGGTGCTGTTGTGGAACTGTGTGTCTCTAGTTGTCTGGTTCTTCTGACGTTTGAAATACTTTTTCTTCGGCAAACAACCGGATTTTTTTTTTTTTTTTTTTGAAATTGCAGATGACGATGATGAGTATGAGGAGGCTGAAGGGGGCAACCGCCTCCTTGGGTTCATGTTTGGAAATGTTGATAACTCCGGTGATCTTGATGTTGATTATCTTGATGAGGTGATGCGCTTCTTTAATTTCGTGGCCTATTTTGCTTTATGAGATATTGAGCTAAAGAATAGATGAAAGCCTTTTTTTTTTTTTTCCTTTCAAAATTCTTTGTATCTCGTCTTGTTTGTATGTGCGGGTATCAGTAAGTGTTGTGAGGCTGAACGAGTTTTGCAGAACTGCACTCTAACCTTACGTGTATACTGCTAATATTACTTAGGCAGCCGTTTTAAATTCGCTGAGAGGAAGATGAACCAAAATGTTAGACATTCTAGCTGCGAAGGGCAGTGATGTACTTGCACGATGGCGTTTTTCTGTCTATGTCTATATAATAGAAGGCCAGCTGGAGCAGTTTTGCCAAATTTAAAATAGAAATCATAGTGTTATTTTAGGTTGAAGTTCAATTGATGGATTTTGTATTTCGCTCTCCTGATTTTTATCTGCCTCTGAATACTAAATGCTCTTAAATAGGCTTCTTGGTCCTTCTCTCTATCTCTATGAAGTACCGAGTATTCTATCAAAATTAAAAGTACCGATACGAATCATATTTTTTCTTTGTAGTTAACTATACAATCTTCATTTTTTTTATCTCTCGAATGAAGTTTTGTCTTCATGCAATTTTGCTTGAGTGAAAAAGAATGGCCTAGTTATACTTGTCTCATATTATTTGTCTATCAAATGGTGTAGCTGTTCTCCTATTCTTGGGGTTTTAAGTTTTATAGAGTGTTGATAGTGAAAAGCATGGGATTTCCATGTTCATGTGTATCAATAAAGTCAAACAACTTAGGTTTTCTCTGTTTTGTATCAACTTGAGCTAAATTGTCTATTTTCTTCTTCTTCTTTTTCATCCTTTTTTTTCTTCAAAAATTTTGTTTTGGGGGGGGGGGGGATTGGGATGGTGGTGAAAGTCGAGATCTTTTCCGCTTTCATTACGTGCTTAAAACCGAAATTCTACAGTAAGAGTTGACCATTATTGATAGAAATCTACACATTGCTTGCTCTAAAGATTCCAATGAGCAAAAAACCAAAAAGATTATCACGATATGTAACTAGTTGGATCAATTTTTATACTAATTCCATCATAAGTGAATAGCTGAATTGATTTTGTAAAAGAACACGCATAAATTACCAAGAACTGGAATAATGGAAAAGCATATACAATGATTTAGTAAAAGACTATGCAGAATAAGTAATGTACTTTCGTACGAGTATTCGGTGGACTAACATAATTTTACATATAATGTCATGTGGTATTAATTTTATGAAATATGATTAAGGCGTGATTCATTGGTTGGAACATCTGATCTCAGAGATTTAACTATGTTTAAGTGTTACATATATGCTCAACTTGTTGTGGTAGTCATACTATGCTTATTTTTTAAGTTTCCGAGCAATAAGTCGGTTTGAGCTCATTGATAGTTCTAGTGCATGTGTATTTGTTTGAATTGTTGGTGATGGTGGGATGGCAGTTTTTCTGTTTTTAGTATCTAGTTTGAGTAGTATGGGAAATTGTTCGTTGAGCTCTCGAACTTATCCTTTCTTTAATAGTTGTAAATGGCATGCTATGGTTCATGACGCAAAGGCGAGAGCCCACTGTCATTTCGAAAAAATGGCGCAGCCATGGCGTGCACCAGAACACCATTTTTTTGGGGCAAGGAGCGCGTATAAAACAAAAAAAGCTGAAGAAAGAAACCCTAATTTGCTCCAGTTTCTTTTCCATCGGAGGCAGTAGTTTTACCTCTTATTTTTCCTTTTATTTTTGTGTTTTTGTCCTTCAAACTTTAGTAAATTATTGACTACGTTATTATGATATAATTTGTTGTTATTAATGTCGTAACTCAATTTTCTTGCTATATGGAAAATAATTTGCTAAATAAATGAATTTTTGATTTTTCTTGGTAAATTGTTTATTGTAATGTGCTTTTTTCTTGATTTTTTTGGCCAAAAAACCAAAACCTATCATGAGCATGCTAATATTAGTAATGATACTAATGTTGAAAAATATGAATTGTTTATGCAAGCATACAGTGTGATTAAAAAAGGCGGTTGTGCGTCATGGCTCTAGAGCACCGTTAACAACTATGCATTCTTCATACACGCGCGCGCACGAGCGCACACAAGAAACATTTTGACAGCATTTGAGCATATTAACACTTGATGGATTTTTGTTTTTAAATGTTTCAAGTATGTCATTATGTGAATGTACCATGGTGCCTGGTTTGGGGAATTTGGGCAATGTCATTTGTGTAATGGACTAGATTTTTTCATTTGGGTGGGTCTGACCTCACAGCATTCATTTTATCTCTCTCTGCTGAAGATCATATATTTTCAAAAAGATATATCTTTAATGACATGGCATGACAAATTCTGTATAGCCTCTTAATTACTTCGTCTGCTGCTTCTAACAGAATTGGGAGCTGGCTTATACATCATTTATAATTTATAACATTGTTGCATCTGCAGAGGACCAATAATTTGATAATCTGAATAAAATAGTTGCAAAAGCTGCTGGAATTCTAGGATTAAGAAATATTCTGTTTGGGTAGCACTGTGATCAGGTTTTAGTAGAGAGTGCAATTTATGCATTTGGTAGCCTGTTCAAGTGACTAAGTTCTAATTTCGGGTATTAAAATATGGAGATCCAGGTTGAAGATTGAAACAGATTTTCTCTTTTTCTATTATTCTGTAGGCAAATCATGTTGGAGGCTTGTATATGCACTTGATTATATTTATGATCGGGTATCTAAAGCAATGGGTTATTACGGAGCTTTGATTTTCACAACCTATTTTGATTCCTTACATACAACTGGCAGCTGGTCTTTGATGCCTCTCCATTTGATTGTATCTCTCTTTTGTTGGATTTGGTCTTTTCACGTGCCCGTCCATGCTAAACCATTACTTTTTTCTCCTTCCCAGGACGCAAAGGAGCATCTTTCTGCACTTGCTGACAAGCTTGGTACATCTCTTGCAGATATAGATGTATGGAAAACTCAATCTCATCTCAACCATGGTTTTGGATGCTACTGGAGATAGTAGTGGACCTTGTTTTTTAGATTGTGATATCTAATTGTTAACACCAATAGCTGGCACTTGCGTTTCAATGCTGTGTTTTTATAATGATTGCATTAATGATCTTTTCTTTCAAGTTTCAGCTTTCCGTAAAGTCACCGCAGACGCCATCTGATGCTACAGATCAAGGTGATGATGTATACCAGGGAACATTAACTCATAAAAATTTCAAATTTCAGTTAGTATTTGTTCCTTTTTCTGTGTAGTGCTTTTGTTAAAAATGATCATGATCATGTTTCTTGCATTATTTCCGTAGCAGCACTTAGTAGTGTTACCAATCTCTGAAGCTACATGGCTACTTGGAGTTGCATATATAAAATAATTCCTTGTTGCTAGTTGTTATTAGTGATGTCGTTATTAAAGTTATCATGCTTGAAAAATACGGATTAGGTGGAGTTTTACTTAGAAGAAGATGATATGTGCAAGTGCGTCCTTTTATTTGCATGGGCTGCTGTGTCATGCACCACGGAGATGTAATATGACTTTAATGCAAGCAATTGAGAAGTCATTAAACTCTACAGCTCTAGCACCGCCTTTATTACCTCTATCGAGATATAGATGGTGAAACTGTTGTAGATCTTAACATGTTTGCTTAGCATTGTGTGTAATATTGTATCCGTTCTGAAATCCTCATATAAGTTCTTATGTTAGTTTTAACAACATATCATTTTTGGAATCTCATATCAAATTGTGAATTGTACAACCATGTAAACAGAATGCCGTAGGCTTTGATTCATCTTTGAAATTAACACATTTTGAGACCTCCTGCTTCTGTGCTTTAACTCCATTTTCAGAATTTCAAATTCTGTTTCCATTGGCATATGTGAAACAGATGTATTTTCTTTTCATTTTCCTTTGTTACCAGGATGTGCTCCAACACATTCTGTATGCATTATGCATGTTATTCTAATTGGTTTTCCTTTTCTTTGCTCCTCTCCGATGCAAACTAGATTATGATAAGAAGGCAGAAAATGCTGTTGATTATGAAGATATAGATGAGCAATATGAGGGACCAGAGATCCAAACTGCTACTGAAGAGGACTTTTTGTTGCCAAAAAAGGATTTCTTTTCCAAAGAAGTTTCAATTACTTCACTGGAAAATACAACTTCTGTGTTTGATGATGAAAATTATGATGATGAAGATGAGGATTTGGAAAAGCAAAACTTGGCAGGGGAAGGCAACATTGAAGCTCAACAGTTTTCTCCATCAGGTTTAACTTGACTTTGCAATCACTGTTCAGTACTTTTGTTGAATTATTTCTTGTATTGTGTTAGCTTTCTAATATATAGTTGTTACCTTTCTCTTGGCAGGTGAGCAGAACTACAGTCATGAACTGCTCTCTCAAGAGGAAAGTCTTCCGGATGACATTAATGGACCTGAAATGGAAAACTCAGATGTGGCGGATTCTGAGGAGGTTAGTGCCTTTTATTATGCAATCCTTCCAAGTCAAGGATCTATCTTGAAATGATGTTATGTTTCCCCTTTGCATTTATACTTTTACTAATTTGATTTTATCTGCTTTTTTGTTTCTAGCATCCATAAAATTTTGCCAGTCAAAGTTACATTTTAATTGTTGGCCTCATCATTTCATCGTTGTTTCTAAAATCTGCTTGCACTTTTTTCAGCGATACAAAATATCTAATGTATAATCGTTTCAACTGAGAAAATAAGCTGGGCATGGTATATTGACTCTACTATGAGTTATGTAGTTTGTATTCTCCATGTAGTTTATCTGCTTTGCTATATGATTTTGTTTTTACTTGGTCTTTGACTCACACATGATTAAGCAGGATGATTCAAATGCTTCGGAAGAGTCGACAGGTGGTGATATGTCTTCACTTCTTCCTGTTCTTTATGTAGAGGATGGAAAGGCAATCTTACGGTTTTCGGAGATTTTTGGTGTTCATGAGCCCTTAAAGAAGGCAGGGAAAAGAGACTGCCGATATATGGTAGCTAAAGGTTTGTATTGTTCGGTTCAAGTGTACAGGATCTTCTTCAGAAATTGTGTCTGTCCTTGTATAATACATAAAGGTGTCTTTTGGCATATGCGTTCAATTTGAGTCTGCTAGCTTTGATATTGCTGTACATTTGTTATCTCCATTCCTATCAAGTTTGTTTGGCCAATTGGTTATCTGAAATGAGCACTTTTTCTGTTCTGATAGAGAAATACAAGTCCATGGATGCTTCTGACATTGTTGAGGAAGATGAAGAGAAATTTATGAAGGCGCCTTGCCAAGATATTTCTTGGATGAGACCAGTTCATAGAAAAAGAGATGTTTTCACGTTGGATGTTGAAGGTGACTCTATGAAATCTGAAACTGTTTGGGTATCTGGAAAGAAATCATTGGGAGTCGACGAGAGCAGGAAGGATTCTTGTGTTTCGGCTGAACCAATGAAAGATTATCTATCGGTGTCTGATTTTCCGGAATGGAACTCACTTTTTCCACCCAAATTCTATCCTCTTGATCAGGAAGATTGGGAAGATAGAATTGTTTGGAATAACTCTCCTTCTGCTGATAATTTTGTAGAGAGTTGTGAGCTGTCTGGACCTGATTCTGACACACTAGTTGATAAGGAAGTGGATTTGAAAGCTGAAGCACAAACTTACGAGCCAGAAATCAAAAGTGAACCTCATGATAAGGATCAGATATCATTTCTGAATAATTGTGCTGTTCTGGTGGAGCCTTTTAGCTCAAATGAATATTCCCAGTCAACATGCCTTACAATCTCAGAAAGTAGAAGTCATCCCCAGCTCCTACGGTTGGAGTCTCAATTGGATAAATTTAATACAAACTCTGAAGGAGTAAAAGATATTGCTACTGAAACGAAACTTTGTAGTGATGCTATAAGGCGTTTTAGTGAGCTCACCTTACAAAATAGAGATGTAGTGGAAGGATCCTGGTTGGATAACATTGTCTGGGAACCACACCAGTCTATTGTAAAACCAAAGCTAATTCTTGATCTCCAAGACGAGCAGATGCTTTTTGAACTTTCAGATATGAAAGATGGTAAACACCTGCAGCTACATGCGGGGGCGATGATTATAGATCGTTCTCTGCACCTCAGTGGTGGTGATTCAGTTGACACACATAATCATGGAATTCTATCAGCTGGACGGTTCAATATCTCTAATGACAAATTCTATTCAAACAGAAAATCCTCTCAGCAGCTGAGATCTCATTCCAAAAAGCGTACTGTTCATGGGCTCAAGGTTTTACATTCAATACCTGCACTTAAGCTGCAGACAATGAAAGCTAAACTAAGCAAGTAGGAACTCTCTTTAACCTTTATTTCTTGGCCTTTTCCTTTGAATGTTTTGATACTTGCATTCCTGCTGTCATCAAATCCACTGTGGTTTTCCTTGGAATCATATTGCACTCTGATAATGAAATTGCATTGGGTCAGAACTAAATGTGGATCTATAGGTTTTGCATAAAACTGATGATGCCTTTTCCATTCATACAACAATGCTCTAACTTATCTGACCGAGACAGACAAGTATCTTTTCTAGTGTGCCATATGGGTGTCTGATTAAGTTTACATGTGTTATGTAAAGTTTACATAGTTTCACTGTTTGATTGTTCTGCTATGCCCTTTGAACCCTGCTTCAGGTGTTGAGAATTGCAACAAAGTTCCATGGTAGTAGAAGTTTGTCAGGAGAAAAGTTAAAAATCGTATTCGATACTGTCTGATGGGTCTATTTCCTACTCAATCATCTTTATGCTTTAGTTCTTACAAGAAAATGGCTTATGTCACGACATATAGGTCTTGAACAGAATTGGTGCCGTGTGTCTTTATTTGAGGCTTCCCTTTTTGGTATCCTGATTTGAGGTTAAAAATCAATGAAGATAGGTCCAAGAGCTGACTTTTTTGTCTCTTTGTGGAAGTGGCCTGTATTAAGTACAGTTATGACAGGAAAACTAATGTGGTGCCACTGGTCATAGATTAGAATCCACTTGTAGTTGGAACCTTTTGGTTTCAGTGACTTAAAATTGAGGTGGCTGGTGGTTATTACTGTACTGAGGTTTTTGGCTCTCTTGGAGGTATCATTGCTGCTTTGATACCAAAGAAAGACCGAGATCGAGACAACGAAGAAGAGTGAGACTATAGGAATTTCATGCATGATTCAGTATCATGTGCGAGTCAAAACGTAAATGTTTTGGCGACAATCTCTTAATGTGCGCAGTTTAGGATTGTTCTGGCACATCCTAGGTTGGAGAGGTAGAGATTCTTTTTGACTTTGATTGCTTGATGCTTAAATGAGCCCTTTATGTTATCTTGAACAAAAGAATTCCTCTCCTGTGAAGGTCAAGATTTAGTTCTGGATGTTAATCTACAAATCCTCTATCTATACATACATTTTCATAATTTTTTGTACTTATGCATTTAGTGTTTTGTCTTGGAAATCGAGTTCTATTTCTGGATGTCTTTTTGTTTGATTGTGTTCTATCTTAATCTTCAATGAGATTTTTTGTTATTCTCTCTCTCTCTCTCTCTTTCTCTCTCTTATTTCTATTATATTATTTCTATTTTTAAGTTGTCCAACCTTTTTAGTGTATTTTTATTTTGTTCCTTTTATATTGGGTGGTGGTTCTTGTTTCTTGCTTTTTAGTTTATTAGGTTTGCTAGTTTATTATGCCTGAATTTTCCTTCACATTGTTTGTAAATCAAAGCACCATTATCTTTTACGTCTGAGCTAGTTGTCAAGCAATTACTCTTTTGCAGCAAAGATATTGCTAATTTTCATCGGCCAAAGGCTTCATGGTATCCCCATGATATTGAGGTGCCATTTAAGGAGCAAGGGAAGCTGGCCGCCCATGGGCCGATGAAAATCATTATGAAGAGTTTGGGTGGGAAAGGAAGTAAACTTCACGTGGACGCTGAAGAAACCATTGCCTCTCTGAAAGCTAAAGCTTCAAAGAAGCTAGGTGTGTTGTTTCTCTTATTCACTGTGGCTTCTACTTTCTGCATGCTGTGCTCTGATTGAATACGTTAAAGTTTTACACATAATAAGTACTTATTATTTATTTTAACAACTAACTTTTTTCCAATGTAGATTTTAAACTGTCTGAGCCAGTGAAGATATTCTATTCTGGGAGAGAGCTTGAGGACAACAAATCTATTGCTGAACAGAATGTTCATCCAAACTCAGTGTTGCACCTTATTCGCACAAAAATACATCCCTTGCCTCGAGCACAAAAGCTTCCTGGCGAGAACAAGTCTCTGCGTCCTCCTGGGGCATTTAAAAAGAAATCTGATCTTTCAGCAAAGGATGGACATGTTTTCTTGATGGAGTAAGTCATCCAGTATTGCGCTGTATCTGTGTGTGTGTGTTTTCAAATTTTCCATCTTATATCAGTCAGGTGATTATCTCTTTCTGAATCCATGTTTTGCTTGTGTTTTCTAAGTATTATAAACTTGGTGGTTTTTGTTGAGTTAAAAATATGGATTTTTAGCTGATACTTGTACAATACTTGATCTAGACTTAGTAAATGTGGTTTTTGGTTCAGTTATCTTCATGAAAAGGCTAAGATATCTTCAATTCTTTTGATTCTAGAAAAAACAAAATCCTCCTTGATTAAATGATTTTATGGAGTGGTATTCTCAATGATGTCTCATAGTCTATGTAGAGTATTTTTTCATTTCTGATTGCGTCATCTGTACATATATACTTGAGACAAGTATTTGCAAGTATTTGCGGAAAGTTAGTGGTTCTACTTTGGCTTTAGGTTAAAACAGAATACCATGTGCGGTTAAGTATTAATGATGATCCAGTGCTGGAATAGAAATACTAGGTATGAGGAACTAACTGCTATGAAGTCCAATTTTGGAACCCAAAAGAGGATGAAAGAATTAGTTGGCACTTTTCTTAGCTTAAGAGGCCTTTGCAAGATCATTAACTGTTTATGCAAAATATTGGCATATCTTTTAAAGTCCATTTGCTGAAGTTTAATCCTTAAATGCCTTTTTGTTTGAGTCTTCTCGTTCTGAATACACCTTAGCTTTTTATAGAAATCACTTCAACTAGAGCATGCTGCTTATGGTTTTCTTATTGTAAATTATATAATTCAGGTACTGTGAGGAAAGACCTTTGCTGTTAGGTAATGCTGGAATGGGTGCAAGACTCTGCACATATTATCAAAAGTCCACTCCAGGTGATCAAACGGGAAACTTAATGCGGAATGGAAATAATGGTTTGGGGAGTGTTGTCATTCTTGATCCTGCTGATAAATCCCCTTTTCTTGGAGATATAAAACCTGGTTCCAGCCAATCATGCCTTGAAACTAACATGTATAGAGCACCCATTTTTCAACATAAAGTGTCATCAACTGATTACTTATTGGTGAGGTCTTCAAAGGGTAAGCTGTCCATCAGACGCATTGACAGGATTGATGTTGTTGGACAACAGGTTATACTAATGTCCTAGTTATATCTATTTTAGTTTTCAATATCTTATTTAATCTGCCTGTGATGAACGTTTTCCCATCTTTTTTCATCTGCATTTCTAAAAGAGTCATTAGATAACTGTTGATGTGCGTGGAGAACTGCTCAGTTTTTTCTTACTTGCTGGAAAAAGTCCTGTTTTTCTGTGCTCATTGGGAGGCCATATGTATACTCATGCTCACTGGAAGATCAAACGCTTGTGCTTTTGGATTTATCAAGAAATAGATCTATTTGAAAAATCTTAAAAGTCACCTTAATGAACCAAATCCTGTTCATCTTATTATCTGTGTGACTTTGGCTATAATATCTTATTTGCTAAGTTTATGGGTAGCTTTGTAATGCTAACTAACATATGATGCTTAGGCATTACGCATATTTGGTTGATTTCTAATGTTTCTTGTTGACTCTGCCTGAGCTGTATCCTAGTGATGTGGCAAACAGCCAACTTGTCAAGGTCCATTGTTCACTCCATTTTCTAGATGTTTGGATGAATTTTGGATAACTGAACATCATATAAATTTATGTCGCCATCATGCATATGATCAGTCAAACATGCTGACTTTTGAACCTCCAAAGTTATCCTGCTGGAGATTAATGCCATCTTTTTAGGATCAATTGTATGATTTTGTCTTTGTTTGTGATAAGACCAAAGAACAAAGAAACCCTATTAAGTTTCAGAATTGTGAATACTTTGGGTTGTGTTCATTGGTCCTAAGATGTTTATGAAGTTAACCTATTCCCTTTTGGGTTTCTCAAGTCATGCTCCTTCATCCATTTGTTATATTTTGTTGATATTCAGAATGTTGATGAATGGAAGATGGGTTTTGCGCTTTTGAATTTTTTACTGTCTGGATAAGAATGTCCTGTCACCTTCATCTGTGGACTGAGAGTGCGGCCTTAGTTTCTATTATCATCTGTGTGGAATATAAATGTCTCAGGTGCATGGATGTCCTTGTCATTTGCTTGTTCTGGTTGTTTAAGACATAAATGTGTTAGGAGTATGCTTCCGTTATCCACTATAGATGTACTTCAGTTTCCATCCTAATTTAGTTCCGAGTGCTGCACCATGCTACTTGCATTATGCTACTTCTATTTCTATAATTTCCTTTGTTGTAGTAAAAATATTCCTCAACATGGATTTGAAATATCTTCTCATGGATTTGATGAGTTCTTTTTACATTTGGCTAGGATTTGCCACTCTAGTGTTACAAATGACCAGATGTGTTTGATATTGTACGTTTCCTAATTTTTTCTGTCATTGTCATCAATAGGAGCCGCATATAGAGGTAATGTCTCCTGGGTCCAAAGGCGTCCAGTTCTATATCATGAACAGGCTATTGGTATACATGTATAGGGAGTTCCGTGCTGCTGAAAAACGCGGTTTGCGTCCTTCTATCCGTGCGGACGAGTTGTTCTCACAGTTTCCAAGCTTGTCCGAAGCATTTCTTCGGAAGAGGCTGAAAAATTGTGCTGATCTACAGGTAATACATTTTGCTACTATTTTCCCAAGCCTTAACACCCCACCCCCTGGGGCACAGGTAATACTCACGAAGAATAACAAGAAATGGGAAAAGATAAAATAGAAAAGAAACATTGTATTTAAGAAAATAAACGTTCATGAAGCAAGGAAAAAGAGAAGGAAACCCTGTAAAATGCACATCTCTTTTTGTTCTATTGGCATTTATATGTTCTTTTTCCTTCGTTATTCGATGTCCATGCTTGCTGATGTAAACTTGTTTCTTGCATCGTCTATTAGAGAGGATCAAATGGGCATTTTCTCTGGGTTATGAAGCGCAATTTTCGCATTCCTTCAGAGGAAGAACTAAGAAGGATGGTGACGCCTGAAAATGTGAGTATTTTCATAAATGTTGTCTTTTAACCACATTTCGGGGGTTCAGATGCTGCAGGAAGAGATTATATGTGATCTTTTATTGATTATTGAAAGCTTTCACATTTTAGAGTTCTACACTCATTAAGATGTTCTATTGGTTATATTGGGCTGTAATGTGGACGTATGATCCGTATCAAAGCCATTGAAGAGTCCTAGAAAATGAAGTTATGTTAACATTTTTGTGCTTTTGTGTCTCTACATATATTGTAGAATAAAAATTTGTTTAGTTGCATTAGAAGAGTCCAAGTAGATTGTTGATCATATGGTGACATCTGATTTACAAGCTTTAAAAGATACCCATAATAAGCTTTAAAAGATATCCAATGGGCTTGCGGGCCCAGTACGTGATAAATGGTATTACAGTCGATTGCCAAGCAGAGTCGGGAACTAAGAGCTATGCCGGACAAAGTGCTATGTGCATGGGAGCCACCTCTTGAACATGTGGACAAATTGCTACATGCACAGGAGCCACGTCTTGAACTGCTAGGAGCCACCTCTAGCTCTCGATGGCTGGCGACTGATCGCGTTCTAAAGGAGGGGTGATTGTGATATCCCGTTCCACATGGATTATGAACTAATAAGATAAGCAATATATAAGCATTGGCCAAAGAACTCAAGTGCACCCATTGGATATTCTTTTCAGCGAGTTGTCCGTAGCTAAAACTTCAGGATGCACTTGGCAGGTTAGAGGCAATTCTGGGGTCCAACGGGCTAGCAGGGCCCGGGTCATGACTATAGTACTAAAGCCTGATCGTTCAATTGTTTCAAGTGTGTTTCTGTAATTTAGTTTATGAACAAACAAAATAAATGATGACAGGAAATCTGTTTAGTAAACCTGTTATTTGCAAATCTATTTCCGTTATATTACCCAAAACATAAGCTCTGTACCTATATACTGCCACCATAAGTTCTTCACTTTCATGTCCTTTTAGGACGTCCCAAAAATAAGACAATAATTACTAAAACCTTTTCTCTTTTAAAAAAATATCATCTTAATTAAAGTTATAATGTGACACCAATAGTCTCAATCACTAAACCAACCACAATGTAGAAGTACACAAAACTTGCACCTTTTCAACTCTTATCTAAAACTCCACATGGGTCAAACTAGACCAATACATTGAACTGGAGGGACTAGTAACATTTTCCTTAACTGGTTGACTGAGAATGCTATTTGGGAGTTGAGGAAGAGAAAATTCGGCTGTGATTGCATCTCATCTCAGTGAGAAAAAGTGAAGTGAGGTGGAATGAGTTTGGTTGAGATGAGATTTTTTTGGAGTATGTGATTGGATGTGATATAAAAGTGTAATAACGATAGTTGATATGATGCAGAAAGGTCTTAGGTAAGAAAGAAAACATAATGATTATAGGTGATGCAGAGTAGTAATATGTGTTTGACATATTCTTTTCCAGATGTGAAAAATTATCCTACAAGTACAACCAAATGCCACCTTGATTTGATCGGATGGAGTGAGATTGAATACGTCTCATAAGAACGCACTGCCCTTGAAGCTTATAAACTTGACCTTTTCAAGTAATTCATGACCAAAGCAAGTGCATGAGTTGCAGTAAAAAGTTCTCTCACAACAGGTTACCGTAGAATATGTGTAATCACTTTCCTCTCTTATATCTTTGCTTTCTTACTCTAGGTCTGTGCCTATGAGAGCATGCAAGCTGGCCTGTACAGGCTCAAAAGGTTGGGAATTACGAGGCTGACTCATCCCACAGGGCTTTCTTCTGCAATGAATCAGCTTCCAGATGAAGCAATTGCTTTAGCTGCTGCATCACATATTGAGAGGGAGCTGCAGATAACACCATGGAACTTGAGTAGTAATTTTGTCTCCTGCACAAACCAGGCAAGCAATTTCATCATGATTTTACCTTTGTGAACATCATGAATTTTCCCCTTCGAGCAACCCCAGGAGTATTTTGGGTTCATCTATTGCAGTCTGTATCTATGTATGACATGTAATTTTTTGAATTGCTTTCTGTGTCTGCTTTCATGATTACCTTGAGAAGCATTCTGGCAGACAGCAGTTGGTGGTTACACCTGAAGTTTTGATGTGAAAACCTCCTCATTATCCATTTGTCACTTTTGTGCTCTTTCTTTAATTGGATTGAACAAGTGAACTAAAATGCGAATTATTATGCTCTAGGGGCCTGACCCTGATTGTATGTCTCAAACTTAACCGCTGTATATGCGTTTCCCAGCAACATCATTCTTCTTTTATTTATTTTATTCATGTAAAGATAAAAAGAATTGGTACACTGTGTTATTTAAAAAGGTTTACATTATGGTTCTTCAACAATATCGTAAATGTCAGCACAAGTTGCAGCACCCTGGGCAATCTTGGTTGCTTAAATAATGATGCCAGCTGCTTCTTGTGAAAGCGTGATATTCAGCATGTTGATGCTTATTGTAAATTACATGGATTCTGTGCTAGTTAAATCCTTTTCAAGATCATACATCGAATTATAGATCTGCTCTTTTCATATTCAGGATAGAGAAAATATTGAGCGTCTGGAAATCACGGGTGTTGGTGATCCTTCAGGAAGGGGACTAGGTTTTAGTTATGTTCGTACAACTCCCAAGGCTCCAATCTCAAATGCGATGGTGAAAAAGAAAACTGTTGTTGGTAAAGGATCAACTGTTACTGGAACTGATGCTGATCTACGCAGGCTGAGCATGGAAGCTGCAAGAGAGGTGTGTTGGTTTGTATGAGAAAGTTTTATTTCACAACCAGAAGCTCTTATACATTGAACATAATTGACTCTGTTTTGGTTATCTCAACTGTTATGATCTGCTTAATGTTATATCCCTTGTGAACTGAATCTCATATCTATATGAGTCCCTTGCAATCCTGGTAGTGCAGCATTAGGTTTGTCCCCGTAATGGAGACATGGAACCTACCATCTTATTAACATTTTAGCAATTTTTAAATACTTATTTTAGGTGATGGTCTCGTGAATACATTATATGAACTTCAAACCTTGAAATGACTTTGTAGACTCCTTAGAATCACTTTCTGGGATACCTTTTCCTATATCACATCTTGGGTAAATGATAAGGGGATACAGAGATGAATATATTTCAAATAATATCTGGTGATAGTGTTATAGATATGTGAGCAGCCATGGTTCTAATGTTTTGACTGTGTTTACATGTAGCTTCTCCTCAAATTCAATGTTCCAGAGGAGCAGATTGCAAAACAAACACGATGGCACCGAATTGCTTTGATACGCAAGCTGTCAAGTGAGCAAGCGGCATCAGGTGTCAAGGTTGATCCAACAACAGTCAGCAAGTTTGCTCGTGGACAACGAATGTCATTCTTGCAACTGCAGCAGCAGACTAGAGAAAAATGTCAGGAAATATGGGATCGACAAGTTCAAAGTCTCTGTTCTGGTGATGGGGAAGAAAATGAGAGCGAATCAGAGGCTAATAGTGACTTGGATTCATTTGCTGGGGATCTGGAAAATCTTCTGGATGCAGAAGAGGGTGAAGAGGGTGAAGAGGATAATTATGAGTCTAAGCATGATAATATTGATGGTGTCAGGGGACTAAAAATGAGAAGGCGCCCATTTCAAACCCAGGCAGAAGAAGAAATTGAAGATGAGGCAGCAGAAGCAGCAGAATTATGCAAAATGCTCATGGATGGTACAGAGTTTTTATATGTATGCAGTTTCAAGTTGCAAATTGTAACTTATGCTAATATTGATATTGTTTCATAGATTCTGGTCGGGTAGTAAAAGTTCAAATGATAGCCGCCTTGTGTAGCATTTTGTTCATTTCTGGGATGTTTTTGCTTCTAAGGCAATAAATATGCAAACTGCTCGAAAGGCTCACTTATAGTCAATGTGGAACAGTATGAGCTTATCGATAGAGTAGATAAAATGTAGAAATAAGAAGATAGGTTGGTAAAAATTATACTGTTTGGATCACCAAACAACAGTGAAATAGGATTGATTGTGTCTGGGTTATACTGGTAGGGGTGGAACTACTTTGTTGAGAAGTTGGCCTGTTGTTATGGCTGCTGAACTAATGTTACCAAGGTTGGTAGTGCTCATTTTTTTCGTTTGATTTTTCTTTCTGAAAAAATTACGTCAGATGATTGATGCTATGTCTCATGTTCATGGACCAGACCTGCATGCAATTGTCTCTACTGTATAATGCCTTAGGTCCATTATCGTTACTTTTTCCAACAAAAGCAGGAATACATACTACAGTGAGAATGAGTGTATACTGTGAAATGCTAACCAGTCTCCGTTCGGTTTACACTAGTCAATTTGGTTCAATTATTCTTTTCACATCACAGGATCCTTGAGATTATAACTTCTGTTAATTTTGTTATATCTGTTGATATGAATTGTGCGATTTCTGACCATAGTTTACTGTAAATACTGTTCTGCAGATGATGAAGCTGATCGAAAGAAGAAGAAGAAGACAAGAGCAGCTGTTGAGCAAGTTGGGCTGTCTTATAAGTCAAAGTCTGTTCCTGAAAGTGCTGATGGAATTAGGAAAACTAATGCAGCTTCTAAGAGAATTGTGCAACCTGAGGGATCCTTTGTATCGATGGAGAAAATTAATAAAGATCAGAAGGAGGTCCTAGCTTGTTTGATGTTTGTGTCTGATTTTTTTATGTTTTCACAGTCATGCTGACAGTAGTCTGTTTGATTTAGAATCCCAAGGTTCTGATCATGAACTTTACATTTTCAATTTCTGGGTGCAGGTGGAAAGCTTGTCTGCTAAAAAGCCTCTGCTGGGTAAATTAAAAGTCAAGAAGAAGAATGAGATTGAACAGATGGGGTTACTGAACAAAAAAGTTAAAATTCTGGCGGATGGGATGAATGTAAGTTTCTCTCAAGCTTTGATCTGTGGTCAATTATGCCCGTGGTATCTGTAGGTGGGCAACAGGATTTCATTTGTGAATATGGGCAACAGGATTTCATTTGTGAATATGCACGCTGCCTACTGATTTAATTTGTTATACACTCTGTCCAATAATTCTCGAAGGATTTTTATTAACTTTGCGAATTTAGCCACAGCTGTAGCTGATGTCAGATAGGGGTGTGCATTCTTTTCTCTTTTTTGTTGGTGGAGAGTGTCAGGGGTTCAGTGCTGCTCGCTGAATTTTGTATTGTTTTTTTTAAACATTTGTATTTTTACTGGCATGGCTTGTATAAAGCCAATTTTGACATCTGCTGCTCTAAAAATAGGCGATCAAGGAAAAGAAATCAGCAAGAGAGAGTTTTGTCTGTGGAGCATGTGGTCAGGTATGCATCAGTTCAGATAGCAGTTTACATAAAAAAATGCTGAACATTAATAAATTTGCTTTACCATTCAGCTTGGTCATATGAGGACCAACAAGAACTGCCCCAAATATAGGGAAGATACCGAAACACGAGCAGAAAGCACAGACCTTGAGAAGTCATCCTCCAAACCAAATTTTGTAGATCAAGCAGAGCAGAGCCAGCAGAAACCTCTTACAAAGAAGGTCACACCAAAGAATGGGATAAAAACTGCTGGGTCAGAAGCACCAGAAGACGACAAGCCTACTTCAAAGGCAAAAGTTCTGAAGGTCAAGTGTGGCGCGACTGACAAGCTTCCTGATAGACATACTCCCCCAACTTCACAGAGCTCTGACCGGCCAGTTATTTCAGATGCTGAAACAGGACAAAAGTCTGTTAAAGTCAATAAAATAATTTTTCAAACAAGACGAAACCCGAAGACATGCTGGTCGAAACCCCTAAGCCCTCCATTGTAATAAAGCCACCAGTGGACGCAGATAGAGACCAACCTCGCAAGAAAATTATAATTAAACAGCCAAAGGAGATAATTAATTTGGATGACAATAGCCAGGATGGAAGTATTGGCCTCGACAATAGGAAAACAAAGAAAATAATTGAATTGTCAAGTTTGGACAAGCACCGAGAGCATGATAACAAACACTTCTTTGAGGAGTCATCACGAATGAGAGATCCAGAGGGTAACCCGTGGTGGGTGGAAGACAAGAGGAGAAATGCTGAGAGACAACAAGAAGAAAGAAACAGGAGGCAGAGAAAATGAGGATGATTGATGAGCAGCCAGCATATGAGTTGCTGAGATACGAAGAAGCTATACGAAGAGAAAGAGAAGAAGAAGAGCGCCAAAGGGCAAAGGCGAAGAAGAAAAAGAAGAGAAAGCCTGAAATAAAGGATGATTACTTAGATGACCTTCCACCTAGAAGAAATGACAGAAGGATACAAGAGAGAGACAAAATGGTACGGAGGAGGCCGGAACCAGAGTATGGGAAACATGCTCCAGACTATGCCCAGGCTTCAAAGCGGCGACGAGGAGGAGAGGTGAGTGGTTTCTCTTCATTCAAACATTCCTTTGCTATATTGTTATATTGCTGTATACATGTGGAACAAAATAGTGAATTGTACTTGTTAGATTGTTGCTCTTGTTCAGTTTCTCAACAGCCTGAACAAATTCCACCATATCCTATCTCTACATGAGGTTGGAATGTAGGACACAGGAGATTACACATGATTGGAATACTGTGTTCACTATCAATACTAAATTATAGTTCAAGTATTTTATATGGGTAAACTACAACCACTTCGCCTGAGGTTTGGCGTAATTATGTATACCCTCTCTTTGTTTGGAAAAGTACCAATAGCCCCCTAATTTTAACGGCCGTCTAACACCCATTCCATTAATCCCCGTTAGGTTTCCATCCATTTTTTGTGGTGAACTGACCAAAATACCCTTATGGATATGAAATTATAATCTTATTTATTAAATTTTTTTAATTTTTTTTATCGACTACATGGATAAGTTTTTTATAAATTTTCAAATTTTTCCATCCACCCCGTTTGATTTTTTTTATTTTATAATTTTTTGTAAAAAAGAAATAATACAGTAAGGGTAGGGCGTAGTTGATAATTTCATACATTGATCTAAGGATTACATAATTTCATTGAACATTATGTAGGTATTTGAAAATTTTCAGACAATGAGGGTATTTGTAATTATGCCAAACGTGATAGAGGTGGTTGTAATTTACCCTTTGTATATTTGCATTCAAGCTCAAACCTTCACTATCAGTTCACTATCCCTTGTAAATGAGCCTTTAAGAAAAAGTAAACTGGTTTACTTCAGAATAATAGAAGCTGCAACTTGGAGTAAAACAATTACCAAGAATTCTTTCTGACCTGATTTGCCCATGGATCACAACTCCTTATTCTGAGATGCTCTGTTCGTGCTGAAACGTTTGCAAACCTCTATTTTTTTCTGCATCCATTTATAGAGCTGAGGTGGAGCATGCTTTATACTCCACAATAAGTTTGTGCATGTGGGTGTTCTGTACATCTACCTCTACATCATGAAACTTTTTTCTGGTCAATGAGGAATTTATCTGAAACATAATTCAATCTCAGGTTGGTTTGTCAAACATCTTGGAAAACATTGTGGAGACGCTTAGAGCAAGGAAAGACATATCTTACCTATTCATAAAGCCAGTAACGAAAAAGGAAGCCCCTGACTATCTGGACATCAGTCATCCTATGGATTTATCTACAATCAGGGATAAGGCAAGAAGGATGGAGTACAAAGTCGTGATGATTTCAGGCATGATGTGTATCAGATCGTGTTCAATGCCCATAAATATAATGACCGGCGTAATCCAGGTATTCCTCCTCTTGCGGATCAACTTCTTGAGCTCTGTGACTTCTTGTTAGATCAATATGATGCAGAGTTGACAGAAGCTGAAGCTGGCATTGAATAAACAGATACCATGGTAGGATGGATTTCTTTTCCTTTATCCCATTTTCATTTTTTAGGACAAATAGTCAAATAACTTCTTCACTTGCAATTGGGTCCCATCACTTATATAGTTACCCATAACGTGGCAATTTTGAGATAAGACGCTTACCAGTTCTTGTAGTGTACATACTGACGAGGTTTGTATATTGATGAAAGTGGTCGATCCCAGCACTCATATAGGAACTTTAGATGCTGCCTAAGCGGAATTACAGCTGAGGAAATGTATAGTATAGATATGTGAATAACAGCCTTAAAATATTCATTCTTGGCTTCCGACCATCATGTTGTTGTCTTTCAATTGAGTTTTTATGTTGTATGATTGCTTTTACCAACCAGCCTAAGTGTTTCTCGCTCTTCTTTTCCCGGCATTTGCGTTGTACGAACTTTTCTCATCCTTTGCTTACCTAATTTTTTTTTCCTATGTCATTTATAGACATTTTAAGAGTAAATTAGCACTTGGAAGTACTGTTTGGCTGCGGTTACGCATTAATACATTAATTGTGTGTTTGAGTTATTATAATATTGTATAATCGTTTCGATGTTTCTAATGCTATCAACTGTTGCCCACAGGGAAAAGGTTGTTTTTAATGATAGAAAATTATATTTGCTTTTGAACAATGTGGCAGAGAAGCCAGCTTCCTGTAAGACAGATTTTCTGCTTTAGAATGGAAGTAGTCTTTGTTACTAGCCGTTTATGTTTTACGTTCTGAAAGGTTGAAAGGGCGTTGGAAGTCAGTGTGGTTGTTAATATTAGGTTTACTTCCATTTGCATCTCCCTTGAAATACTGTAATTATACTTTTGTCTGATAAAAGGCTGTAAACTACATCTGGACTTTTTTTGAAATTTTTTTATTTACCATTACATCCTGGAATTAGGTTTTGGACAAAAAAACTTTGATCTCAAACGAGAAGAAATTGATTGTTTGTGGTTTTTATCTCTTTATATATGTATATTTGACAAGTTACAACTGGTCTTGGTGACTGCAGTTTGCCTCACTATGTAGTATTTACGCTCCGGATTAATCAATTGGACAAAATTAGCCCTTATGACATGTATTTATATATTCTCAATATATGTTAAATATTTTAGTCCTTAAACGAGCATGGCATTGCTTCTTAACTAGAAGAAAAATATACTTGATCAGAAAGAGTACATAATAGCTTGAGCAATACAAATTAGAATTAGAGTACATATTGGTTGAAATTTTTATATGTTAAGAACAAGAATGATATAATATCTTTAGTCCCTTGTGTTTTTAAAGTTGTCAAATTGTCTGGCCATATAAAATAAAATTCGTAATAGCAAATCTGTAGATAGGTCTACCTCAAAGAAAATACTAGAAACAAAATTGTTTAATCTTTAGATGCATGCTAACAACACTAATGATTAGTTTTGTTTAAAATTAT
The DNA here is from genome assembly GCA_034509725.1 of Sesamum angolense. Classification (NCBI taxonomy): domain Eukaryota; kingdom Viridiplantae; phylum Streptophyta; class Magnoliopsida; order Lamiales; family Pedaliaceae; genus Sesamum; species Sesamum angolense. The sequence goes on from JACGWL010000005.1 coordinate 3,138,892, forward strand.
ATAAATAAATAAATGATTATAGATGTTTTAATTTTACACAAGATAAAGTATCTATGTTTTTTAATATCAAATTTTAGAAACAAATTCTATACAATCCTCTTAAAATAAATTTCATATGTATAAAATCCACTAGAAATCTATTTTGAAACATACATTCCACCAACATTCGTTTGAAACCCCAATTGTTACATTTAATAAATAGGGTAAATTACATCTACCTCCCCTGAGGTTTGGCAAATTACAAACCCTCTTTGTTTGAAAAATTACAAAACCCCATAATGTTTGATAAAATTGTGTAATCTTGGATGGAGGCATAGAAATGTCAACTTTGCCTTACAGTATTTTTTTTTTTTTAAAAAAAATTAAAATCTTATAAAAATATTGAATGGGATGGATGAAAAAAATTTAAAATTATAAAAAAATTATCGCCTTAGTTGATAAAAAAAATATTTTAAAAAAAAATAAATAAAATTTTTTAATTCATAAGGATATTTTGGTCAGTTCACTATAAAAAATGCATAGATTGGGGTAATTGTTAGACGGTCCTTAAAATTAGGTATTTGTAATTTCTCAATATTTGTAATTTCAGGGGAGGTAGATGTAATTTACCCTAATAATATTGTTAATATCTAACTTTCTTAGATTCACTCTTTAACTCCTAAATTAATTAGTACTAAGAAAGAATTTTTTTTTTTTCAATATTTTTGGGTAAATGCGTTTTACAACTTTAGTCAGAACTTTTTTCTTTTTTGTAATGCTTGAAAATATAAAAAAAGGTACTATTCTAAATTAAGCAATATGTTATTATTTGTTCTCTAGAATTTTAATTTTTTTATTATGCACATAAGATAATTATATTATATTCCGTTAAAAAGGTATAAAAAATACCTTTTTACTTGAAAAAAGATCAGTTTCACAATTTTACAAGTTTATGGATATATAATCAATAGTTATATTTTTCTTATTATCTTGGGGGTTCCGTACCAACCCTAATTTGGAACACGGATAATATACTGTTTGGAGCAAAAATTATTATGTTTAATATATTATCATTTTATCTTTTACTGAAAGTAATTTTTTCGAGTATTCTTTTATTATATTTATATGTAATAATAAAATGCTATGCATGTACTCGATCCATCATAAGTTATTTGATAAATTTTTTAAATTTATTTTTATTTTTCCTATCAGAAACAATTCATGAAGTATAATGATAGCATAATATTAATTTTGAGTGAAAATTATGTTGTAAAGTAATATTAATTATATGGTCAACGATGTAATGTTGGTATGCAATTTTTACATGAGCAGTATTGTAAACAATTATTGTATTAAAATAATTAACGTTATATCCACAGTTTTAAAGAAGTCGACAAGACTTAAAATGTAATAAAAAATTAATTTTATTGGACCCATATCTTCTCTTACATGGTTTGATGAAAGTGATCCTGGAGATAAAAATTAATTTATATTATGAATTTAATTAAAAAAGATTCTTTAACTAACTTCCATATTATTTAAAAACTTATACAATCAAATCCATGCATATCACAAGCCACAACCTAGTATTTATCAATTTGGTTGATGAATTTGCAAGAGAATAGAGAACATAGTTGGGTGACAAACTCCACTCTCTATATTCTATTACATGACATCACAAAGACCCTAAAACCAAAGAAGTACAACTCTATCCCATTTAAAAAACACCCATCAGCAGAGGAAAACAGAAACTTGCTTCTACATTTACATCAAGGCCCAAAAGTACCAAGAACAAAAAAATAACACACAACAAATCTCTAAAACTTGAAGAATAAAAAGGAGCACAGGTAATGTTGAGAAACCTTAGTTCTCACTTCCTCACAATCAATACCACCACTGGTGCACAGCAATCCCCTCATCCCTCACTTTACCATATAATGTTAAACACTGCCAATATGCCCTCTTCCCGCCGTTTCCGTCTTCTCCATCCTGCCATTGATTCTTGCACTCCAAGAACAGTTCATCCACAAGACATAAAGTCTTGTCCTTGAGCATCTCCTCCACCATTTCTGCTTCAGCCTTCATAACGACATAGTCCTCACGCCTTACTCTTCGTCATCCAATTTGATACAGTTGTCTCTTGAGACTCAACTCTTTTGGACAATCCATTTTTGTTGCCAATCTCAACCTCCGTATTATAAACCTCAAATTCTTGATTTCCCCTGGGATAGTTCTTGTAAAACCAGTCTACAGCACTCAAGTCGTCTGAGATGAAGATTCGTCGTGGATACTCCTCCAATGAATCCTTCAAGAGATCAGGAAGGAATTTGATTTTCCTTGAACTTTGCGCCAATGCTGCTTGCCTGGGGGGCTCAAGGTACACGTCCTCCAAGCCCTTCAATGCAGCTCTCTTCTTCTCAGGTGTAACGCCACAGAATGCTTGCTTCCTAGCAGTACTCACCATGCTATTCAACGATGCCCCAGCTTTCCGCATTGCGATCACGGTGTTCTTGAATCTCCTGAGGTACACGATCTTGAAATTTCTGAGCAATCTCAGCTCGCTCGAGGGGTCAGGGCCCAATGGTGAGATCACCAAGCCGCCATGTTTGAGAACCCCATCAATCAGCTGGATCCCATGGAAACTTGGCATGAAAACAAAATCAAACACCTGGCGCTCACCCAACTTCCTCCGCCGCAGATCAGCTCCCGTGCGCAAATCAATGCCAGCGTTTTTCAAGAACTTGAAATCATCTTCAGTTTCTGGCATGCTGGTGGCCAGAACGAAACCCTTGTGGCCTTTCATTATGAGGCCTTCTTCCACCAAATCCCGGAGGAGAATCGGCAGAACATCAAATCCATCAGCAAAACCCAAATCGGCATCAGGGCTCGAACAGCGGCTCATTGGAAGCAGCCCTTATCATAGAGCCAAGCGAAGGCAATGCGAGAAGAACCATCGCCAAGAACAGAGATCGCGATATAATGCTTAACGCCCGCGAATCGGGCAGCTTAATAATCAAAAGGGTCTCGGAATTCAACCCGACTCTAACCCCATTCAGCTCATTCACATGATACCCGCCACTCTTGGCTCGGTACCCGCGAGCCAATTTATCCATCTCTTCCACACCAATCAAGCTACAACAATTCTACACCGTAATAGCAATCCAAAACGTTTCGTCAATCACAGGGAACTTACTCTGAAGAGGCAGATCGCCCGCCGAGATGCTGAGGAAAAATCAAAATCGTAGAAAGGCGGAGAGAAAAAACAAGCGCATCAATCGAGGGAAATCTTAGCGAGTGCAAAATCTGGCAGCGGTGTGGTTTCCACCCACGAGAGCAACACGAGTACTTCGGGTAGTGCACCAGAGGAGCAGCAATTCCCTAATCCTAGCTATTTCCATGATTGTTTCTTCCTATTTCTCCTATATTCCTCTCTCTCTCTTTTTCTTCCCAAATCCAAAAGGGGTTATCTCCCTTCCGTTTCATATGACAGAACAATCCCTCACTGAAACTCCACCACCCACCATCAACCTGGGAGAAAAAGAGAGAGAGAGAGAGATAAAAGGAAAACGCAAAAGAACAAGAGACGCTGTGTGGAAATGAGATGGGGGAAAAGAGTGAATACTATAGATATTATATATATAATATATATATATATATATATCAAGACTTATTTTTTCCCTGATGAGAATGGTGATGGGCTATGTATATATACTGCTGTGAAACTGTTTTTCATGTGTCGGGCAAGTCAAAAGGGTGTTAGCCGCAGATGTGATTTTCTACGGTGCTCCTCCTCTCTGTAGGTACTAGATTTCAGGAGCAGTCGTTCTGCTCCCAATTCTTCAATGGTTAATAACATCTCATCCAGTGTGTGTGTGAGAAGAGAGTGGTAGGTGTTTTATTTGATTTGGGGTGATACTGATTTGTGACCTAATTTTTGGGGTAATTGGCATAAATTGGTTTGGTGTGCAAATCGCCAAGAACTTTGTATTTCAAGGTTGCAAATAGCCAAAATATAATTTAAGAATGCAAGGTGTGGATCAAGTATAATTGGGGGAGTGCAACATGCCATTATCAACATATATGATTTTCAACTAGTGTGGCACGCGATTCTCACGAGCATTTATTGTAAAAGAGAGAAGTAAATTGAGATGTGGTAATGGGTAGTTAAGAGGAAAAAATAATCATAAATTTATTAAAAAAATTAAAATTACTGATATGACCAAATAATTTAAAAAAAAAATGAAATAGAGGATAAATTGAGACAATATCAAGTTTGTACGATTAATATTTTTTTTATATAGTATATATATTTTATAGAACTATAAAATGTATCACATAATACATAATTTGTGATTATAATTTACTAATTTATTTGGTTAAATTTTATTTATCCACTATACAGAAACATAAATTTGACAATAAGACTTAATTTAGTTTATGAATTGTTTTTCTATTTTAATCATGATTATTTATTTATTTTAATATTACTTATTAATTAATTGTAAATATTTGATATTAATTATTAGAGATAATTTTACACTCTTGATTTATGACCTGTTTATACAAATTACCCCTATCTTTTGAATAATTACACATACATCTACCAAAATATCGTTATCACTTACACAAACTATTCCTTACTTTTTTAAAAATTACACACACCCCCTAAAAATATTAGAAAATCATTACACAAACTACTCTTATTTTTTGATTGTCAGGAATAATTATTTTTTAATTATTTAAAAGATAAGAATAATTTATATAAATAAACAAGAGAGTGTAAATATAATTATTATAATGATAAATTAAAGGAGAAAACCAAAGTGGCGGATGATAAATGCAATGGCCATAAATAAGGGAAAAAGGTATATTTGAGGAGGCTGTCCACTCCACTCTCCTAATAATTCACTGCTCCTACTTTTGAATTGTGTCATAATTATTCCAATAATTCATACAGATAATATTATTTATATTTCTTCACCACCCAACTTTATTTGTAAATCAACATTCTCCATTCACACAATCATTCTATTTTTTTTTCTTATATATGTCTTATTTTCTTCTCCAAAATATATAATATATATATATATATATTATATATATATATACGTTGATACTATAAAGTTGTGTACTGAAAATTTGGATCCTATATTAGATATGAAACGAATTCTACGTGAGATAGAAATGGAGTTACGGAAATTTCTAATCGTTGCTTACGCTGCCCTCTCCATAGGTTTAATGTACTTTTATGGAGATTTTTGTGGTCTGAAAAATTATATTTAGTATCATTAATGTGTTTTGTCTAATAAATATATCTCTTTATAAGTGTAAATTAATTGATATTAGTAAAAAAATTGAATGAAATTTTGTAGCTACTATTGATGGACTTATTACTTACATATTGCACGATAAGCGAACAATAAGTTTATCGGGGTAAATATAATTTTTATTTAATTTTTTTGCTAATATCATCAAAGTTTGTGAATTTTAACTATAATGAATGGATGTATTCATTAGCCAAATAAAATAGATACTAAATTAAAATTTGTACCACAAGAGATTTATATATAATTACACAAAAATTTAAAAAAAAAAAATAATTATCTCTAATAGAAATGAGTCATAAGATCCACGTGGCTTACCACTATTGTCGGTTCCAAAGTTCCAATTATCAGTCATGATAATTTGGTCACGGGAAGACAATGGCCCAAAGTGCAACAAACTGTTGCAATAGGACAATATTGCATGTGATCCGAAATTAAAATAAATTATTGGTTATCGTATGAGGTGGGAGTTGGGAAATAAAATATGAAATACAAGTAAAGTTGATTTGGATCATTGACGTCCCAATGAATTGGGGATTTGATTTTTTATACTATATATATTATACATGTGTGCATAATAAAGTATAAATTTTATAAAAATATTATAATCTTAAAAAAATTAATAAAACTTACTTTAAAAAATATAAGAAAGTCATGCAAATTTAATAAAAATTTAGAGAAGAAAAAAGAAATGTGGATACTTTTTTTATTGAGAATAGAGAAAATGAGGAGCCAAAAAAAGAGAGAAAAAAATGAAGCTTGATAAAATAATTAAATTAATTGACAGACCAAATAATTGAAGACACTAAAAGGTGCTCTTCAATTATATAAAGTATAAATTGTAACCAGATTGATCCATTAACAAATAAATAATAAAAAGAAAAATAATTTAAAAACTTTAAGACTCATATATTATTTTTTTAAATTAAAATTATTATTATTATTATTATTATTATTATTATTATTGGTAAATAAAATAGATGTAATGGGCTGTGGTATATCATATGGATTTGGATAAATTATGTGAAGGGTATGTGGACTGGGTCTCTCCATTTTGATGTTAAACCCATCTCCACTTTAAAGGTAGATGGGTTAATTGTAAAGTCACTTGTTTTTCCCCCAATTATTTGGTATATTTTGTTTTTAAAAATAATACTCTTTAAATACCTAATAAATTATTATTATTATTATTATTATATTAAACGAATAGTTTATTTCTAAAAATGCATATATTAAATAAAGGGTATATAAATTAAAAATGTTTATATATTTGTGTGGAAGCCCCCAACTTCACATGATTTAAGTTTGGACCATCTCTGCATACCCTACTTGCCTCTTTTCTGGTGCTTAATTTAATGGGTGAATGGTAATTTATCCTCTTATGATATTAAAAATTGATAAATTAATTTTTTATAAAAAATAAATAGTAATATATTCTTCAGTGTTTTAAAAAATAAAATAATTTATTTTTCTGTCTAAAAAGGTAAAATATAGAGGTAAATTGCTATATTTTGAAAAAAAATAACAGGATAGATTGTCATTTTATTTTCATAAGAGGGTTGTTTGTAATTTTTTATAAAACATATAGATAATTACAATTTATCCTTAATTTAATTAATATTCATTTGTATTCTACACTCATCAACCTAACAAGTTACACGTCCAAATACAATTGCATGTCGTCAGTAACCACATCCACTATTAGCATGCATTGAAATTGATTGCAGACGAAGAGTTTAAATAATTATTGGATGCATGCGAAATCATAACTGACAATAATTCATATAATGGGATACCGATTGAATCGCAAATAAATTCACTATGTATAATATATGGTCATTACTGCACTAATAGCGTGTTATGTTTAATTATGTATAGTATTACATATAATATAGGGTGGTTAGAGCTGCTGCGATTTATAATGATAATAATAATAATTATTATTATTGGAGCAATGCGCAGCAGAAGTGATTAATATATAATTGAATGTTGATGTATGGAATTAAATTAATAATTAACCAGCAACAAAGTCCACATGAGGCGTCATAATATAAGTGCTCATGCAGTGACTTCCTCACTAATACACTATTATTATATCATATTCTCTCTCTCTATATATATATATCATTGATTTTCTAAATTTTAAGTGGAATTTTTTCTCTTAAAAAAAACAGCAATTTTTACATATCTTAAAAGCATTTTGGATAAATTTATGCGTGGGATGTTGTGTCTATTGAATAGTAGGTGTGTTGTTTCCACTTAAAAGTAGATGTTGTTTCTACTGTAATAATAGGTGTCGAGTATATTTCGTTTATTTAATATTATTGATCAAAGTATGATTGTTGTAATAATGATTATAATCAAATTTATTTTAATTAATATAGTTTATCGCTCTTACATAAAAAAAAATATGTAAAAACAAAATTCGACTGATATTGTTCGTGTGTGTATATATATATATATATATATATATATATATGTAGAATTGAATGATAATTATTCAGGTTTATATAAATTTTAGTTGTCGGTATTTGCTTATTAATTTTATAATTATTACAATATTTTTTTTCTCAGTTACTTTTGAAATAATGAGGAAGTGGAGTAGACTATTGTTTCCATTATATAAGTGCAAAAATACAATAATCTATATCATATTAAACCAAAAATACAATTTTTGGCCTGCGTACGATAGTGAAGAGTCGGACTGATTTTGTAATATATGATGGAAAGAGAGGGCAGTGTGGTCATTAGAGTTTGTTATATAATTGAGAGCAGAGCAACCCCTGAATTGGTGCCTACTTTCAACTGCTATCCAAATACTGTTCATATCACCTCTTTCTTTCTTCCACTCATCTGTCAGGGACTCTCAGTGCTGCCATAAACTAACTGCACTTCATTGAAATTTCCAACTCTCTTGCGCCTGGATCTGTAAGTTCTTCAAAACTTCGCAGTCCCTTTCAGCTTCTCTTAAGAATGCTAGTCTCTCTCTCTTCGCTTCTCTCCCGCTCCCTACATGTATATATATGTGTTCTTGATGAATTGCTTACATGGGGTGGAATGGATTAACATGTTAATTCAGCCATCTCATGAGGCCAAAAACAAAGTTAAACAACACGTCCCTTCGTATTTTGATGCTCCTGTATTTGGAGATCTTCAGTCTCGTTTTAGTTTGTAAAGGGCAGTGTTGGTTTTTCCTCGAGGCTCATTTTCTTGTTTAACAATTGAGTAAACTGTCTCGCTTTTCTTTATGTGTTGAGTTGTTAGCAAGTGATGAAATTCTCTACTTTCATGATTTTCTGATAATTTAGATGCTTGGCAGATTACTTTTCTCCCCCTGATCTGGAGAAGATAAAGAAAGGATAAATTTTTGTGTCAAAAGATTCAAAATATGAATTCTTGAACTTGAGATTTCTACCGCCTTTTTCTGATTCCAAGCTTTTACTGAGCTGAGGGCCTTACTTAGAGAGCATTAGATTGTTAATTTCTGCAAAGAGTAATCAGTTCTATTTCCACTCTTCTTTTACTTCAAATTTACATGCTTGTAATCATGTTTCAAGTGCTGCTAACTTGGCTTGTTGAGTCTCACAAATTTGAACTTTTGTTTTTTTTTCAGGTGCGTTGGCGGATATAAATTAAGTGACTTACGATTGGTTCAATTGGATATAGGGGAGACCAATATGCGGTGGCTGAGCTTGTCAATTGATGTGTTTCGTTATGTTATCTCCCTGAATTTGTACTGCAGGGTTATTCTATAAGCTGCTTCTCCGGTTGTGAACGTAGCCTTTGTTTATGCAGTTCTTTAAGTAGCTATCCATGGGATCCAACCACTTTCCTTCCTGTGTTTTTCTTCTATATTCTATAGAAATAGCCAGGAGATATCATCAGCATTCTAAAGTACTCTGGTTCATCCAATCTATAATTTAGTTCAGTGTCTTCTTGATCTTGGTTAGCATTCGATTTTTTTAAACAAGTTGGTTGTTAAACAAGAATTTCTAGACATTCTCGACTTTGTTTTCAGCTTGGCTTTATCCTTTCCTTCATTAGCTTCCCACATTCTAATTTCTGTTTGAAGTCCACTAAAGAGCCAAAAGTAGTTATGGTGTGCCAAGCGGCAAGTCAGACGAGGTTTAGGGCACTTAAACATGAGAATGGAATTGCGGGGAGAACAACCATTATTGTTAGAGTTATAGCATGCTTTCAACCATTACAAAATTGCCAGGTTTGTTCATGATCATTCAGTGGTTTTTTCATCTATTTGATATCCTTTTCTTTGATATTCTTCTGGTGATTGCTTTATTGACTAATTGCCTTTCAAATGCCAACTTCTATACTTAATGAGAATTGAAAAGACTGCTGATATTGCTCTGTTCTTCTGCTTCAGGCTGAATATTTCCGCCAATTGCTGAAGCCTGTTACGTAGATTGTGTTTCAAGTTTCTGTCTGTCACATCAAGCTAGAATTATATTTTTGATCTTCTTCTTTTTGTTCAACATATACGAAAGTGATCTAACACGCTCTACATACGAGCATCTTTCTGGTATAGTTTTCATTATCTTGATAGTGCTTGCTCAAGTTTTTCTTAATTCATTTACTGAGTTTTAGAATGACTGCCCAAATCATGTCTTCCAGGTTGCTCTTTTGGCTGGATGGTTACAGCCAAAGATTCTCAAACGTGTCAGTCTCTGCTTGGAATTCACCTGACGTGGATCACATGGCATTTCTACAGCTAGAGCAAAACTATAACATGCCACACTTTCCTCCTTCCATGCATAGTGTCAATGTCGAATTTCCAGGACAGCCTAATGCTGATTTACACGATTCAAACACCCGCCAGCCAAACGTAGTTGGCCGGCTTTTCAATTTTCAACCCCCGTACAATACATTGTATCCTACCAGGAGCCCGTGTCTCAAAGATTCCCAATGTCCCCTGCCAAACTGGCTTGGGGTTTCCAATAAGCCAATTGATGCTTCTGGCGCTCCTCAGAAAAAGTTTCTCATTTTTGATCAGTGTGGGGATCAAATGCGATTGTTCTTTAGCCCTTCTTTTCCTCGCCAAAATCAGATAGTTGCCTCCAAGACTCCTGCTAGTGCTAACGGTGTGTGTGAAAAAGTGGCATCTCAAGTAGATCCGCGATTCATGCTGAAGCCTGTGGTTGAAGAAAAATGGGATGAAAATCATTTGAATGATGGAGAAAGTGATACGCTTGAAGATTCTGAAGAAATCGATGCTCTGCTCTACTCTGATAGTGATGATGAGTATGATGGAGGTAATGATGCTGATGACGAAAATGATGAAGTAACTAGCACGAGGCACCCTCCGTTTTGCACTGAAAAGGACTATGATAGAGACACATTACTTGAGGAATTCACGGAAGAAGTGGCAAGTTCTGATGGCTCACCAAAAAGGCAAAGATTGCTTGATGGCAGGTACAAGAAATCATCATTGGCGAGTTTTGAGAGTCCCGTGAAACGAGCTCGCTCATACAGTTACGAGGATGATGTGGAGTCAAGCTGTGCTGGTCCTAGGAGCTCCCACGGTGATATTAACAGAGAAAAGAAGGTTAAAATTTGTGAAGCATTGAAGATCCTCGAAAGTATTATTCCTGGATTAAAGAGCAGTGATCCACTCTCCATAATCGAGAAATCTATCGTCTACTTGGAAACAATGAAAATCGAAGCAGAAGCTCTAGGACTCAGCTACCCCAACCGTAATTCAGCTATCTTATCTCAACGGTTTGTTTGAAGCAGAAGCAGAAATCATTGGACCAACAGGTAGAAAGAGAAACCATTAAGTGTGTTTTGAATAATTATCCGTGGATTGGAAAGTAATAAAGATGAACTTCCTCTTTTCTCAATCTTTACCCCACTTTTCATTCTATTAGTGTACTGTGGGCCAACGAGCGACGAGCTTAATCAGATGAAAGTTTTCGCTTTACTCTCAATCTCTCATTACAGTCAGGTGGTGAAGAAAATTGGGGCCTATTATTGTTGACTTGAAATGATTATTTCGACACTTTTGGATTAAAGTAAGCATTGCATTGCTGTAAATGAGGAGCCCTTTTCCCTGATTGTTGAGAAAACTCCATGGATTGAGAGCATGCGCGTTTGGTGATGAGGGTCCACCCTCCATTCTTGATTTATATGCTTTTTGTTTGCTTCCAGTTGTCTGAGCTTTTTGTTGTAAGATTTGTGTGTTTGGGAATCAGGACATGAATGTTTGTGTTCTTCTTGTTATATGTTAAGGTCGTGTGCTTGTAATGATACTGTTGCTGTTATAGGGTCTTGAGTGTTTTTGTCTTAGCTCTTAATTACTTCAGTTTAATTAATTTAATCTTTTGTACCTTTTATTATTTTGTTGTTTGGGGCCAATCCATATTGATGAGAACTAAAAAAAATATTGGAAAAATTAATTTGTAATAGTATGTATGCACGATTATTAGTCACGGATTGAAAATGACTGCCACAAATATCATTTTCATGCTCAAGGCAAATATTCCTTGAATCAAACTGAAGGCCATGATTAAGACTCGTAAGTTGATTAATCCCACTAATATTTCCTTAACAATAATTAGTCTTTCTCTTTTATATACTAATAATTTATTGCATCATGTGTGTCTTAAGTGATATATTATTGTATGTGGGAAAGGGTTTGGAACTGTAGTCTTTCTTTGTCTCTCTTAAGACTAAAACTTATAAAAGCAATTTAAACAAGTTGTATTCAATTATAAAATAATTAATTTTGATAATCCACACCTTCAAATTTTAATTCAACATATAACATTAATTCACCATATTTTAAGATAAAAAATTTCATTGCAATCAAAAGTGGCTACTTAAATAATGTTGCAATAAGTAGTGCAAGTGCTCGGAAAAAGAATAAAAAGAAGTGGCGACCCAGTTGGTGACATCGAGAGAGCCCGCCCATATAGTTGGGTCGACAATAATAAGTGTATTATATTTACTATATAGTTAACATTCAATTTCAAAAAATTTACATGATAGGTGCAATATTTTTATTTATTTTTATTTATTTATTATTATTACTTATAGTACGGTTCGTTTTATTACGAAACCTGATGCTTGTATTTCTATTGGTCTCTTCACATAGTACTACAAATGTAATCCTAGTACGAAGTAATCCTATTTTCTCACATAACATGATAACTTGTGATGTTAAATGCAGAACACGTAGTGCTTAATGGAAACCAACAGGAGCTTCCATCTCCAAACAGAAAACACATGCAAAAAACCAGGACAACAAATTACAGACAGATTGAAACATGATGCTGCTTCCTGAAACAATACCTGTTGTGAATAAGAAACTTAAACGGATATTGCAAAAGGGAAAGGAAAAAAAAGAACACCTTAAAAAACACATTGGAAATACATGAAGGAAACATGGTTTTATCGCAGTAGATCTCTTCGTTTGACAGCTGCTGATGATTCAGGAAATAGAATTCCTCCATCTTCTAGGAGTCTTTCTACTCAAATCCCCATTTTGCACCTGCGGTCCAATGTCGTTGTTTTCTGTCGCTTTGGCGAGCTTGGTCAGCTTTTTCCACCCTGTAGTCCAAGCTGATGTTTGCTTTGGCTTTGTCACCTTATCGAACTGTCTCTGCAATGTTTCCATGTCGTTTTGGAGGGCCAAGTACTTAGTCTTCATGGTTTCCAGCTCAAACTTGAGAGTGTTGATATCCTTCTTTGCGGATGCCCAGCCCTCTTGAAACGACTGAGGAGTTCCTTCGAGTAGTGTTTTGCGGTTAGATATTAAGGGCTGGTAATGGGATTCACCGGGCTCTTTCAAAAGGCCGTTGGCTAACGCATTGCTTATTTTCACCTGTTCGGAGAAGAGGACTTGCACAACTACTCTGAGTGGGAGGCGTTCATTTTGGGCAGCGTGCATGCATGCGTCGATTGAAAGTTTCTGGCAGTCCATCACACGGCACAGCCTCTTCCGTTCGTGTTCTGTAAGCGTTGGATGTGCCTGCAAAAGTTGTGTTGTTGAGCGGAAAACAGGAACTAAATATGGTTTTCTGAATACTTGAAACAGATTTTCTTGCAATTTCCTTACATCAATGACAGATCAAACTGAAAGTCTTGATAATGAAGAGCAGAATCATGCACGAGTTTGATTCTGATACATAGCTTAGGACAATATATGTATGTAGTATGATCCTGTCTTCCTGATTTTGTAGTTAAAAGGAACGGAAGTCATAAGAAGTATTACCTTAAGATAGGAATCAACGGCCCTGTATAATCCATCGTCGCAAGTCCTAGCTGATTCTGGTAAAGCCTCTGCCAGGACTTGAAATTTTGTTAAGGACAGATTTCTGTCTCTCGACACCTCTGTAAGATAACTATCGACAAGCCTAGCCACTCTCATCTTAGCATTAGGGTTGGTCCCCCGTTGAGCTCCATCATACATTTTTGTGTCAGAAAACGACTGTCTGCTCGGGCTGGAATTTTCCGACTGCTCTTGAACCAGGAAATGCTCCAAAAGCCGCTGAACAAGATCAACATCATACAATGTCTCGTGCTTGTTGTAAGAAGGTATGAGGAGATCTGCCAAAGTGGCCTGTTCAAACTGCATCCCTACCCGTTTTTCCAGCTCTGTAACCAAAGCTGGAGCAACCTTCAACATGTTAGCCATTCTCAGCAGCCTGAGAAGGAAACTACAAGAAACGCTATCTTTCTGAGGCGGGATAATACTTATAAGGCTTTCGATGATCATTCTCTGATCTTTAGCCTGAACTGCTGGCAAATCCTCTTTACTCCCAACCACAATCATGTGGAGTCCCCCTTTCCAGCTACTGCTGCTACCATTGCCGTTGCTGCTATTACTTCCCTCATCAACGGCCCCCCCTGATACCGATCCTGATCCCTCTTTCACCAATCCTGGGAGCCATTTACCTGCATAATGCATGATTGCAGCTCCAACCAACTCGTACCTCATGCCCTTCACCTTAATTGCGGTAATAACTCTTACAAAATGATCGATCCTCAGAATGGAAACATCCTCAAACCACCAATCAGGGGGGACAGGTGTGTTTCTGCTCGGGCTGGATTCTTTCATCTCGTTCCATTTGGGGCTGGAAACTGATCTCGGGTGCTTCCCTGTGTACTGCCATCTTATCCCTTTAGGATTGGCACAAGCTTTCCAGGCGATCGACTCGCTACATCTTCTAACAATTTGGAGATTTTCAGCCCAAGGGGAGAGCTTCTCACAGCTTTTCAAAACTACTATGGAATCTCTCCAGGAGGATAAAACCACATAGCTGAGAAAAGCCTCAGTTTTGAATATCAGATTGCCTTCTTCTAAATCCTCTGTCATTTCCAGGTACTCGGCTGCACATCTCAGGCCGGAGATAATTGTTGCTGTTAAATCAACAGCAATTCCGTAGCAGAATTTTGCTGCCAGTTCAAAAGCCTCAGGCCCCCCTGGAAGATCGTCTAGAGCTATCTTATTTAACTCCGTGTCACGTAATTCGTATACTGCTCTATTCATCTTCCCGCTTCGAGAAAGAAGAGGATACTACAGATGAAAACAACATCTATCAGTTCTGGAATGACAAACCAAATACAGATTGTTTTTTCCAAAGGATGTTTTTGCAACAAAGACTTTACGAAAATTACTATAGTTTTAAACTATATAACTACCTTGTGCAAATGGAAACTGACATCTCCAATCTGGACTAAAAGATCACTCGGAATATCAGTAGCAACATGCCTATTTGCAGAAGACAAACATCACATTTTCACTCATTGATATTCTAACAACATTAATAGTAATAATATGAACAATTCCACCAAGACAAGGTTTGACACGTACCAAGACTGGCCCCTTTGCTCAAACCCGTCAGTTTTGACTCCAGGTTTGCTCGTGGACAGGACTCCATTCCCGTAATCTCGTCCTCCAACTGATTCTGTTTCTGAATCCCACATTTTCAGACCAAGAATTATTCAAGAAAGTGGGAACTATCACATAAGAAGTGTACAGAAACTGATTAGAATGAGCAGCGCAAAACTACTGGAGAAACAGAGATATGATGATGAGTAAAAAGGGAGAATCCCACATGGGAATGCTTGGAATTATCTCTAATTGTCGGCTTTCTCACGGATTTCTAGGTCTCCCACAGGCTGTGAAGTAATGGGCAGAACACCACTGTTTTTGGATTTTTTCTTCACTAACAATAATGTTTCTCTTTAAACATGAGAATCAGATAGTACTACTAGGAAGAATGGAGCCTCATATCCTTCCACCTGTTCAAACTCTCTCTCTCCCTCCTCTCCTCTCTCTCTCTCTCTATATATATATATGTATATATATGTATCTATACTTTACACAGACTTATCACTATCTTAGGACATTCTGGTGACGAGAGAGAATGAAAAGTGAAAGAAACAGGTGGAGATGATGTTTAGCAATAATTTTGATATTTATGGCTGTGATTGGAGGAGAGGACCACTTGTTTCTGATTGCTCAATGTCTTTTGGGTAGTATATGATATAACTAAGCTCCATTGTGTTGGTAAAGGTGGAACAGAATCCAGCACTAACATTGCAAATAAGTCTATTTGTCTGAAATTATTGCAATTATGGAGTTCATTAATTTGAAGATTTTTTAAAGACCCTTTTGCTTACAATTACAATTTACACACTATTAGAAGATTCTTGTAAGAACCAAGTATGAAACACCAAATACCTCATATTATGTCTTGTCACTATCAGGACCCAAACATGAGATAATTCAATAATTTGGCCATATTATAAAACCTGATTTTTAATGAATTTTCACTTCATACAGGAATTGTCTGTTGACAGTATTTTCATGGTAAGAATGTGTACCACCATTTACTAACCCCACCAATTTGACAGGCCAAAGTTCAAGAGGTCAGGCAAGACTTGGTATATGTGGAAGCATTATGCATGCAGTACCTCCAGGTTTTATGAAATTGTCCGTTTTGTCTGATTTTATGTGTAGATAACATAGGAAGCCTTTACACTACAGAAACATAAGTAGGTCCTTTCTGGGATCCTAACTAGCATATATAGTGTCATCAATAGGGTTTAATTTCCTTGAAGGCATTAACCAGAACTAGCGAGCCCATATCTTTTTCAAGCTATTTGAACCCTATATTTGGATTTGACCATAAAACAGCAAAATTTGGAGTCCTACCCGACAATGATAGAGATAAGATGGGGCAGAGGGGGTAGCAGAAGTAGTGGTAGCTCCACTGCCACCAACACTTTATTCCTAGATCTCGTCATTCTCATTTTATGTCTTTTTACTCTTCCTTCAACATTATGCCATTCCAACACATATGTCCAAAACTATCCAAATAAAAAGAAGCAAACCAAGATATGTCCAAGAATTAAGATCTTGAGAATAATTTGTTTGAACTAACACTTATCATTAGTTGGGGCGATGGCAACTGCCGTGAGTATATATATATATATATATATATATATATATATATATATGGAGTGAATAACAATATCTTGTAAACCAGCACATTATCTCCTTATTAAAATAAAATAGCAATGCACCCTCCTGTGCTTTTAGAAAACATGAAGGTAAATTATTATTTTTTCTTTTATAGGGGGTAATTTATTCATTTACAATATCACGAGGGAGTTGCTTGCATTTTCTCATATAAATATATGTATGTGTTTTTAGTAGAAAGGAACTTAAAAAAGAGTAATTACATAAATGTTGTTGAAGCTTGAGTAATCAATTTTTTTTTTAATTTTAAAAATGTATACTAACAGTTCCTACAGACCATACCCCCCCCCCCCCCCCTTGTTTTCTGCGAATTGCACATTTTTTGTAAAATTAATGAAATCTTCAAAATATGAAGAAACCTTCTAGCTAGTAAATTGTTATCTCATGAAATTAGAACAAATAATGAGTTTTTCGAATTTCAAGCCTAATCATGAACTCTTCTTGAAACAATATATATATGTTCATGATGAGCTGTTCTTGGAATTGATAAACTATAATTCTTAAACATACATATAGCCAAATGCTCCACTTATTACATAAATCTGAAAACATATTATATAAGTCTTACCAAAAAACCATAATACAAACAGCCCATTTAGCAACCACAAGAACTTGAAGCAGTGATTCTACTCTTGTTTGAGATATCTTGTGCCTTTCTCGACTTCACATTACTCAGCACACTTCTTGCCCATTCAGAAAAATAGCTCTCGTTATATCCAATTCTTGATTTTTTATAAATGGACATACAGCGGCGGTCGCCATCCGGGAACGGGCAGCGGTCGCCGCCGGGGTCCCGCCAGGCGCCGCGGTGGTTCATCCGACCACTGGCGATCCAGTGATAGACGTATTGGCCGATCCCGGCGAGCTTGAGCCATCCCTTTGGGAAGAATTCCATGACGCTGCTGTTTCTGTCCATTAGAAACATGTTGGTCAATTGGGCCCCGTGTGGAGACACCAATATGTCTGTTGAGCTCATCAATTTTACCTGTACATTAGTCGATTAGAAATGGTTAAAGAATATTAGTAAGTGAATTAAACTCGTAAATTTTTCAAAAATTAAAACGACAACGGATGAATTTATATTAAATCAATCTCCATGTTCCAACCACCTGTTGGCAAAAGGTAAGGTTATTTGCATAGGCCACCGTCAGCCGGCAGCCATCCACATTCCGGCAGGCCTTGTTGAAGATTCGAATGACTGCGGAATCATTCTTGAACGACCTTGGCCCCGTCCTCATGAACATGGTCATCCCAATCACCGGAAAGCCCTTTCCATCAACCTCACGAAACCTACCTTCCAAGCTGACATTGCAGAGAACCCTGGCCTTGCACCTCAGCAAATCATAGACTTGCAATCTTTTTTCTCTTGACATTCCACCTTCATTATGCCTCATTACCACAGCCTTCTCAAAACAAGCCGGATCAGTCATGTTTCCACCTCCAATTCCATTGAACTTTTCAATGTTTAAGGGCTCTCCAAACGTGGCCTCCATTAATGAATTCAGCCAAGGTCCCGTTGCGGTTCTCAGTTCACCCCAATGATACAACACCCATCTCATCGGTGGAGCTGAACATTTGTTCTTGATGTGCCATGCGACGAAAGGGACAGCAGACGATAACCCGTGCCAAATGTTATCGTAGTTGTAGTGGTTATACGAGACAAATGTGAGGCCTTTGAGCAGGGTGGCGTTTGGGGGTAAGGTTTGAGGCCATGCAAGTGCATATAAGTTCCATGAACCATCATGAGTATCTCGGCCTTTCAGGCACAAAACCCTACCTTTTGATGCTTTCGAGGGGAATTCCTGGTATTGCACTTCACCCTTCTCACGTGTGTCAAGCATGGAGCTCATGAACCATGTGTGCCCTTGAAGGGGTCTGCTAGAGTAACGGAGGTCCTTCAGAGGAAGAAAAGTGACTGCCTCTTGGAGCTTAGAGGCCATAGATTTGAGCTCTTGGCTGCAATTAATCTTGCAGTCTATGGAAACTGTTGAGACTCTGTCCGCGATGATGAAATCCCAAGAAGATGATGGCGGGGTTCGAAGGGCTTGGATGTGGAAGAGAACGAAAAGTATGGCGAAGATGGCAAGGAGGTAGATAGAGAGTTTTGGTGAATGAAGAGAGATAAAAGATGGGATTTTGCGTGGATGCTTGTAACAATGTATAGCTCCTGATTCTGAACATGGCTTGCCCATGAAATGCGAGTTGAATCTGATGATGATGATGATAAAAGTACTTCTTGATTATTGAGTTTGTGGTTGGACTACTATAGGATCAGTTGAGTATATGGTTTGAGGTATTGGGACAGAGCTGTGAGTTATTGTGGGGGGTTGGGTTCTGAATGACTGCCAGCTTTGAGGAGGTAATGAAATTATTATATATATTGTACCAAATATTCAACCTTCTGCTTTGCTTAAATCGTTCAGAATTGCCCATCCACAAAAATAAAATAAAATAAATATATATATATATATATATATATCGTTCAAGGTGATATTTATACTGTTTTCCTCTTTTCAGGAAATAATTTAACTTCTTCCGTATGTAAGAATTAATTTTCGGGATGCATTTTTATCCTCAACATAGTAATTAATGCGATTTTAATCTTCAAATAATTTAAGATTGCAATTTTAATCCTCAAACTTTAATTTTTTTTGACATTTTTAATCCTCAAACTTTAAGATTACATGAACATGAAAGAGAGAAGGAGTTTCTATTTTCTACCCACTTACATTCAATAAAAACTACAACGAGGAAGCCCAATTCTGTCATTCATTCTTAACAATCTATGTATCTCATCACCTTGCAGTTGCAGCACCATTGACATCTTTCTATTGACATAAGATAATCATTTATGATCAATATACAATGCTACGTTGGGGAGAATAAAAGAACATGAGAATAATGTCCAGTCACACTTAGCTTATGC
The DNA here is from genome assembly GCA_034509725.1 of Sesamum angolense. Taxonomy (NCBI): domain Eukaryota; kingdom Viridiplantae; phylum Streptophyta; class Magnoliopsida; order Lamiales; family Pedaliaceae; genus Sesamum; species Sesamum angolense. The sequence goes on from JACGWL010000005.1 coordinate 3,158,624, forward strand.
ACCCTCATGAGGCTGCTAGAGCAAAAGGACATCCCTCGATCACTCAACAGAACATGGTTTATATACATGAACTTCATACATCAGCTTCATTATATTAGTTATTACAAGCTAAAACAACAGTAAACAAAAAATATACAATACAAACAGGACATACTTGAGGGTTACCACGCAAACTCGTTATTGATAGCGTTAAAACGGTTAGTACTTAGTCAAGAACATGACGACTTCAATCATCACTTTTTTTCAGGTACCTTTGATGTTCGACTGTAAGTTATCAGTCAACCAAGCTATATTTGTAAACTGTTGACACACTTCAGCAAGTTATACCCCGGGGGAGAGGAAGTTCAAAATGCTGTACAGAGGTTGCTAGTTTTCAAGTTAGAGGAGCACTCCTGTTGTGAGGGGCTGCATATTCTACTCCTTTTTGGTTCAGATATTCGAACACGTGAAATTGCCACAGCCAGTACATCAACCAAACCACAATCTTCTCCATCAACTGCTTCGGTGGAACCACTTGATGCTAAACTTGGACTGGAGTCATCATTGAGAATGTTACAGGATATCAACCTTTTTCTCTCTGACTCTGTTACATGAATAGAAGCCAGCTGCCTCGAAGTCAGTTTCACATTGTTCTTTGATTCGAGAGCACGGGTTTTCAACATAGGTTCAGTGTAGAAAGAAATCCAAGGATGTTCTGTTGAACAAAAAGGTTATCAGCACATCAAGAATAAAATCATTGACACATAGTGAGTTTAATGTCGTCATAAATAAGTGTGAAAGCATGAAACAAGCATCACAGTTAACCATGTTAACTGCATCCGCTCCATTTACTTCTCTCAAGCTTATGTCCACAGACCTACTGTATCGTGAAGTTTAGAAAACTTCCATACAATACAAAGTTCCAACCCACTCAGAATTTAGTTCTTAGTTTCTGTTCAGGCAGCCACTTATATTTAATCCAAGAAAGGCACAGAACAGCAGCTAACTACTCAAATATAAGATTCACAGAATCTGCAAAATAGCTCAACGTGAGGCCCCAAATACTGCAACATATTCAGATCTATAGGCATTCCTATTTAATTGACTTTAGCTGTCAGATGTTCAGTTTTATTGCCATTCAACTTTTAGGCATGTTTATGCTCGAGTATGCTTACAAGCAATTAAAATAACACCCCAACCAAATGACCCAGAACTTTTGAATTTTTACCTCTTGACAAGAGTTTAAAGCTTTTCCTCGGGAGGAAAAAAAAGAGTTCAAATTTTGATTAGGAAAAGGAAATTCTAACAAGTTGAGGCAGTATACTTTATATACTTTCTATTAGAACAATAATGTCAATATATAAATGGAAGAGAGAAATAGATGATCCATGTTCTCTGAAATTGTGCCCAATGTCTTCACTGGAACTTTTCTGGTGCACCAATACAACAAACAAGGGATATCGGGAAACTACACATAAAGTGTTCACATAAACAGGATTAAGGGTTTTCTCTAAACAAATAAAAATAAACCAACTTAAGCATGCATGCCAAGAGAAATCAACTTAATTTTAAACTAAGTTTTAATGAATATGGATGGATTTCAAATTCCTTTCGAATGGAGTCATTTGAAATCCTTTCTCCAAATCTTTCCTTCAAATCCAAATCCATCAATCCAAACACACCCTAGGTGAAATTTTTTGGCTGCATGTAATGCTTACTACATACTTATGCTGTTTCTACGGTTTGCAGTTTCCAAATAAATAACATCATAAAAAAATACTGATCCACAGAAGCAAACCCAAGTAATATCTCTTTATAGTAAACTTTGGTGTAGACGGCACCAGCTATGAAGCTTGTGTTATACATCAGCAAAGCAAAATTAAATGAAAGAAGGGTTAAAAAGAGATTACATACTTAAAACCTCGTTGGCAGTAAACCTTGTGGCTATATTTCTTGTTAACATTCCAGAGAGCAGATCACGAGCAGGTTGTGATACAGACTCCCACACACCACCAGTAAAATCAAGTTTTTCTTTCTTGATGGCCTCAAACACGGTTTCCAGAGAATCACCTTGAAATGGAAGAACACCAACTAAAAGTGCATGAAGGAGGACACCTGTGCTCCAGATATCGACTTTCTCTGAGTAATTACCCATCAAAACTTCAGGAGCAACATAAGCAGGACTTCCAACAACACCAGTCAAGCGCTGACCTGCAATGAAAAGACACCCAGGTATAACTAGGGGCACCTCAGAATATATTGATTGCTTCAGACAGTATTGCAGAAGCACTATTTCTTGAAAATGGATTTTGAAAAGCAATAACTTAATAACATTTCATGGAAACAATTGAAATAGTATGATGTACGTAAAACAGGTGAAAAGTGCAACTTCAAAGTAGCATCTTAACAATCCTCTGAAGACAGGCAAAAGTTTCCCTAGTCGCCTTAGAAAAAGTAGGAAATATTTTCCTTATCTTTAAGGAGTTTCAATAATTTGTCTTCATATGTTTAAAATTAGTCATATCCTTCCACTTCTTTGTCAGTAAAGCATCTCTAGGTTAAGTAAAGTACTATTTCTAAAGCATCTCTTTCTAGTCTTAATATTGTAATACCAATTTCTGCATATATGCACTCCTGAGAATGCACATCACAACCTCCCTGTTGTAGGAAGGCTAAACTGACTCCTGAAAAAGAAGCAACTTGATTGGAATTCAGCAGATTTGAAGACTTAAAAAAAAGAAAGAAAGATTTCATGTAGGTAGATACCGGATATCCTGACTGATTAAGAGAGGGGGATGATATTTTCTATGTAATAAAGTACTAAGTCTGGAAACTAAAACCGGAAAAGGAGAAGACAGAAGGAACAATCTTACTGCAGGAAAATGATATTATATAAGCAGTTGCACTAGTGATAACCATCATAGGAGTAGGAAAATGATAATGCTAATAAAACAAGGAAAACTTAAATGTGTAACCAGTAAAAAAGATGGTTGAAAGTCCGCCATTAAGCAGATATGGATTGTTAACATACATCATCAACCACATAGAGTCAGACTAAAAAACAGAAACCAATTAGGAAATTAGAAAAATCATGCCCAGATAGTGTAACCAGCACTTGCAATTTTTACACAGAGACAAAATGCAAAGAGTAGAACAAACTCTTCTAGCATGTACCATGTTGAAGAAGTGCTCAGAATGACTGCAATATGTTTCTCTCCGACCACTGCCTTAAAGACCTATTCCACTTAAGTCAACGGGCAATTTCTCAGTTAGACATGTTAGCGCAGTCAGTAAAAAAGTACAAAAACCAAAACTCAAAATAAGAGCAAAACTCTACTTGTTAATTTAGTAGGAGCATGTCCACAAACCAAAAGTTCAATTCAAAATCTGCTGGATAAAGTTGCAAATCGCAGAATCACACAAAATGGACTTTAATATCGTAATTGCATAGTCGATTAAAATACCAATTAAAGAACTATAAGTACTTGAAATATGCCAATAAAAATTGTTCTTCCATTTTCCCCAAATATCCATTGACTGTGAATTCAAAATCAATATTTTGAAAAAGTGTCCCTGCGAACAATATGAAGAATGGACAACTTAAGAGGTGGGTATTAGAATATCAAAAAGCTTTAGAAAAGTAGATATGTTGTATTACCATCTAAATTCTCACAGCCAATCCAAAATCTGCAAGCTTCATTTGTCCAGAGGATGTGAGGAGATATTCTCAGGCTTTATGTCCCTGTGAACTACTCCCATCTCATGGCAGTACCGAATAGCGAGCATCAATTCCTTAATTATGTTTGCAGCCTTCTGTTCAGAATACAGTCCTTCTCTAGCCATCTGATCAAGCAAACGCCCCCCAGAACAAAGTTCCATGACTAAATAGAAAGATTCAGTATCCTCATAAACCGCCTTCAGAGTCACAACACCTGGGTGCCCAGAAAGGTGCTGCATTATCTCAACTTCCCGGTGCACAATCTCCTCCCCTTTTCTCAAAGTCTTGCATGCAAACTCCTCTCCTGTCGCCTTGCTCCGACACAATAACACTGAACCAAACTTTCCCTTCCCAATAGTTTTAGCCAACTCATACTCCTGGTCAATCTTCTTCTTCCTACCCAATCGAGTTGCAGCATCAATACAACCAATTTTCCTCTTAAGACCTCTACCTGGTAACTCCAAGCTCGCAGCCCCACATGCTGGGGCTGTAACTACTCCGTTAACAATGCTCCTACCTAGATCAACAATTTTAGAAACTACTACTTCCTGCACTTCTTTTTCCTTCTTGAATAATCTTCAAGTGATAAATGTGACCAAAGGATTGCCAATTCAGTCTGTTCATCAAGATCCTTTTGGCACTCCGATGAGATCTCAACTCCCTTCCTCTTCTTCCCCAGACACTCCATAGGGCAATCGAAGATACTACCTATCCCTAGCTTTAGAGATCATAGGTACCCAAATTAAACTAAATTTACCTCTTTTTTTTTTTTTTTTTGAACACTCCTAAAAAATACCCATATCAAACACTAAATTAGCCCCAAGAAAATTCCTCTTTACCTACCCTTTTACCTAATAACAATCAATCAACATAAAATCTACCGCTGAAGTTATAGTCACAACAACTGTAAAAAAAACTGCAACTTTTGGTAAATTCCTGCAATTTAGGCAAATGGAATACCCATATCAAAACCGATTCAGTAGACCCACCATCCGAAAGACTCAGAAAGAAAGTAACATCATAAATTCTCTTCCAGATAAAAACACTAATAAGTCCCAAGATTTCGTACCTTGGCATGTACAAGGTTTCTTATACTTTTTCCTGCGACCCATTTGAGGAGACAGGCCAATAAATTTTTTCCCTTCGTCCCAAAAACCAATGTTCAATGAATCACGATAATCAATGAATAGAAGAAACCCTAGAAAAATCTAACCCGAACCCCCAAAATCTCTCCTGAAGAAAATCATGAAACCATACGAAGAGAAGATTCACAACGGAAGAACAACGACACAGTGGTGCAAATATATAGAGGAATTCATGCATTAATTTAGGAAATCTAGAGAGATAGAGAGAGAAAGAATTGAAAATAAGAGACTCCCCTCTGGAAGGAAAAGGTTAAAGTGGTCTAATTCTTTTCCCTGACAGGTCACACTGTACTACAGTACAGAGGGACGTACGTGAGCCCTAATAAGATCGACGGCCGGAGACACGCCTTGCCAATACACGGTTAGATCTGAACCATCCGACGGCTCGTTTTGGTTCACCATCAAATTCACTTTTTGTGGAAGGGCAATTATTTATTTATCCTTTTTCTCAATCTTTGGGTAAATATCTAATGGTAGTAGAAATATACAAAAATAGAATAAAAGAAAATAATCCGAACTTTGGAAATCGTCATAAAGTTTAAATATATTTAAGGAAAGATACGATTATGCATTTTTATCGTAGGAATATAATATACGACATTATTTATATTTATATACATATGTTTGATATAAATATAAGAATATTTGAAAGTTATAACTATCTTTCATGATTTATAGTGCTATTATCTTAATGCGCTATATATTTCCCTATTATAAATTAAAAACGTGTCTTTCAATACGTGATGTGCATATAATTCTTTTTTAAATATGCAGATAACGAAATTTTTATTTTTTTGTTAAACTAATTAAAAAAAGTGTACTTAAATATATAAATTATATTTTTTTTAATGATAATTAACTTTAAATTCGTGCATAAGTTAAGTATGAGATATAGTAACAATAGTTTATAAAAGCCAAAGAGGAAATTACAGAGCATTTTGTTCTATATACAAAGCTAGAAATTAAAATCACTGAACATGATAGTATTATCTTTAGATTCCAAGATACCATGTTTTGACATGCAATGGTGATCATAAGATTTCTGTCAGTGCTTCTTCATTCAGACTGAAGTTTTGTACAATGAAAAGATAAAAGCAAGACAACTTGGTATTATTCTCTCTTGTTGCTTCTGCAAGACCTAAATCTGCTCTTGAGATTACAGTCTCTGATCATACAAAACTCTTTCAAATGGGAAATGGCCTTACCCTCATCTCAAATCATTCATAGGCTCACAACCCTTTTCGCTAAGTATGGTACGGAGACCAGTGGCCTTATCTGCCATCCCAACTTCATCGAACGCCTCCAGTAGTTTATTACACATGGCCACATTAAACTCTGCAGTTGCGGATTGTTTCCATTGGTCGATTATCTCGCTAACATCTTTCAAATGTCCGAGCATCAGATATGAAGAAAGTATGCAGACATAGTTTCGTCCTGTCATCTTCTGCCTGGTCATCCTCAAAGATTTCCAGATTTCGTCAAGTTTATCTTTGTTGCCCAAGGCCCCATAGAGAATAACGAGGAAGTCGTAAGATATCAGCTCTCTCTGTGTAATAACACCCTTCTCACTTTCTACTAGGGAGCTCAAATCTGAGTTCACTAGGTGACAAGAAGTGACATATATCTTAGTCAGTTGCGCATATCTAATCCAAGTTACGTTGCTGCCCGTATCAATGCTCATCTCATCAAGAATCCTTCTAACCTCGTCTATGTTTAGAGCTGCAGCACAAGAACTTACCCATAGATTATATGTAAATAGATCGGCTGCAACATTCTGGCATTTCAGTTCTTCAATTATTAATGGCACCTTTTCCAGCTGCCCGACTGACATGTACAAAGTCATGAGCTCGTTGTAGGTGATGGAAGTCAATGGGAGATTTTCTCCCTTCATTCTTTCATAGAGTTCCTCCGCCTTTTCAATTAGCTTTAAACCAGCATAAGAGTGGAGGAGCGCAGTGTATGTTTCAGTGGTTTTTGCTGAGGAAGGCAATGCCTGGAAGTAGCGTTCAGCAGCATCAACGCCGAAAACTTTGGTCATTAGATCGATGCGGATAGCGTAATCAGAGTCGGATAACTGATACTCGTCATGACTAACCATCCACTCGGATATCTGCAAACTCATTAAGTGCATAAACGGTTGTAATTGCTGTAGGTAAAAAACCAAAATATGAAGCATATTGGCAGAAGCTCAGAGATAGATAACCTCTTTTTGTTGGTATAATCTAAGGCTCAGATGTTTGTAAGAGATCAGAAAATCAATTCAGGAAGAAACTAAATGTTAAAGTCCCAGCAGAAGTATCAAAGCATATCATCTAGCAATAATTACACCCCTGAATTCCGTGTTAGATAGACATGGATTCATAGCATGAAATACTTTGCAGCCACAAACATATTTATTGTATTTGAAAATTCCAAAACTAACAAAGAAAAGAATGAAACAGAATGCTCATCTACTGACTTCTCTTTTTTATATTAGGAAAAAGGAAAGCAGAAGTTTCTAGGTTATTTACTTCTTTCTATTGAAAATCTTTGTCCTGTGTTTTTGTGTATATCAGGACCAGCTTTGACCCATAAACCAGGGAACATGGCCAGGTGGTATCCCCAAGGAAGCTTGATGATCCTGCACTTCGGACTAGCAACATGTATAAGGCTAAGTTAGAGCAGGATGATCTACAGCAAGCCTGAGGACACGAGTCATTGCTTCTTTCTCATCCATTCTTACACAATCATAAATTAGTCCCGATGACCACTTCTGCTCCAAACTCAATTAGGACCAGAGTTATACATTGCCAATACAGGGAGGACTGTCCGCCAGTGCCTGATGAAAAGACATTGAATACTGAGGATGATAACAGCTTATTCTAATTCAACAGTTTGCAGACTTCCGTTCAAGTGTGAACTAAACATCCATCCCGACCTTCCCCCAAAATGTAACCATCCACTATGGCGACAATCCTGAAAGGTCTCAGTTCTGTTTTCCTCCAAAAATCTTGTTCAGGTCTAGAAAGACTATAACTATTTATATCCAGGATGCCACTTTAACGCTTATTGTCCACTTCACAAATAACAAGCCTGGTATGAGAAGATTGTGATTATCAACCTTCCTCACATACAAATTCTTACTGAGATAGCCAAGATGATAACTTTCTTCCTCATCAATAAGCTCTTCTTCATTTTAGCAGAAACTTCAAAGCCCAAGGTGCGGAGTGGAGATTAGAAAAATTCTTGAAGTTCTCAAGGTATTAGATTTTATCTCAAAACAAGTTGTTAACTTGTCTGGAAAAAATGTTGATTGTTTGTTCTTAAGGTCAATTAAGTGGTTAAGTCTAAATGTACTTGTAAGACCTTAATAATAAGTTGCAGTCCACTCACTTTTTCTTACTCATAATATCTTGTTTCTGGAGTTCAAAAATTTTAACAAGTAACTTCCATAACAAATATGCAGCTGCTCCTAAAAATTTTGAGATGTTTCGGCTAAAATTGCAGCTAGCAAACACGCTCAATGTTAAATGAGAAGATCAATTTGGACAAGGACAGGAGAAGAGGATGGAACAAAGCCACCAAAATAGGTAGCAATATCTAGATTAGCTGTACCTAAAGGTTTTTATACTAGATTGCATTTTTCAGCACAAACCATATAAAGATAGTGAAATGCACCACCTCTGTCAAGATGCATGGAGTGGGACAGGAGAATGATCAACAGTACACTTCTCTATATGAGGTCTTAAAAAAAGTCTCATCTTCACCGCAGCCGAATACGATGAACTCAGCCAGAAAATATGATAGAATGCAAGATGCTCAATGCTGTCATATTCAATCATATCTTTCTCCAAGGAAATAGCTTGAAACAGGAGACGACAGGCATATGATGAGTCAATATTTTTGAGGGCCAACCGAAGAATGCCATTTTGGGAATGAAATAGCTGGTATTTTTCATACGAACAATCACAGATAATAACTCCGAGGCTCCGTGAAAGCAAAATGCTTCAAGGTTAAATCATGTTGCATTTACAAAAGAGAACAATGCTGGGCTTGATCACATACTATCTATGATATTTATCAAGCAAAGACTGTAATCCCCAATACTAGCAAGCTAAATGGTGGGGCAAGTGGTCTCAATATTAGTTCCCTCCAATATTCAAAATTGAATGATTTCATTAGCGAATCAACTAATTCTTCAGAAAACCAGAAAAAGACTGTAATCTTTTCCTGACCATTTCTAGATGAGACCAAAGACTCAGCATACAGATTAGAAATTTCTTGTCCCATTTATTGTATGAACCAGTAGTACTACACCACAAACTAAATTCAAAGTCTCAGCATGATATTATCAGAAAATAAGAAAAATAACTGAAAACCCTCAATTTTTCATCCATCCAAATTCTGCTCAACATAAACACCCACAAATAAATTGGAAAAAAAAAATAGAAATGTAAGTAGAATCTACATACCTCGAGGGCATGCTTGTAGCGGTGTGATCTGCGGAGGTCCCTGGAGATGCTCCGGAGGTCAGCAACAGTAATATTGTTGCCTTCGCTGACCCATTTCTGTAAAACATTAGTGACGCTTCTCTTGGGCAGCCTGAGCCTGAAAATTCTGCTCTTTAAATCATCTTTTTCTTCTTGTGCAAATTCATCTTCATGTGTTCTCGTGATGGGTTCTTCTTCAACAGCTTCGATGCTTGAAGAAATGGATCTGAATGGAACTTTCTTGCCCCTTCGTGCATTCCTAACAGATACGAAAAACCCAATTTGATTTTGACAAAAAAACGATCGAGAAAATAGGTAATTGAATACTTCACAAGTAAGATAAAAATGGGAAGATTGTTACCGGGTGAGAGTGAATAAAAGGGAGCGGGCCGCCATTAACGTAGCTCGATCGATTTCTTGTCAGCAGCTGTGGGAGTAGTATAGGTAGATAAATATCGACGAACAAATTATTATATTAACTGGAAGAAAAAGACAAAAAGGAAGAGAAAAAAAAATGTCAGAAGTGGGATTTGAACCCACGCCCTCTCACGAGGACCAGAACTTGAGTCTGGCGCCTTAGACCACTCGGCCATCCTGACAGGTCGTGCAAAATCTTGCTGTTATCTTAAAATAATAGACTAAGAAAGATAAATGGCCCTAGAGAAGGCCCATTGGGCTAGCCAGAACTCTGAATTGGGCTAATTTGTGGGATACGAACTGAAATAGAATTTCTGCTGAAAATAACTACTGCCCCCAATCAATCAGTATCTCCTAAAAGTACAAAATTTAATGTGTGAAAACATCACCAATAAATGATCGAAAACAACAGAAATTGGAAATTTGCAAAGTTTTACACTTGTTAGAGATCAAACTAATTAGTCATATCCTAACAATTTAAGACTTTTTCCCATCACTGCAAGTAAATATAGACTTAGTTTAAAAACTGGCCTTCGAGAACACATAGCTATTGACTAACTGACTACGCCCATGGTTTCTCCTTCACTAAACAATTTTCCATGTCACTGCATATTTTATCTTTGGACTATCTATTTTACATATATTCTATTATTAAAGGAGACGCACCTTTTGCTATTTCATCTTTTTTTAGTTCTAATTTTTTTTCATTTATTTATCATCTAATTTTCTATCCTCACACTATTTTTTTTATAGTTATTATTATTTTCAATCTTCATGCATATTTTTCTCTCTAGTATTATAATATTACTATCTTTTTTTGTTATAAATATGATACTAATTCATTATTTATATATATTTTTTTATTGAATAATAATTATTTTATCTTAAATAATATGAAAAAAAAATTAGACACACACATGATTGTGACTAGTCTCACAAATTACATGTTTTATAAAACACACAACGTGTGTGTATGTGTTAGAATCGAAGGTCTACACTTGTACAACCGGACGTTCAATTTAATATATCCATTTCTGCTTACGAAATTCTATGACATGTGCGCAAATCTTGAAGTCACTAAAATGTATAATTTATTATTTATGATTGATGCAAATTTGACTTAAATAATGTTTTCGTCTGGGCATATCCAAATTTCCACATTTGGAACAATAATGTTTTTTAACAAGTACATAACATGAAGAATTATAAAAGTTTTGGTTTCCACGCACTTGTTCCTTGTCGATTTCCCTCATTTACACTTGACCTGAAGCCAACATATTGTGTGTTTTTTTTTTTTAGTTAAATTAATAAAATTTATTAGATTATTTAATATATTTAAATATTTAAAAGTTATTAAGTGTATTAATAATTTTAAACTATAAAATAATTGAAAATGTTAAAGTACTCGCATACCTAATAATTGTGGGGAACTAGTTGTTTTATGAAATTAATGCAGTAGTGTGGTAGTTTCATGTAGGGATGAAAAATAAGTTTAAATAGTTCGATACTTGATTCAAATATATTGATAAAAGTTCTTTGTAGTTCGATTTGTTAAATTCAACATATTAAAAACTTGAACAAAATTTTGTGTTGGATAAATTTTTGAGCCCAACTCAAACTCGATTCGATTCTTACAAAAATAATAAACTATATTAAAATATCAAATTATTCGAGGTTGATTAAAGTTTAATCCAATTAAAATTCATTTAACTTCGATTAGATCAATTCTCAAATTAAACTGAGATGCAATTTTAGTAATTCAAACAAATTTATATAATAATTGATTTGGTACTACTAAAATAATTCACAACTCTAGCTTTATATCGTTTGAACATGATGACATTATAAGTGACGGAAAAGTCTCTAAAGTAATTAGTAACAACTTTTGTGATGGGGATTTGCGAAGTGACATGAAGAGAGAAGATGGGTGTGGAAAAAGGTGTTTTCAAGAAAAGACTTTAGGGCTTAGCTTAGGGCAGGGAGTGAGTCTTGGGTCAACAGGAACACTGTAGGACAAAACCATGGGCGATTGTCGCTGTTAGACTAACTATCCTCTGTTGTTGGAAGACTCCTTTGGCTCTTGAACTTTGGTTCTGTCTCATAATTTATATTACTTTATAATGCATAAAAACGAAACCCTAGTTTATACCAAGCAAACAAATAGGAAGCTAATGAGTTAATAAGGAGTCGATGGAAGTAGTGGAGTAAGGCTCTTCGAGCTAGCTTCCATGAGGAATTATTGACTTGAGATTCTGATGAAGAAAATTATTATACAGAGTATTAGGTCAAGATTAAACAGAAACAAAAAATACTTTTTCTTTAAAAAAAAAAAAACAAAAATGACAATAAATATAAATTTTTTTTTGGGGGGGCGGGGGTGTTATACTTTTATAAGGTATCTAGAACATCATAGGTAATAAATAACGTGGGATGAATGGAGTACATATGTAGGTAGCCATTATGGTAAATCTGGAAAATGAGCAAATTTCTATGACCGATGGTGAGCTCAACAACATTTTTGCAGTTATGACGATTGGCGCAGCTGGTTCTAGAACTTATTACTAACTTGTGATGGTCATAAGTTGTACAACTTGTAGGATTATTTCTAGAATGTCTGAATATCAAAATAGGGCTTCGGAATTCATGCGCCAGTTATGGAAAGTTTTTTTTTTTTATATTGTAAGACTTCGTCAATTATATTTTTAAAAATTGTTGAAATTTGCTTACATGATCAAGAATTAGGGTTTTTTTTTTCTTAGGGCTTTTGCTAATTGGATATATATTTTTTTATGTGCCACGTAAGTACTTACATAAAAAAAATATACAAAATTTGTATAATTATAAAAAAAAATTATTTTATATAATAAAAATTAAAATAAAAAATTAAACACCCACCCTTCACCTACCCAATCCATTCCCTCTCCGCTGCGCCGCCCCCACATAGGGGGCGACAACTCGGGTGACGACGATAGGAGAGGGGAGGCACGCGGTGTCGCCCCCAGTCTAGGCGACAACTCGTACAATTAGATGACGACGATAGCCCTGATCTGTAATTGGCGGTCACCCAGATGTACGATGGGCAACGGTGACATTGCCTAGACTAAGGGCGGCGGTGTGGAGGCAGGATTGAGGGAAGGGCATGGTGGCGGGGTAGGGGTCCGGGGTGGGAAAGTTTTTTTAATTAAATTTATATTATATAAAATATAATTTTTATTATATAAATATAAATTATCTATAATATTAAAATCTAATTTTATAATTTTAAGTATTTATATTTTAAATTATATATATTAAAGTGTATAATATTATTTATATATATTCAGAGACCTATGACAACTAACATATAATATAAATTCAAAGTTTATTTATATACAACTTGACATTTTCTTTTTCATGTAATCGCTTGTGTGGTAGAGGAGAAATAAAAAAAAAAAATGACGTCTAATCAAAAAAAATTCAAATAAAAAGTGTTTTTTTTTTTTTTACATAATTGCTTATGTGGCAGGTTTTTTTTTCAGTTAAATGCTTAGTGACAGTTGATTTTTTTAAAGTACTAGCTGGCAAAGCCAAAAAAAAATCCTAATTTTTGTCCACGTAAGCAAATTACGACCATTTTTTAAAATTTAGTGGCCAGAATTTTAATTCCCGAGTACTTTTTGTCACCCTTAATTTAAGGTGCAGTAAATGCAATTAATCCATTTAATTATTTGTATATATCCATCAAAATATTAAATGTATATATATTAGATCATATTAATATTAATTAATGTATTTATTATGCTAACACGACAAAGTTTGTACCGTTTTGTATTCTAAAATTTGGTTTATGCGAAAACAAATTCCGGGATATATATATATATATACACACGACCTGCCATGTATTTAATTATTTAAGTGTGTTTTGAATTTAATTTCAATGTCATCTTCTCATTGAATGTTTAATTTGACTTAAGGCTATGTTTACTTTAAAAATAATTTTGTATTTTGATAACTTGAATGCAGGATTGTTATATATTATTTATTTAGCATATTTGGCTATGGCAACATCTACAAAAAGTTAGAAGTTTTCATATGTATATATATGGATTATTCTAAACTAAGGCGATGATGATATTTAATTTTAATTTATTTTAAAGGATATAATTAAACCGTTGAAAACTAGAGGTTTTTAAATTTTCTTAACCAAACGATCACGAGATTTTGTCTTTTTAATTAGCACAAGATACCACTAATGAAATTGCTATTATGTGAGCTATAATTATTAGTTTTTAGGGTTAGTTTTATTTTATTCGATGCATCCTACATTAGGGGTCGCGTTGCCATTTCTTTTTCTTGTTTATATGAAAATTTTCCCTATCATTATATTTATAGGATTTAGAGTATTGTGTTTTGGATTAATGTATTTACAATAAAAAATTAAATTTTATAATAGTAAATTCACTATACTTGTCGTAATCCACATGTGATATCTGAAAACTTTTTGCTCAGATTTAGAACCAATCAAATTACAAAGCAAGTGTATCCAAATTGCCAAGTGTATACCAATGACATGACAAGTATATTGCACCTGCGATGTAATTGTTGGCCAAAAATCATCTTTAGCAAAGAGTCCTTATACATATTATGTATATGTAATCCACATTGCTTGTATCTTTAAAATCAATAATTTCCACCAAAAAATACAAAAAGAAAGCATCTTAGATATAAAACTTACAAAGTAGAGAAATTATAGCATATTACATAGAAGAAAAGTCGAAGCAGCATGCGCGGGACATCATATATAGACAGATCCCAATGGACAACTTATTCTCTATAAGCTATGTCGAAACATACTAAACTTTTATTGCCATCACCTTAACAACTGTATATGGGAATGGATGATACATAAGCAGTCATCTTAATTATAAAGAACAGTAGTGAATAGTGATTATTGAATTCAGTGATCCTGCTGCTGGATCTTGATGCAATCCAAGTTGCTTTTCCCTTGAAGTCTGTTGCTCAGCATTGTTTCCACATATTCAATAAATTTCATTGGATGATAATATGCACGACCGTCCTGTTCCACCAACGCCCCAGCCGGCTCCACAACCGCATCAGGTGCCGCACCATTAGCCATGACCACCGATATCCTAGTTGCCACATTATTCACCACAGCTCTGTGCCTCACGCTTTTGTACCTCCCGTTGCTTAATATCTGGTAATAACCAAAGTTGAAGTGGTTTGAGGTTGTCCCTCCAGAATTGTGTATGACATAAAGTGTGCATTGATGTTAATAAATTTACCTCAAGGTGATCGGCTGTGTTAACCAGAATGGAATTTTGAGGGGAATTAGTGTTGAACCACTCTCCGTTGTGCTGTATCTGCAGGCCAGCAACTCCGTTGTGTATGAGGAACGTCAAGAGCCCATGATCGGTGTGCGCTGGCAGACCGATAGCTTGGTCAGGTTGAGGGCAAGGCGGATAGTAATTTGCGGCGTACAGTTGAAAGCACGAGTCCAGCTTCAAAACTTCATCCACGTAGCCTTTTTCCAGTCCAAGGTTTTCTCCGATGTCCCGGAGTAGCTTTCTCGCCACGGATCGAGTTTTTTCAGAAAATTCAGCTAGGACGTCCCTGCAAGAACATTAATTAATAAACAATCTTCAGGGTGATAATTAATTGTTAAGATTTATATAATAGTCCGTCCTGATTTTACCTTAATTTATGAGGTTTTTCAGGACAGTGAAATTGAGGGTGGACATAGGACTTGACAAAATCCCTCCACAAGTGAACCCTGTGGTTGGCCGTATTGATGACGCTGCCACTGCCGGATTTGATAGGGTCGGACGCACTCTTGGCCTCGTACCGCCGCTTGTCCTCCTCCGGCAACTCGAAATACTCCAAACTTGCCTCTATTATGGCCTTGAGAAGACTCTCGGGGATCCCATGATTCACCAGCTGCAACATTTAATCAACCCAAAGAATTCATTACTACACATATCTTCTACACACAGTAATTACACTACTACTGAATCCCATCATGATTTCTCATGCTTACCACGAAGAATCCCCATTCCCTA
Organism: Sesamum angolense; assembly: GCA_034509725.1. Lineage (NCBI taxonomy): Eukaryota > Viridiplantae > Streptophyta > Magnoliopsida > Lamiales > Pedaliaceae > Sesamum > Sesamum angolense. The sequence continues at coordinate 3,174,408 of JACGWL010000005.1, forward strand.
CAGGCTTTGTCAAGGTCCCGAAGAACTTTGGCGCGTTGATCAGGAGTACCAGAGACGAGGTGGGAGAAATCAACGATGGGAATAGAATCAGAGTGGGAGGCTCTGGAATCATTAGCGAAAGAGAACTGAGAAGGGACGGAGTTGAGGGTGGAAGACTCAGCCAGCACTTTAACAAATGAGTTGTCGGTAATGTTGGATGGTTTCATCGGAGCTATTGCCGGCGCCATTTCTATGTATCTGTGTGTGTGTGTGAGGGTAGACAGAAGAGGAAGAAGATGAATAAGACAGATGAGTTTATTGCCACATAGCATGTGATCGGATGCTATTTATAGCGAATGGGGAAAGTATTCTCTGGCGTTCAATTATTTTTTGGCTGGCTATATAATAAGAAATAGTTCAGATGTCCGCTTTTGACATAATTAGAGGACACGAGACACTAATTTATTTATTTTATATATATATATATATATATATATATATATATATATATATATATATATATCTAGTGAATTTTTTTTATTTTGTTACAGAAGTGAATTTTATAATTATAATAGTGATTATTATTTTATAAAAATTATTGTTAACAAAAATAATAATAAATAGTTATATTTAAATATCACTAAAAATATTAGTGGAACACATATATAGTGACAACTTAACCACAACAAATAACTAAAACATTATATTGTGTTATCACTAAATCGTTACCGTACTATGTATCACTAATAATTTATACATAGTAAGAACTTTATACACGTCTTCATTATTGATAATTATATAGTGATAAAATAAAATGAAATTTTAGATATAATAATATATAGATATGTGCAACATACAATATAAGATGCAACAGTAAAGTGTCTGAATTAGCTGAAGATAATAGACGGAAGTTTCCTGGTGACGCCAATAAATGTCGAGCGTGCAAATTTTGACTTTGGGTACATGTAAATGTAATAGTACCTGGGAGTGATAGTAGTTAGGTGTGAAAATTTAATTTCTGAATGTTGCTTCTGTGAGAACATGTTTGTCGTGGCTGATTGCATGGTCGACAAATATTCAAGTTAACGAGAAAATTGCATTTTTCATCCTATAAAATGAAAATTGTTTGTAAGGAAAAAATACAAGCAATCTTCAGTAATATTGCAAATCAGCATATTAGGATTTCTCTGAAGAAAAAAAAAAAATTCTTTCTGTATCTTCTAGAATGCATCAATCTATACGTACCCTATATTTTTTCAAATGAAATAATTTACCTTCTTAGATAGGAGGTAAATTATTTTATTTTAAAAATTACATAAGGATAAATTACTTATTTTTTTATCATATAAAAATAATTTGCTCATTTACAATATCATAATGATCAATTGGATTAAACCCTTTTTTTTGCAGTTTTGGTCTTAGTATTACGGGACTCAGTATATCACGGTTTTATCTTTAACAATGTGCACCTTATGTGCAACATCAAGATGTGCAATTTTTTTAGTCCTATTATGCAATAGGAATAGTGAAAAATAAAATATTGATTAATAAAAACAAATCACAAAATAACTTAAAAGCAAATATGTAAAATGTTCATAAACTTTTAATATATATATAATTATAAAATTTTTGGAAGTGTCTTGATCCGTTGGAGATGTATTTTAGTTGAATTTATATTTTTAGGCCTTAAATCACGATATTTGATTAAAACTATTATTTTCTCCTTCAAAGATCTCATGGTTATTGTTCAACATATAAATTCAAAATTTTTATTCACAAAACACTTAATCAATTTTAAAATGCACTTTTGAATCAATTTCTTTTAAAGTACAATAATAAATATAAAGTTTTATATATATGATAAAAAAATTATTCAAATAATTTATATATTTTTAATATTTTTATATGTTTAGTGAAAATCAAAGTGTGGAGATTTTCTGAATATAATGTGGTAAGTTCCAAATATTGGGACCAAAAGTATGAAAGCTTTAATTAATTATGTAATTTTTGGGGCAAGTTTATGTTGCAGGAGGAAACAACAGAAGCTCAAAGACAAACACAGCTTCCTGGGGTGGCAGGTGAACATTGTTCAAGAAAACGAAACAGAATTTTCTATTACATATTCGTATATATCATATATTTATACAGATATTATATGTGACTTTAGTATTTTTAAATTTATAATTTAATTTAATTATTTTTTTAAATTTAAAAATATTTAAATATATTCAATTTTTATTCAATGAGACCTTAGTGTAACATTAATATGTGTTGGAGTATGGTAGCGTGAGGTTCCATTTTGGTCTACCAAACCCGACCTTCAAATTATATGTTTTGTCCAGATATATTATTGTTTACGAAATTCTATAACAGGTGCGATCTGCTAACATATATATAATTTATTATTTTTGGTAGACAGAAATTGACTTAATTAACGTTTTGATTCTTTTCTCGTACATATTCAAATGTTCACATTTGGTGAACCACTGAAATAACGTTGTCACCAAGGTTGTTATAATAATTTCTAACTACTGCTGCAATGAGAGATAGCTCCCTAGAATAAACTATATATATATATATATATATATATATAGAATTTAATTAGTGTAGTAACATTTTATAATTTTTCATCAAAGTCTTGGTCACATTTACAATTTACAAGTATATACATTGATTTTATGATATATTTTTGGAGCTTATAAACCATTATTAATAACAATTTTGTAATTTATATAATCAAAATTGAAGGTCGTACCTCTGACATTTTACTTTTTTTTTTTTTTTAGGAATAAGTTATATACTCTCGATTAATATTTTATTTTTAAATTTTATAAGCTCGTTTCTTTAAAATAAAAATTACCAATATTTTTCAATATCTTAATTATAAATTTTAAAATATTTTATAAGATGTTTTTAAAGTTTATAAACCCATCCAAACACCTGAATCTTTAAGCATTTTTTAGTTCCAATTCTTTTTCAATCGAGCTTGTATAACTTGACTAATCCAGACATTATTTGCTATGTATGAATATGTTATGGGTTTAATACGAATTTCAAAGAATAGTGGTGGGGTACATTTATATTAAAATTCTTTATTTAATTATATTTTTGGATTATTATATATATTCACATGCTCTCATATTTCAATTATTATAAACAATAAGTGTGCTCGAATGTGGGAGTATAAGAGAACTGAAAGTAAAAATAAATGTATAAGAGATAATTTGGTATTTGGTTTGGGGAAAGATATAGAAGTGAAGTAAAACTTGGTGTAAATAAAATTCGTTCGGAGTCCAATTTTGTTTCCATCGAAAACTAGGTGGAAAAATGGAAGTATAAAGCCAAAAAGATAAGAAAGTACAATTTTTATTTGGGTAAATTGAATACACCCCCCCAATGTATGGGGTCATTTGCACTTTGCCCCTCATTTTTTTTTTTTTACACTTCACCGCGCAACCTTTTGATTTTGTTGCACTTTGCACTTTTCCGGAGAATGATATGGAATATTATGTTCGCATATGGAATCAGTTGCACTTTGCTCCCCAACTTTCTAAATATCAGGCGTGTGAAACCCCTAAATCCACATATATATAATATATATATATATATATATATATATATATATATTATCCTCCCAAAGTTGTTTTTGGTATCAACAACGGCGCTGATGTTTGAACTCGAATTCATTTTGAAAACGTTGCTAGTAATTTTTATTTTTATTTAAACTAAATAATTTAAAATAAATGAACAATTCCCATGTTGATGAATATTTTATTAATATAAAATATTTTTTATTAATAAAGTTTTTAAATTTTTGATATATTAAATTTATATTAGTATAATATAAATTTGTTAATTTTTGAAATAAATAAAGAGAAGGGATTGATCAGTAAAATTATAAAAATGAGTTATTTCCTCTAATCTATTTTACTCGCACCAAACAAAAAAAGTATTTAAAATTTACTTTTCTTCCAATCGTACCAAACAACTTAAAACAAACTATTATTTTTTCCTTCTCCTCTCACTTTCCTTTTCCTGTGGTTTGAACCAACCAAACGTTGTTACCTTGTCCTTAAGTTACCAAAATTTATCTTGTCTTTCACGAAGACTAGGCAAATCCTAGATTAATTGGACTTTTTGTTTCCCTCATTTTCTCAAGAAGTTTGCTACTAACTATGGTTAAGGACCTAAGGCTCAATATGGACTTTAAAATAATTATCTTTAAGTTTTTTTCTCGTAGGTGTATAATCATTGTCATAATAATTATATTTATAATAAAAATAAAATTATTTCACTTAATATATAATTTTACAGTCAATTTTAAAATTATTATTTAAAATTTTATCACTAATATTATTTTATTGTAGTGGGAGAAGAACTTGGGAAACTAGAATTAGATTCTTAATATCGTAATATACTTGCGATATGATTAGTTATTATTATTTTTAAAAATTATATCAATTAAACATTAATTATATTGTACTTATCATATAATATATTCAAATACAATTTGTGTTAGAATTTCCAATTATTTTACACATAGGGAGTCAACATGAACATGGCATCAGTTAGAATTTCCGGTCTTTCACCCATAAAAAAAAAAAAACGTATAAAACATGTAATATTTTCGGGTCGTGACAGGAGACAACAAAAGTTTGTCTGGACCTGAATATAAATTTGAATATTGGGTATTGGCATGACTTTAATTTGACAGATGTTAGGACTTCAATTATAATTAATTAATGGTTATAATATTATATGATATCATTCACATACGTGTACCCTGGACGAATATTGTTTTTCAAAGATTGATGGCCATGAATTTTTAATTTTCATTTCGGGGCACGAGTATAAAATTTATTCTATCTCGAAAATAAAATAAAATAATGAATTTGGATACAATATTAGTTTATAGGTAGATGGGAGATTAAATTTTCATCTTGGGGTATTTAATTAGGTCAAGATAATCTGATCAAGAAAATGAATATATATATATATATATATATATATATATATATATATGCTCGTCTTATTTTTCAATTTTTTGAGGGATGTATTATTAGCAGAAAAAAGATAATATGATCTTTTATGCACATGTATTATTGGCAGAAAAAAAGAAAAACTAAATGGAGAGAAATTATATGGTATATTGTGTAAATAAAAATAAAATATTCATTTTTCTCTTTAATTTTAGATGAAAATAAAATTGGACTCGGAAGAATTTTATATACATTCAATTTTAATTACTTTGCCTCTCTATCTATTCTTTTTAACCAAATACCAAACTATTTCTTATATGTTGTCTTTTATTTGGACTTTTTTTATATACTCATTTTTTCTTTCCAACCAAACAAGCCTAAGTAACTGAGAAATAACGTGGGAAGAATGAAGTACGTTGCGATACGATGCTTTTGGATAATGAGCAAATTCCAAGGACAGATGATGAGTTCAACAATATTTTGCAGCATGACGATTGGTGCTGCTGGTTGTACCTAATTTATAAGCTGAAACAAAGAATTATTATTATTATTATTATATGTTTTTGTTTTGGTCATAAAAACCGACGTCATAAGTTGTAAAATTGTAGGATTATTTGTAGATTAATGTCAGAATATGAAAGAGGGCGTGCGTCGGAATTTCTTGTTCCACTAATGGGGATTCGTTTTATTGAACTTTCAGGAATATTAATGTCTTCGAAAATATTAAAAACTTAGGGTACGTATCTTTACATTCCTCTTTTTGTCTTTTTTTTATAAATAATTTTGTATTTCACCTGGAAAGCAAATTTGTCTGTTAATAACATATTCAGCATATTTAGCGATCGATGCCAACAATATCAACAAAGTTAAAAGTTTTCATGTAAGTTGGAGAATTATTAGTATATATATATATATATATGTGTGTGTGTGTATAATTATTAGTTTTTAAGATTGACTCTAGAGTTTCCTATATACCCTTCAGTTATTTTCCGTATCATCATCTTCCTCAATATAAACCAAATTACACAAAAAACTACCACCTTCGATTTTAAGGTTGTTGTGGTAATAGTAAAAAACTGAAAACTGAAAACTGAAAAAAAAAATAATATTAATAGTAATAAAGGTTGTGAGGGTACTAGAAATTATTCATTTTAAAATATAAATATTAAAATTATACATTTTTAGCTGCTGTTCATAATTAATGATGAGGGTAAGTGGAGCATAAGTGGTGTATGATGAGCTTTTACAGAGAGATTCCTTCAATGATTTCATGTATTATATTTAGTCAATAATTGAGTAAAAACAAAAGATTATTTATGTGTATATATATATTCCACATTCCTTATTTTTTGTAATTTTTCTATTGAAAATTAATATTAATGCATTTTATATTATCTTTCACATAAACATATTATGTATAGTATATATTAAAGAAAAAATTGGCTGAGAAATAAAAAGACATTGCATTTTAAATGACCATTAATTGAACATTACCATGGAAATACAAAGCAGCAGCAGCATATCAATAGATCTTAGTGAACAACTTCTCAAAAACACAGCAAACTTATTAATGATCATAGGCATGCACGCAGTCATCTTCTGAAAAACACTGTCATAATTACTACAACACTGATTCATCAATTCAATCATCCTGCTGGATCTTGATGCAGTCCAAGTTGCTTTTCCCTTCCAGTCGGTTGCTCAACATTGTTTCCACATATTCTATAAATTTCATCGGCTGATAAAATGGACGCCCGTCCTGTTCCACCAACGGCTCAGCCGGCCTCACAATAGCATCGGGCGCTGCACCGTTAGCCATGACCACCGATATCCTAGTAGCCTCACTATTCACCACGGCTCTGTGCCTCACGCTCTTGTACCTCCCGTTGCTGAATATCTAGTAAATAACCCAAGCCCAAGTGTTTGATGTTGTCTCTTCATATAACTAATAAGGGTTAAATGCAAATTACCCCCATGTGTTATATGAAATGTGCAAATTACCCCCCTGTGAAAAAAAAAATAGCAAATTACCCCCCTGTGTTTTCATAATAAAGCAAATAAGTCCATCACGCGATTTCGTGCATTTCACGCGCGATTTTTTATATATTTTATTTTTTTTTTATTTTTAATTATAAAATTACATTTATATCCTTATTAATAGCCGTTAGATTTGATTGAATCTAAGGCTCAAATTTAACTAATAAGATCAATGGTCCAGATTTTTATTAAATTTGATCAACGATCAAAATTAAATGAATATATTTATAATATTATATTACATAAAATTTAATTAAAAATATATGTATGATATATTATATTAAATATTAATTAAAGTTATATATGTATATATATGTATATATAAGAGAGAGAGCTCTGACAGCGGCGCCGGCGACGGTGGAAGGTGGGGGCGGACGACGGGGTAGGTGGAGAAGGGTGGGCTGCGACAGGGGGACGGGCTGGGCCGGGCCGGCAACGGGGAAGGGGGGGGGGGGGGACGGCGACGAGAAGGAGGGAAGTTGGGGGAGCCGCGACGGGGAAGGGGGAAGGTGGGGGCCCCGCGACGGGGAAGGAGGAAGGTGGGGGGCCGCGACGGGGAAGGGGGGGGAGGCGGGCGACAAGAAGGTGGGGGTGCCGGCGACGGGAGGGGGCTGGGGCGGGCGACGGGTTGGGGGGGAAGGTGGGGGACCGCGACGAGGAAGGGGGGGAGACGGGCGACAAGAAGGGGGGGGGTGGGGTGCCGGCGACGGGGGAGGGGGGCTGGGGCGGGCGACAGGTTGGGGGGAAGGTGGGGGCGCCGGCGACGGGGTGGGTTACGGCTGCTGACGGGGTGGGGTGGGTGCGGGGGGGGGGCGATGGGGTTGGTGGGCTGGGGGGGGCGGGGGCGATGGGAAGAGGGAGGGTTTTTCTTTTTTTTTTTAAATAAAATATATATTATTATAAATATTATATATAATATTATTTTTTATAAATAATATATATATTATTTATATATAATAAATATTAGTATATATTTGTATTTAAATATAAAATAGCATTTTATTCTTAAAAAATAATAAAAATCGCACATATGGTGCGTGTTATACACTTTCAGAGTCAGGGGGGTAATTTGCTTTATTCTTAACAACACAGGGAGGTAATTTGATATTTTTTTTTTCACAGGGGAGCATCTTGCACATTCGGTATATCACAGGGGGGTAGGATGCATTTTTCCCTAACTAATAATTGCATGTTAAGACATAAAATTAAGTTGATGGTAATAAATTTACCTCAAGATGATCGGCGGTGTTAACCAGAATAGAATTTTGCGGGGAATTAGTGTTGAACCACTTCCCGTCATGCTGTATCTGTAGGCCAGCAACTCCATTGTGTATGAGGAACGTCAAGAGCCCGTGATCGGTATGCGCTGGGATTCCAATAGCTTGGTCGGGTTGAGGGCAAGGCGGATAGTAATTTGCGGCGTATAGTTGAAAGCACGAGTCCAACTTCAAAGTATCATCGATGTAGCCTTTTTCGAGTCCAAGGTTTTCTCCGATGTCTTGTAGTAGTTTTCTCAACACGGATCGAGTTTTTTCAGAAAATTCAGCTAGGACTTTCCTGCATTAACATTAAAAAATAATCACTTTATTAAATGATCACGTGTACACATGCGTGTGTAGTACCTTCAGCACGTATACAATTTTATGTCGGGATATTAGTTAATTACACTAAAATATTTATATAATTCTCCTTTCGATTTTACCTTAATTTTTGAGGTTTATCGGGACAGTGAAACTGAGGGTGGACATAGGACTTGACAAAATCCCTCCACAAGTGAACCCTGTGGTTGGCCGCATTGATGACGCTGCCACTGCCGGACTTGATGGGGTCCGACGCACTCTTGGCCTCGTACCGCCGCTTGTCCGCCTCCGGCAACTCGAAATACTCCAAACTCGCGTCTATTATGGCCTTCAGAAGACTGTCGGGGATACCATGATTCACCAGCTGCAACATTTAATCAACCCAAATAATTAATTAATACATATATCTTCTACACACAGTTACACAACTACTAAATCCCATCATGAATACATTTGTTCTTTGTTTGCATGCTTACCACGAAGAATCCCATTCCCTACAGGCATTGTCAAGGTCCCGAGAACTTTGGCCCGTTGATCAGGATTGTCGGAGGCGAGGAGGGAGAAATCAACGATGGGAATAGAATCAGAGTGGGAGCCTCTGGAATCATTGGCGAAAGAGAACTGAGAAGGGACAGAATTGAGGGTGGAAGACTCAGCCAGCGCCTTAACGAATGAGTTCTCCGGAAGGTTAGATAGTTTCATTGGAGCTATTGCCGGCGCCATTTGTATGTATTTCTGTGTGTTGTCTGGACAGAAGAGGAAGAAGATGAATGAGGAAGAGAGATGATCAGTTTATTGCAACATAGTATGTGATGAGGTGGTAGCGCGAACAGGGGAATGTATTTTCTGTTGTTCAATTATTTTTTGGCTGGCTATGTATATAGCGCGAACAGGGGAATGTATTTTCTGTTGTTCAATTATTTTTTGGCTGGCTATGTATGTAATAAGGTGTCCACTTTTGATCTATTACAAGACACGCCTGCCGCCCGGGGCGCACGTCTAAATTCCGTAGAGATTTTTTTGGAAAAAATACAAGCAATTCAACGTGATATTATAAATGAGTAAGTTACTTTTTATAAAAAAAAAAATAAATAGCAATTTATCTTATTATATTTTTTTAAAACACAATAATTTACCTTTTATAATATTTTTTAAAATAAAATAATTTATTTCATTTGACAGAGATATAAATTGTTTTATTTTTAAAATTATATTAGGGTAAATTGCTATAATTTTTTTTCCGTAGAGGGTAATTTACTTATTTTTAATATCAAATAAGAGTAAATTTCTATTAACCCCGATTTTTTTATTACAATTTTGCATTATAATGTTATACATATGTATATAAAATATACATTTGGGGTTGCAAATTCTGACTACGAGCTAGTTACGAGAACGTGTGTGGGTCATTACTGGAAAATTAAGGTAATGTTTGAATTATGTTTTGGAGTGTTTTATTTTGGTGTTTTTGAGATAGAGAGAGAAAAATAGAGATAAATAAATGTGTGTTTGAGATAGATGATATATTTGGATTTGTGTTTTGAGATAATATAAAATAGTTTAAAATAAGTGGTGTATGTTTGATATCGGGATTTAGGAAACAAAGGTTACTGTTGATTGTCAAATCATGAAAAATCAAAACCTACTAAAATAAAATAAAAACACACAATCAAGGTGCATGAAATAAAAAAACAAACATGAATTTGATCTGATTTTGATTTGCTTAATTAATTACTCGATATACATGATCTTTTGTAAATTATGTTTTTTTACAGAGTTGTCGTGGTCTAAACAACATGGTTGCCATGTGATGCGCAGATTAATTATTTTATTATAACTTGAATTATATTTTTATTTAAAAAAATATTATTCGGCACAACGTTGTTGACTTCTTTGAATTAATAATGTAAAATTAAATTGCATGCGAGATAAAATAATTGTTCTCTTATATGGTCGGCATATTTATGCGTGTTCATTAATAAATCCACACTCTTCGTGTGTAGTATTTAGGAACGTGGTATGTGGATTTTGAAAGAAGTGCAACTACAGCTAATCTCATCAAACTTCAATAATTTATGATAATATAAAAAGAAAAATATTTTTCAATCACAAAGAGCGATTTGTGATACTTATACTAATTTTTTGTTGTGTCATAATATCTTAATGTGTTTTTCTTAGCTTTTTTCCGCTTATAGAATTTGTTTAACAAGGAAACAAACTTGCAATTTAAGTGTTGGTCGATTGTTGATATTGTCAAAATTAATTATTAATTTTAAAATATATATAAATAAAAAAACATTAATTGAGTACTAAAGAGATATTAATAATAAAAATCGGATACCATTTAAATTATTTATAATTACGTAAATATTAAAATAACATTAAGGGTAAATTACATCTACCTCCCCTGAGGTTTGTCATAATTACAAATACCCCCTCGTTGTTTGAAAATTACAAATACCCCCTAATTTAACGACCATCTAACAATTACCCCAATCTATCCATTTTTTAGTGAACAGACCAAAATACCCTTATGAATTAAAAATTATAATTTTATTTTTTTTAAAATATTTTTCTTATCGACAAAGGGGATAATTTTTTTTTTATAATTTTTAAGAAATTTTCATCCATCCCATTCAATATTTTTATAAGATTTTAATTTTTTTTAAAAAAATAAAAAAACATAGTAAGGGCAAAGTTGGCATTTCTATACCTCCATCCAAGGATTATATTTTATCAAACATCAGGGGAGTATTATAATTTTTCAAACAATGAGGGGGTATTTATAATTATGTCAAATCTCAGGGAGGTGGTTGTAATTTACCCTAACATTAATGATGAACACAATGGGTCTTACTCATTTTATTTGTATAGTAGTGGAAGCAGTGTCTGACGCCCTGGAATTGGAACAAGACTATGTGGACCACGTTTTCAAACTGGGGTGGGTCAGAGCTTTCAATTTTCAAATGTTTGCTTCAAATTTCTACCCACCTTGTCCTGAACCCGACCAAGCAATTGGGATCCCACCACACACAGATCCAGATGTGTATATATATATTTATGTGTGTGTGTGTGTGTGGACATCGTGGTGTTTATTAAATTAACATCATTTTTATATTTTATGAAATATTTATAGAGATGCCAATGCCAGTTATTTTTAAAACAAGGCATCAAGTTAAAATATAGAAGGTGCAGGATTAAATTTGAAATCAAATGAGAGGCTTATTTGATTTTAATACAAAGTCAAAGATCATCTCCACCGAGGATCACGCAAGAAATACATCTTTATTGAGTTTCTGTAATTAATTAAATTGAAAGGCCATGATTGAGCGGGTAATACTGTTTTATTATATTTATTTATAAATATTTTATAAGTTGGTATAGTAGTAATATTTTGCAAAATTTATATATGTAAACAAAAGTTATTTATTTATGGGAATTTCTAGCTCGACTTGATTCCATCAAATTTAAATTACTCATATGACAAGTATGTCTGATTTATAGTTCAGAAAAAGTAACCAACTACATAACAAATTGTGATACACTTGCTTTATAATTAGTTTGATTTGATTCGAATAAAAAAATTTCTTTATTGAGGAGACGATCATCATCATTCTCAATTTATCATGCCTTGTCTATGGTTTATTTGGGAGAAATTATTAATGTAGTTACAGCTTACTTTGAGTCATCATTATATTAATAATTGCTGTTAATTATGGTGATCTTTTTTTTTTTTCATTTTTTTATTGTTGATATGCTTAATGTATAAATCGAGTGAAAGGTTAGTGGTGTTTGAAAATCATGAACCAGCTCGCGAGCTTTTGTATTTTGATCTATTTTTCCATTTTAAATTATAGTTTTAGTTTTTTGAATTTTTGTTTCATAATCTTTTTTTCCTAACTATTTTTATACTTTAGAAATACCCCATTTCAGTATTAACTAAAGAACAGTATAGTTAAATCATTTCATAAATAAGCTCGTAATACATGCAACAATTTTTTTACCAAATACTACCGTATCATATATATATTCATCTACTTATGAATATTATTTTTTAAATACTTTCAACTCTTATATTTTAATCAAGAATTAAATTCATTTCACCTCTTGTGATATGAAAAAATATAAACAAAATTCTATAAAAATTAAAATATAAAAAATCACACCTATATAATTATGAACAATGAATCACATCGCCCTTGGTCAAATGAGCCTATTAACTTAAAGACAATGACTAAAATGCCCCTCTTGATCAACCTGTGCCTACTAAAATATACTTATAATATATAATATTAAAATTTAATAGAAAAATTATTTTTTAATTCATTAAATATACTCAATATTAATTTTAATAAGATAATTATGTATTTTTTTTAAGTCCATTAACTTTCAATATGATGAAAGTCAGTTCTTTAGTGGCTGAAATTTTGATTTTTGATCGAAAAAATGACATGACATGTCAATTGCATATATATATATATATATATATATATATATATATATATATTTTTTTTTTTTTTTGGAGGGGGGAGGGGGGTTAGTCCTACATGACTTTAAAAAATAAGTTAGATGACATGTTAGATACAATTACATTATATATACTATTATAATTTATAAAAATAAAATTATTATTTTAAAAAAATAATAATCAAACCCCCGCCCCCGACTGGCTGCCCTTCCCCACCGGCCTAGGCTCCAACCGCACCGCCCCACCCCACCCCCCATCGCTCAGGGGTGAGGAGGGCACGATAGCGCACTCCTTTGGAACACTATTTTTTTAATATTAATTTTTAATTAATATAATTAAAAGGATGTTATATTAAAACTTATTAATATAATTATATATTTATATATAAAATAATGAAATTTTATTATTAATAAATATTTATATATTATTTTATATTTTATTAAATTATATATATTATATACTGGCCTATGCACCGGGCAGCACGGCCGCGCCCTCTTTTAAAGTGTTATTTTTTTAAATTAATTTAATTAAAAAATATTATATTAAAAAATATTAATATAATTACATATAAAATAATTTTTATTATTAATAAATATTTACATATTATTTTAAAATTTATTAAATTACATATATTAGACTGGGGATAAAGGTAAAATTATTAAAAAAAAAAAATGTACTTTTCAAACCCATAATTGCAGTCTGCGTGCGTGTACTACCAACTCTAGTTTCGGGGGATTTTTGAAAACAAAAATTCATATCATAGGAGTGTAATTAATATTTTATTTTTTATAATTTTTTTTAATATTTCCAATATTACGGTGAATCTTTGTATTTTTTTTCCTTTTAATTAAGTTTTTGGAAACACACCAGCACAGTCTTCCGTTCAAATGTAAATGCGGGAAATCGAAGAGGAAGAAGTACGGGGATAGGAAAATGACATTAAGGCCACATTTACTTTGAGTGATGTGATTAAAGTATGATATATTAAATTGTGATTACTATCATGAAAAAATCACATAATATATCATGCTTAAGGCACTAATCACAAACTAATTAAAAATGAAGTAAAAAAAAAAATAAAGGGTGATTAGCCATGATATCATGGCTAATCACCCAAAGTAAATGGCCTAAATAGATTTCAAGATGAGAAAAATTTCAATAAAATAGAAGTTTTAATTCACAACTTAATAGACAATGTAATATTCTCGATTGCGACAGCAGACAGCATAATTTGTCTGGACCGTAACATAAATTTCAATATTGGGGTGTTGCCATGACTTTAATTTGACAGATGTTATGACTTCAATTATAATTAATTAATGCTTATCATATTATATACGTGTACCCTGGACGACTATCATTATTCAAAGATTGATGGCCATCAATTTTTTAACTTTAATTTCGTGGGCACCAGAAAGACAACGGCTTAGAAATTAGCAGCGCAAAACAACTTTAAATTATATTTAATTTACATAAAAAAAAATTAGATTAATTGTTTTTCTTTGTAGAAAAAAATAATATAATGGATTTAAGGTAGAATATTAATTTAGGGTTACATGCAATTTACCTTTCTGGTATATGAAAAATGAGCAAAAATCTCCTCATGATTAATTTATTTATCTTTTGCTAATTTACTATATATATCACATATGGCTAAAGTGCAGTTAATCCCATTAATTTATCTGTGTATTTAACCATGTTAATTTATATGTGGACCAGAAAATTATTGTTCTTGGGTATTTAGATGAAGATCATCGGACGGAAAAAAAATGAATAGTCGTCTACTTTTTAAGTTTTTGGAGCTCCTAAAATGTTGAATAATATAATTTAGTAATGCGATGGATAGACGTAATTAATTTCATGAGGTATTCCAGAACATCACGGGTAATGACATGACGAATGAGTTCAACAACATTTTGAAGTTATGACATGACGGTTGGTACAGCTACTTCTACCTAATTATTACATTGAAACAATTATTTTGTGCTTTGGTATTGGTCCAAATTCGCTTCACCAGTTGTAAAATTATAAAATTATATATATAGGACTTCTAGAATGTCTGAATATAAAACGGGCATCGGAATTTCATGCTCCACTAATGGGGATCTTTTTCTTTGGATCCATTACGAAACGATATAAATTTACATATATAATATTAGAAAAGAGTAGAGAATTTATATCATGTGATATAGTATTAGAAAGTAGAAGCAGCAGCATATCGTATATAGATGGTTATGTTCAAACATACTAAACTTTTATTGCCATCACCTTAACAACTATATGTGGGGATTGATGATACATAAGCAGTCATCTTAATTATAAAGAACAGTAGTGAATAGTGATTATTGAATTCAGTGATCCTCCTGCTGCTGGATCTTGATGCAATCCAAGTTGCTTTTCCCTTGAAGTCTGTTGCTCAGCATTGTTTCCACATATTCAATAAATTTCATTGGATGATAATATGCACGACCGTCCTGTTCCACCAACGCCCCAGCCGGCTCCACAACCGCATCAGGTGCCGCACCATTAGCCATGACCACCGATATCCTAGTTGCCTCATTATTCACCACAGCTCTGTGCCTCACGCTTTTGTACCTCCCGTTGCTTAATATCTGGTAATAACCAAAGTTGAAGTGGTTTGAGGTTGTTCCTCCAGAATTGTGTATGACATAAAGTGTGCATTGATGTTAATAAATTTACCTCAAGGTGATCGGCTGTGTTAACCAGAATGGAATTTTGAGGGGAATTAGTGTTGAACCACTCTCCGTTGTGCTGTATCTGCAGGCCAGCAACTCCGTTGTGTATGAGGAACGTCAAGAGCCCATGATCGGTGTGTGCTGGCAGACCAATAGCTTGGTCGGGTTGAGGGCAAGGCGGATAGTAATTTGCGGCGTACAGTTGAAAGCACGAGTCCAGCTTCAAAACTTCATCCACGTAGCCTTTTTCCAGTCCAAGGTTTTCTCCGATGTCCTGGAGTAGTTTTCTCGCCACGGATCGAGTTTTTTCAGAAAATTCAGCTAGGACGTCCCTGCAAGAACATTAATTAACAAACAATCTTCAGGGTGATAATTAATTGTTAAGATTTATATAATAGTCCGTCCTTCTGATTTTACCTTAATTTATGAGGTTTTTCAGGACAGTGAAATTGAGGGTGGACATAGGACTTGACAAAATCCCTCCACAAAGTGAACCCTGTGGTTGGCCGTATTGATGACGCTGCCACTGCCGGATTTGATAGGGTCGGACGCACTCTTGGCCTCGTACCGCCGCTTGTCTCCTCCGGCAACTCGAAATACTCCAAACTTGCCTCTATTATGGCCTTGAGAAGACTCTCGGGGATCCCATGATTCACCAGCTGCAACATTTAATCAACCCAAACAATTCATTACTACATATATCTTCTACACACAGTAATTACACTACTACTGAATCCCATCATGATTTCTCATGCTTACCACGAAGAATCCCCATTCCCTACAGGCTTTGTCAAGGTCCCGGAGAACTTTGGCGCGTTGATCAGGAGTGCCAGCGACGAGGTGGGAGAAATCAACGATGGGAATAGAATCAGAGTGGGAGCCTCTGGAATCATTGGCATAAGCAAACTGAGAAGGGACGGAGTTGAGGGTGGAAGACTCAGCCAGCGCCTTAACGAATGAGTTCTCTGCAAGGTTGGATGGTTTCACCGGAGCTATTGCCGGCGCCATCTGTATGTATTTCTTTGTGTTGTCTGGACAGGAGAGGAAGAAGATGAATGGGGAGTAGAGATGATCAGTTTATTGCAGCATAGTATGTGATGGGGTATGCTATATATAGTGAAAGGGGAAGTAGTATCCTGTCCTCAATTATTTTTTGGTTGGCTATGTAATAAAGTGTTCACTTTTGATATAATATCAGTATAGATGTTTATTACAATTTTTTATTTGCATGTTTTTTATATTATATATAGTATGCATATAATATTTACGTTATATACGTTAAGAAAATAAATTATGTGTAATAATGTATTCAAATTTATAATAAATATTAGAATATCTTTAGATGGAAGTTTCCAAGTGACGGCAAAAAGCGTTGAGCGTGCAAATTTTGACTATGAGCACTTGTAGTTGGGACTGAGAGTATTTAGATATGTAAATTTGATTTCTTAATGTTGGTTTTACGACATGTTTATCATGTCTCATTGCTAGAAAAGTAAGCATTTGATTAATCACTTCATATCATCTTTTGGGAAAATTTTTGCACAAATCTAATTCGGTCGAACCAATCCAATTATAGAGCAAGTGTGATTGGTCACTTTTTATAAACTGTATATCAATTATATGACAAGTGTATTGCACTTGTCATGTGATTGGTTCAAGTTCGACTGAGTTAGATCAGGACACGAATTTTCCCATTTTTTGTGAACTAAGACAAAAAGGAAAAAAGAAAAAAATAAATTGTTTACAAAACACTATTACTTAAATAATTAAATAATAGACGTAAAAATTTTAATTTTGACCCCAATTAATCAATATTTGTCATTATTTTATTTTTATAGATAAATCATTTGTCTTAATTTTTAGGATTAATTACTGCTAGACCCTATTTGAAAATACAAAATTATACTTTTTCGAATTAAGTTTCAATATTATTTTACCCCTTTAAAAAAATTTATGTTTCCACCTGACCCCTTTCATTAGGTTATGAACGAAAAGTGCTAACATCAGTTAAAGGAATTACATAAATTTTTTATTTTAGCTCTCATTTAACATTCTCGTATAATATTTTTATTCTTATAAAGTACTCTAAATGTAATATATATATAAAGTCAAAGGTGAAATTGTAATAGCATATTATCCCAAATTTTAGCAACTGGAGTAAAAGTAAAGCGAACTGAGAATTAAGGGACAGACGCTCAGTGTGTGGATAGGAAAAGAAGATAGTTGAGTTTACTATTAACTTTTCCAACCACAATATATATTCTAATATCATCAAATCCAAAAATTATCTTATAAGCTCGCAAATCACATACTTCCTTTCCTCTCAAATATACTTTTATCACTACAATAAATTCAAAAAAATACATTTATCATAAGAGCATTAATGTCTAAAATAAAATGATAATGCATATAACATTTGGTGTAAAATATCATGATATTTTTTTTAATAGTCAGAAAAAATAAATCCAGAACTATTTAAAAACAACATCAAAAACCCTTTTTTTTTTTCTTATTTTTTTTTTTTTAAATTTTGTATTTCACTGCTGATATAAGGGAAACTAACAAAATTAATTAAGACATGTATTTCAGCAGTTGAATGAGGGTAGCCACAAGAACCAGCGGAGGTGGACCATGAAACCCTATTCTCTCCTTTTTCCCTCTTCTACAAGGTACCATTTATACAAGAATTCAAGAAACGTGTCAGATTTCAAGTGATTATATTTCTGGGCTTTTTACACGACAACGGTGCATTTTTGACGGACAATTTAATGATTTGGTGAGGATGTAGAAAATATTTAGCTCTTCTTCAATTTTCTTTTCAGCTACTTTTTCCCCAATTTATCCAATGTGTTAATAAAAAATGTGCGAAAAAAGCTCCTGTGAAAAAATAAAGTGCAATTTACTTCATTATGACTAAAAGCATCATCTATCATAATTATGGTATCAAAACAAATCTTGTTCTTATTTTATGGGACTAAAATAATATTTTGTCTGATAAATTAGTGTATACAGGTGAGTTTTGGGGGTTATATTTTTTGTTACAGACATTTTAATTTTTGTTATTTTTCCTTCATATCTGTGCAAAAAATACCAGCCATGCAGATATTTATGTATTTTAATATTAAAATTTAATGTTTTTAATGCATATTACTATAGACACTGATGTTGAAATTAGTCGTCCACTAATGACAATATTAGTGGTGTTAATGAATACTAATTATATTCGCAATCATTTATGTAAGGACACTTACGCACATATATAATATAGTGATAAATAATTTGGGAAAATAGAATTTTGATTTATCTATCAATATTACCATCAACAGCTATAGCTGAGCTGCCTCCACTCAACTTGTAGATTGTAGCCTGCTTTATCTCCCTTGGATCTAGAGAAGCAAGACAAGAAGCACCCTAAAGCATTAAGCTGGTGCCATGCTGGCTCTTTTTTAGCCACAAGTTCAAAAATGCTTCTCGCTGCAATTTAAGTTTAAATTTTCATAACAATTTTAAACTTAAAATATTCAAAATCCTTTGGTTGTATTTTGAAGTTATTTAAAATTATTTTTTCAAATTCTTCCCTCAAATAATCAAGCAAAATGTAATCTCGGTTAATTTAAAAAACGAGCTCTAATAACTCTAACTTTAGATTATCATAAAAGTTGATATGATGTGTAAGAGGTGTTAGTTGAAAAATAAAATATAATTATTATAAGTGATGTGATATGTTTTTTCAAAACAATGACATATATTTGAAATATGTTTTTTTTTTTTTCCTATTATTTCTACTACCAAATACTACCTTGAGTACATGATCCGACGCAGTGAGATGAGATACAACTCACAAGCAAGTACTTCGGAATACATATATAATTAAACAATCTCATATATATATATATATATCTATACAATTATAAAGAGAAGGGGGTTATAGAATCAAAATAATAATTCTCATACCACTATACCAAAATTTTTAAATGTTAAATATGTCCTTCCATTTATATAATCTATTTAACTTCCCAACTCATATTGAGTTACCTACTCAATCACCTCACTTAAGAAAATTAATTCCATGAAATTACTATATTCACAAATTTAATTTACTCACTTTAGTTTTATTTTTTTTGTTGATTAAATTAAACACAACAAATTAGTATTTATTTTGTATGTAAATATAATATTGCTACTGATACAATATATATTGTAAAAAGTTTTTATTTTTAATTTACTTATAGTAAAATATGTATAATGTATGAAAATTAATGCATTAAAAGAGGTTATCACCATTTTTTCTATGTAAGGTTGTGAGGCAATGACAAACTTTAACATACAGGATCAAATTATAAGTTTCAATAAACTAAAATATTAGTAAAATTACGCGCGCAAGTATTGCGTGTCACAATGCCTAATAATATAGAACAAAAGTACAAGAAGTAAATCATATAGAGATTCCATGCTAATTAATTCTCAACCACGACAATTAATTACAGGCGTTTAATACGTTCAACACCGAGTCTTCAATTCAGTATCGTCCTGGATCTTGAGGCAATCCAAGTTGCTTTTCCCCTGAAAACGGTTGCTCAGCATTGTTTCCACGTATTCAATAAATTTCATCGGACGATAATATGCACGGCCATCGCGTTCCACCAAGGGCCCAGCCGGGCTCACGATAGCATCGGGTGCTGCACCGTTAGCCATGACCACCGATATCCTGGTTGCCTCTTTATTCACCACGGCTCTGTGCTTCACGCTCTTGTACCTTCCGTTGCTGAATATCTGGTAGTCAAATTAATAACCAAAGTTGAAGTGTTTGATGAATTTTACATAAATAATTGTGTAGACATAAAATTTGATGTAAATTAATATAATTTACCTCAAGATGATCAGCTGTGTTAACCAGAATAGAATTCTGAGGGGAGTTAGTGTTGAACCACTCTCCGTTGTGCTCTATCTGTAGCCCAGCAACTCCGTTGTGTATGAGGAATGTCAAAAGGCCGTGATCGGTATGCGCTGGGATACCCATGGCTTGGTCGGGTTGAGGGCAAGGCGGATAGTAATTTGCGGCGTACAGTTGGAAGCACGAGTTCAGCTTCAAAGCTTCATCGATGTAGCCTTCTTCCAATTCCAGGTTTTCACCGATGTCCTGGAGTAGTTTTCTCGCTACGGATCGCGTTTTTTTTCAGCTACGACCCTGCAATAATTACAAAAGAAATCACTCTAGTCAATACTTTGTGTAGCACAACGCCTATGTGGGAGTTTCGGTAGCAGCGCTGCGTATAATTTTTGTATCATTGTTTCTTTAGTTTTTACCTTAATCTATGAGGTTTATCTGGACAGTAAAATTGAGGGTGGACATAGGACTTGACAAAATCCCTCCATAAGTTAATTTTCTGATTGGCCGTATTGATGACGCTCCCACTGCCGGACTTGATGGGATCCGACGAACTCTTGGCCTCGTACCGCCGCTTGTCCTCCTTCGGCAACTCGAAATACTCCAAACTCGCCTCTATAATGTCCTTCAGAAGACTGTCGGAGATCCCATGGTTTATCAGCTGCAACATTTACTCAACTCAAATTAATTACTACATAAAATCTTCAAAACACAGTTACACTACTAAATCCCATCATGAATACATTTGTCTGTTTGCTTACCACGAAGAATCCCCATTCCCTACAGGCATTGTCAAGGTCCCGGAGAACTTTGGCCCGTTGATCAGGATCGTCAGAGGCGAGGAGAGAGAAATCAACGATGGGAATAGAATCAGAGTCGAAGCCTTTGGAATCATTGGCGAAAGAGAACTGAGAAGGGACGGAATTGAGGATGGAAGACTCAGCCAAAGCCTTAACGAATGAGTTCTCAACAATATGGGATGGTTTCATGGGAGCTGTTGCTGCCATTTCTATGCTCAGTGTGTGAATACGAAAAGAAGGTAGTTGAGATCAGTATAACTTTGTGTGGCAATGGGGGTTCATATATAGGGGAAAATACGAATAAATTAATTTTATAAATCTATAATGTATAAAAAGAAAATAAAGAGGGGATTTTAACATATTTTTAAAATACAGGGGGTTTTAACGAATTTTTTATAACATGGAGAAATTTTACGCATTTTAACCTACATTTTTTAGTTGATATAAGTAAACAATGCACTCTTTGCTTATACTAAGAATAAAATAAAGGTTAAATTGCATAACACCTCCCTGTGTTTTAGAAAAATAGCGTGAAATCCCCCTATGTTATATTTATAGGCAAAAAACCCCCCATGTTATCTAAAATACAGCAAAATACCCCTCTCCGTTAGAAACTAACGGAGTGAGCCACACTCTCGGCTTGTGCAAGTTGTCCTTATTTTTTGCTGACAGATTTTCTAAGTGTGCAAAATATCCAATTTACCCCTTTGTTTGATAATGTGCACATGTTTTAAAATTCATTCTTCAAAATAAAAGTTTATATAAATATAAATCAAAATTACTTATGATATTATATATTATTAATTAAATTAAATTAAATTATTATTTAATTTAAAATATATTTTGATATTTTATTTATAAAATACACTAATTAAATATAAATTAGTATTTGTTTGAATAATATATTATTATTTAAATATACTAATTAAGTTATCAATTTTTTAATTTATATTATTAAGTATTTTGATTTAAATATATTAATTAGATAAATATTTATTTATAAAATATACTAATTGAGTATATTATATTAAAAATTAAACATTTAATATTATTATTTATAAAAAAAAATAATCCTTCTTGGCAACGGAGGTGGACCTCCATTGCCCAGAACCTGGGCGTCAGGGGCGATGTCGCCCCCACGGCAAGGAGGCGACATTTAATTTCTTATATATATTTTTACTTTTTTCTTCGTCGGCGCCTCGTTGCCGACGGAGAAGAAGACTGGGCGACGGAGGTGGGCCTCCATCACCCAAAACCTGCAATTAGGGGCGATTGCGTCGCGCCCCTTTTGCGCAGGCGACGGCGAAGTCGCTCAGACTGTTCTGACGTCGCCCATTTGGGCGGCCTTGGCTTTGCCGCCCACCTAGGCAGCGGCCATGGCCGCTACACACACACACACACACACACACACACACACATATATATATATATATATATATATATAGATAATATATATATATATTATAGATAATGCTAATATATATATAATTATCTAATATATATCTAAGTATATAAAAATAAATAAATACTTTTAAATTATTTTAGATTTGGACCGTTCATTTTTACGTTCAAAGATCAACGGTGGTTATAAAAAGGGTATAACGGTCAATTCAACAAAAAATTAACATCATTAGGAACTTAACTAACGGAAGGGGAGAATATGCATCATTTTGGAAAACACAGGGGTTTTTTTGCCTATTTTTTTAACATATGGGGATTTCACGCTATTTTCCTAAAATACAAAGAGATTTTATGCAATTTACCCTAAAATAAAATAATAGAAAGGAAAGAAAAGAAAAACAATACAAAATTTAAGATGTATAGCCATCCGTATTAATAAAGACATGTTACTATGTTAGTTCACCTGTTACCACAAGAATCAGCGGAAGGGACCATTAGATCGTACCCTCTCCTTTTCCCTTCTAGAAGGTTAAGAAATTAAAATTGCATTTCGGCCTCTCTTTTTCTCAGTGTCCTCTTGCTAGGACTTAAATAATAATAAGCTGTGTAAATTACGTTGACCCCTATCTTCAAGTTAAGTTTAAATACATAATTACTTTTATTTTTTCTATAAAATTATAATACGTTTTTAATATTATAGTTGTAATTACGATTATATCTCTTTATTTAGAAATAAAAATTGACACAAACACTTTTTCTCAAAAACATTACACTAACATCCCTCAGAGGGTGTACACACTTGTAATTTTAAAAAAAGACAAAAAAAATATTTTTTTTTTTTACCCAAGTAAAAAAAATTACACACAACAATGAACTTTTTGGTACACGTATTCTTCTACATGTACAAGATTTTCCAACCAATGCATTCTACGTCAAGACAAAGTTTACTAGATTTGCATGTAGATGGGGAAGACATAAGATGGCCCAAACGCACTCAAACACACGTGTTAGATCACAAGTCCTTATTATAGCCATCTTCCTTTTCTTTCAATTGCCAAAAATCCCTTCTTACATTACATTTCGGGGCCTTTTACACTACAATAGTACTGCATTTATGAGGGGTCATTAAAAAAAATAATTAAATTTTATCCTCAAATTAATTGACTTCGTGTTGGTGATGCATTCTTTTGATGGACAATTTAGTAATTTGACGACACTGCAGAAAATATTTGGCTCTCTTCATATTTCTTGTCGCTAAGTCATTTTTATCCACTAACATATGGGTTGGAATATGGATAGGTTATATCTAATTAAGACAAATCTCATCCAAAGAAAATTTGAGGACTCCACGTCCCTCTTTATATATTTCGAGAAGGTTCTTTCAATCTGATTTTATAATTTGTCTCCATCTTTTCTAGTAATTGATTTTGTAGGGTGTATAAATGTGCATAGGCCAATGAGGCATAGTTGAATTGGCAAAGCTGAGATTTCGTGGTTTTAAAATCATGAAGTCGAACCTCACTAAATTGTGGGATGTTATTAATTCTATTTTAATAATAGTTGTTTGCTTAGATATAATATGCAGTATTCAACATTTTTATGCAGCACCATATTTATCATCATTCCTAACAATCTTTTAGGTTGCGTTTGCATGACAAGCAAGATTTGTCTTTAAGCAAGAATTTGGAGTAAGGGTTTTAAATAATTCCATATTAAATTATGATGAATTTATTATTATAAATTTAAAATTTTTAATTAAATCCAAACGCAATATTATATATTTTAATAGCTCTTCTTCTCAGGAATTGATTATTAAGAATTGAATGTAGAAACATGGATGTATCCTTTTTCAATTTTTTTATTTATTTTTGTCCCTTTACATTACAGTATAAAAAATATAATGAGAAATGTAATTAATCATGTGATAAACAAGTCATGTCCTAACGATCAAACAAAAGGAAAACATTATTAATATCAGTTGTCCAAACAAGACTTAATTTCCAGCATTATGGTACAGTCAACTATGAAGGGCTGAAGTCTCAAGTTTTCACTTTGATTTTTTTTATTGCATGGAATCTCTGGATCGGACAAAAATATACTATTTCTTTTTTCCGGCTTTTAGGTTTCTGCGAAGCCTTTGCCTCACTTTGTGTGAGTTTATTATAATTTTTTTCATATTGTAATTAAAATTAAATCTAATATATATTTGAGTATTTATCTACTTTCATAAAAGTTTTTATTTTTGCCGTTGCTACAAAATCAGCTTTTGATATCTAATACACTGAATAACATAATTAATTATTTTAATAAAAAACAATCAAACTTTGAAGGAAACTATTATTAAAATTAATTAAAGCCATCATTTTCCCATGTGATTTATGTTTATTTCGGCAAATTATATATGAATTATTTTTTATGAGCATAGTTTTGTGGAGTTGAATTGTTGGGCAGACATCAATTTTGATTTCCTCGTCATTGTGATGGATTAGGTGACCAAGAGTGAGGGCTTGGCAGGTTGTCGATGGAGACTTTACATCAGTTCTAGAATGTAAAATTTGCAAATGTGGCCAAGCATAATTATTAGACGATTGTTTTAAAATTTGATATAATTATAAATATTTTATTATTATTTTAAAATTTATTAATATTTCTTTTAATTTTAATGACTATATTACAATTAACTCAATTTGTTAGTCTCTATTAGATTTTTATTCGTTAATTGTTGTGAACTGACTGAAGTGTCCTTGTGGAGATATGAATTATAATTTAACTTAATTTTTAAATATTTTTTATGTACTAAGTGGATACTTTTTTTACAAGTTTTACAAATTTTTCCATCCACTTCGTCTAATTTTTTTTTAGTTTTTTAAAAATAGTAAAAGAAAAAAATACAGTAAAAACAAGTTGACAATTCCAAATCTATGTCTAAAGATTACATAATTTTATCAAATGTCAGGGGATATTTATATTTTTTCAAATAATAAAGGAGTATTCCTAATTTGCTAAACCTCGAGGGACCCCATTGTAATCTATCCTAATAAATAATTATGTTTAATATCATTAAATATTATTATTATTATTATTTTTGTATAAAAATCAAGATGTTAACCCTGCCTTGCTTACGAGGTGTATTCCATATCACTCCATTCCATCAAGTCAGCATGATGTTTGGTTATAGTGATATTTTTCTTATATAAAAAATGGATATTAGAAATACATTTCACTACTTTTAAGAAAAAAGTCCCACCAAATATATGAATTTTTGTGTCATTTTATTTAAGTTTATTATAATTTCTTCAATGATATTTAATTATACTGATTGTAATAATTGAAACAATGTATCGCTCAATCAATATTAAAATATTGATATAATAATATAATTATCGCTTCTAGAAAAATAAATCACATCAATTATAATTATCGCTTTCTTTTTTTTTAACTAATACATTTTATATATCACATGAACTACCATCATTATTTTTTTTTTATCTTAAATCTAATCACATGCTCGAAGAAAAAACTCCCGTTTCATTTTTTTTTAATTTTTTTTTTCATGGAGATGAGAAAAAATTATAAACCAATCACAGCCTGAAAAAATCCTTGAACTGAAATTTAAAGTGAAAAGAATATTTAATTTGTGAGGTCCATAGAACTTAGAAGGAGACATGAAATGTGAGGTCAGAGGTGTTTGATGCTCATCAAAGGCTGAGCACTGGTGATAACGCATGCGGTAAATACATATATTCTCAAAGGATAAATTGAAGTCTCCTAATTTTGTTCAAAAAAAAAAGTTACAGCCTCGTCTATAAAGCTTTCGTATAATTATATATAATTTTTTTGTAATTTAAATATTTTTTGAAATTTGCTTTCATTTAGCAGATAGATTATTTTATTAGCAAAAAAAATTCATTAAATTTATTTATATTAGTAAATAAAATTAGATAAAAATATATATTTATCCTTGATTAATTTTATAGTACAATATTTTTTTTCAACTAAATTATCCTTATAACGATTAAAATATATATATATATATATATATATATATATATATATATATATATATATATATATATATATATATCTCCTTACATCTATTTATGTTTGAAGATGTATAGAGTTCATTTGCTCATAGAAATATTTATTTAACCTGCAACAAAGTAATAATAAGTCAATTAAAGGTAAATATAGATTTTCATCCTTTCTCTTTTTTGTTAAATGGAAGCAAACATAAGGGGTGCCAAATACAATTTTCCAAACAACAAGGATTATGTGTAATTATATCAAATCTTAGAAGAGATGAGTGTAAATTATCTCCATTCTGAATGGAACGGTTGATCGAATATCTACATGTATTTATAAAAGAAATAATAATTTAAATATAAAATACCTTAGGCAATATTTATAAATAATAATCTTAATTATTATAAAAATATATTGATGAATAGATAAAATGAAAATTTAATTTAGTTTAAGTGGGTTTGAAGTTGGGTGGGGGGGTGTCATGGGGCGTTTGGGTCCTCATCTATCAACTTCGTCCTACTTATAATTCGTTTGGACAACTAATGATGGCAATGGGGCGGGTCTGGTACGCGTCCGCCCGCATTCAAGACCCGCCCCATTTAATTTCTGCCAAACCCATAACCCGTCCCCGCCCCGCTTGGACCCGTACCAGACCCATCCCATTTAATTTTTGCCAGCCCCACAACCCGCCTGAACCCGTACCAGACCCGCCTCATTTAATTTTTGCCAGCCCCATAACCAGTCCCAGCCTCGCCTCGCC
Source organism: Sesamum angolense (assembly GCA_034509725.1). Lineage (NCBI taxonomy): Eukaryota > Viridiplantae > Streptophyta > Magnoliopsida > Lamiales > Pedaliaceae > Sesamum > Sesamum angolense. The sequence continues at coordinate 3,202,019 of JACGWL010000005.1, forward strand.
ATGCTAAAAATTTCGCCCCGTCTCGACCTAATTAATTTATACAAAGAATACATTAAATTAATATTTTTTTAAGAAATAATATCAGTTTAGATTTAAATATTTTAATATAATTTTCAATCTAAAATGAATTGGATAAGACAAAAAATACGTTCATCTAAATTATTAAATTTTTTATCAGCTAATTTTTTATTTTTGCTATTTTTATATATAGTTGGGTATATGCAAAAATTATTTAGGATTCATATATATATATAATAAGATAATTTTTTATTTATAATATATTGTATATATTAATAATATACAATAAAAAAAGAGGCGGGGTTGGACCGGGGCTGGGGTCGGGTCCAATGGGGCGGGTTCGAGACAGGACCCGTAACCCGCCCCGGACCCGGCCGGGGCAGGTTTTAGCTGCCCCAGACCCGCCCAGAACCCGAAAAATGGCATCCCATACGGGGCGGGTCTGGGGCGAGTTTTCCGGGTTCGGGTTGAAATTGCCAACCCGATGGACAACGTTGGAGGTACCATAATTGAAGGGCGCTGCCCTGCATCATCTTTTTCATATACTGTTTGATTCTATAAACGCTAAAAAAAAAAGAGATTATTAACTATAATTTAAATAACTACGAATTAAAAATTATGGTAATTATTTTTTATTAATCACGATTAAGTAAAATCGATACAAAATATAAATTTTTTACCACAAAAAAGTTTTTTGCAATGGCTAAGAGCCATGGTAAAAATATTTGTCATGATTTTTAGTCATAACAAATGTTTTAGCCACCCGCAGATATCACGGTCAACAACTGTTGCATGACTGTGGTTAATGAATATTTGTTACGCTATTTTGTTATTAACCATGACAATTAACCATGGTTAAATACCACATTTTTTATAGTGAAATATTATATATATTGAATAGCAATTTTATCTTTATATATTTCATAAAATATAGTAATTTACAAATCCAAATATAAATATTGAGCTAGTAAATAATTATTTTTTTAATAATTTAAACTTTTAAGTGAAATAATCGTTTAATACGTAATATATTCTTATTGGTATAATGAATTCAAAATAGAGTAATAAGAAGACTGACCCTCATGCTGTAAAAGAATGATGACGTTTCCTAATAATCAGGAAAAATAAATAAAGAAGTAAATAAAAACAAAATTCATTAAGACAGGTAGTTGACATGTCGAAGCAGTTTAGCCACAGAAATGAGCGGAAGAGGATTATCACATCCTACATTTCGTCCCAGTGGGACAACTCCACCCAATTTGGATTCCAAGGACAAAGAAATAATAATAAGAAACAGTCTCCTTTCCCCTTCTAGAAGAAACTACAATTTACTTATGAAAGAAACTAAAACTGAGATAATTTTTTTCTTTTTTTGGGTTTCTTTTTTGTTATATGAAAAAAATTAGCCAAAAATTAAGCATATCAACAATTAAAAAAAAAACACCAACATCACCATAATTACATTAATAATATCTCCCAAATATAATTAAGGTACGACAAATTAAGAATGATGATGATCATCTTCTCAATATATCACTTTTTATTCCATGCATAAATTATACCAAAAAGCATCTCATGATCTCCTAATTAATTAACGCGACATTAAAAATTAAAGATTCTCCTCTGTCTCTGAATCTGAGGTATCATATCATCTGCTGTTCTAAGAGGGATTTGCCGTCGACTCGGCTTTTCGTCAGCTGTGACTCCACGTACTCAACATACTTCATCGAACGGTACAGTGGATGTCCGTCTTTTTGCACGAGTGGCGCGGCAGGGCCGACGACCGCCTCCCCTGCCGGGCCATTCGCAACCACAATTGAGATTCTTTCTTTTTCGCTATTCACAACAGCTCTGTGTTTCACACTTTTGTATCTCCCGTTGCTCAAAATCTGAAAATGAAACACTGAGTTATAGTAGAAATCAATCGAGTTTCCTTTATATGGGGATTATTGATGAATTAATTACCTGAAGCTGGTCGGCAGCATTAACTAAAATAGAATTTTGGGGAGAATCAGCGTTAAACCAGTGGCCATTGTGCTCAATCTGTAGGCCAGCCACTCCATTATGAATGAGAAAGGTGAAGAGACCTGGATCTGTGTGTGGTGGGATCCCAATTGCTTGGTCGGGTTCGGGACAAGGTGGGTAGAAATTTGCAGCAAACATTTGAAAGCTCGAGTCCAGTTTCAAAACTTGGTCCACATAGTCTTGTTCCAGTTCCAGGGCATCAGACACTGCTTCCACTAGTTTCCTTGCCATTTTTCGGGTTCTTTGGCTGTATTCCAGCAGAACTTCCCTACAATTTCACACAGAATTAAAATTGTTAAAATACAAGTACTGACCGAGTTGTCTTAGAGTGACCGATCACATGAAAAGTAGTATATGATTAATGAATGATGGAGTTGTATCAGATTTGCATGGTGTGAATAAGGATGTTTGTGAGTACCTTAAGAGCTGGGGTTTGTGTGGGCAGTGAAAGTCGGGATGAACGTAGAGTTTGAGGTAATCCCTCCACAAGGTGAATATCTGGTTGGATGTGTTGGCGACGTTGAAATTGCCACACTTTATGGGATCCGAAGCGCTCTTGGCTTCATACTGCTTCTTCTCCACCGCGGGCAGACTGAAAAATTCCCTCATTGCAGTAAAAGTGGCGTTCATCAACTCCTCGGGTATCCCGTGATTCACCAGCTGAAACCAAACACATTATTAAACCTTAATAATTATGGTGATGAGGCCCTGACAGGAACTGATCATATAGTTATCATGCATGCTCAATTTGAAGGATGGAGGAAATTAAATTAAGAAACATGTATTAATTAATGTAATTGTGTAATTACAATGAAGAAGCCCCATTCTTGGCATGCTTTGGAGAGGTGGTGGATGGCTTTGGAGCGTCGAAGAGGGTCGTCGGCGGTGAGGCGGAGAAATCAATGATGGGGAGAGAATCAGAAGTTAGAGCGGTGGGCTGATTGATGAAGTTAAATTTGGAAGGAACGGATTTGAGGTTAGAAGAGTTGGCAAAGTCAGTTTCAAACTCAAAAGGATGAATCTCTGATGCTGCAGCAACTGGTGTTGGTGCCATTTCTCTTTGTGTCTGTATGTGTGTGTGTGAGAGAGAGAGAGAGAGATGGAAATTGTGAAGTGAAGTGTAGCAGGTGTTTTGTGATGGAAATGCTTTATGCGGAATCAATATATAGACATCGACCGTAGAGGAATTGTGACCATGACTTTTTTAATTCAGAAATATTCCTCTTTCTACTCGTGATATATTCAATTTAATATTTTAAGGTGGGCACGTACATCGACTGTGTTTAAGAACCCTAATAAATATTATAATCTGATAATTTATTTTAATTTTTTCTTTTGATAAATTTTGTCAGATCACATCACATGCACTTATTATGTGACTGCCCAATGAACAATGTTGTCAAACCCATTATTACAGAAATGAACACGTGGAGCAGTCTGCTGTTGAATCAGGTTCATTAACTCATTTTTATTTCCCTTCTAGAAGCTAATATTAATTCTAAGAAAGAACTTGATGTTGCGGAAATTAAAACGAATTCTCCTTTTCCTCATCTCCTATTGCTACGACTTCGGTAATAATTCTTTTTTTTTTTTTTAAAGAAAAAAGATTAAACAGCATAAATTCCCCAGTATTTATAAATATAAACTGAGCACTAAATAAGTTCGATTAATAAATCAAATAATCATGAATAAAATTATAATAAATTCACATAAAATGAAGCAATACTTATATATATGTTCAATTGAAGTCGAACTCACTGTATAAAATTTTAACTTTTCTCTACATTATAAAGATCGTGGTAAATCAATACTATTAATTACGGTTAAATAAAAATAAAGTAAAAATATAAACTTTTACCATGACTAATTAATATTTGCCATAGTTTTTAGGTACAACCAAAATATTTGTTATGAATTTTGCCATTGTTAATGGCCACACTTACAGAAACAATGGCTAATGGCCGTTGTGAAACCGTAGTTGATTTGTATTTGTCACGATTTTTTCTTTTGGTTAGTAATTAATCGTAGCGAAAAATCACATTTCTTCTAATAACTCGTGACTCTAAATTTGTTCATGAAATCTCAATCTTAATAATTAGACTAAGAAATCATCGATAATTTCAAAATAATTAAAAAAGAAAAAAAAGAAACTCAAAATATTAAATTATGTCTACGTAACAATTTTATTTCACGTTTATTATTTGTTTTTAGTAATTAGGTAATGTGCTGTTATTGCAGTATCTTAAAGCAATCAATTAAATATTTAATGGTGAAATTATTAAGTAGATTGTACTTAGCAAATAAGAAAAGGAAGAGATTCCGTGACACAAATTAATTATTATTATTATAAAAGAGATGGTGAAGATGGGCTTCTGATGCGCCGGCCAATGGTTGTGGAAACCCATCTCAATTAATCTACAAACCCCCAGCCGAAGAAAATGAGGTATAGTCGACCCCCATATATGTATCCACATTAATTATCTATATTATAATTTTTTTTTCCTTTCTAACGTACAAATAACAGTTACTTATACCGCGACACTAATTTTTTAAATTATAAAAAATATTCTTATGAATTTCCAACCACCCCTACTCAAATTCTTCTTCTCATCCGTATGATTTATATTATCTATCTATATTAATATGAAAATTTCACCCACAATTTTTTATGTCAATAATATTCTTAAATTAATTTTATTTTATTTATTTATTTTTTTAAATATGATGTGTTGGTTTATAATCTTATTCATAATATATTTTATAAGCATAAATAATTATTTATTATATATATGTAGAAATGACATGCCATAACGACTAGTATATTTCAAACATGATAGTCTTCATTCTTGAAAATACTAAGCTCACTGCATATTATTATTATTAGAATAAGAAAAACAACACACACATGAAGCTTTTCTTTAGTTTTTGGGTTGACAGAAGAGCACGTTGAAGCTGATGGCCCATAAATTTTGATGCACCAAACATACTTGTCCTTCCTCGCCTTAAGGGTCATCAAATTAATGCGCTCTCATTTAAAAATATAAATTACAGTTAAACTCTCTTATTTTGGAAACCATAAATACTTCTCTAATTTTAATGTCTATTTAACAATGAGTCGATTTTGTTAGTATCCGTTACGTTTTTATGCAATTTTTGTCGTGCAATAATCAAGATGTCATTTTAAATTATGAATTTATTTTTTTTTTAAAGGGAAAAATAGTCGTAATTTACCCGGTCGAAGATTAACGTGTTGATGCGAGGCTTCTAGATCCAACCCAATTGTAGCTAAGGTACATATGGAGTTATTGTGGTTGGAATGAGGGAGGGCTTTCATAGTATTTCAAAGATGATGTGATCTTGAAAATACCAGGCTTGCCTGAGTCAATAAAATTGAACTCATGTTTGAATTATGTATTTTTGCTTCCTTAATATCACTCGCCTTTACCACCATTGACAAAAAATAAATCAATACCTTGGAAAATTTGATTATTTCATATGTTATAATAATTATGCCTTAAAATTCATAATAAATAAAATATATGCGACAATTTAAGTTTTAACTATAGTTAATCAATACTTTTCATGATTTTATCTATGATCAAAATATTTATCAAAATTTTTTAGCTACAACAAATGCTTTGGCCTTATTTGCAGAAATAACGGTCAATAGTCGTTGCACAATTATAATTAATTAGTATTCGTCACGATTTTGTATCTTCAACAATAATAATCAAAAGTTGTACCCAATATCTAGAGAGTGGATGCTTATAGACTTTCCTAGTTATAATTAGGGGTAAATTACATCTACCTCCCCTGAGGTTTGGCATAATTACAAATACCCCCTCGTTGTTTGAAAAATTACAAATACCCCCCTAATGTTTGATAAAATTATGTAATCATTGGATGGAGGTATAGAAATATCAACTTTGCCCTTACAATATTTTTTTATTTTTTAAAAAAAATTAAAATCTTATAAAAATATTGAATGGGATGGATGAAAAAAATTTAAAAATTATAAAAAAAATTATCGCCTTAGTTGATAAAAAAAATATTTTTTTTTAAAAAATAAATAAAATTATAAATTTTAATTCATAAGGATATTTTGGTCAGTTCACTATAAAAAATGCATAGATTGGGGTAATTGTTAGATGGTCCTTAAAATTAGGGGGGTATTTGTAATTTCTCAAACAACGAGGGAGTATTTGTAATTATGCCAAACCTCAGGGGAGGTAGATGTAATTTACCCTTATAATTAAGATTCAATGTTAGTCTGACGATTAACAAAATCAATTACGTTATTGAATTTGATACACATCAGGTTCGAATTCATATGACCCCATGCAAGAATACGTGGATACCACGCAATTTTTTAAGTTATTAAAAGAACTTTTTTATCTGAAAAAATACAAGTAATTTTTTGTGATATTATAAATGAGCAAATTACTTCAAATAAAAAAAATAACAATTTACACCGCCTTTATTTTAAAAATATAGATGGGTAAATTTTTATATATTTATTTTTCGTAAGGAATTAATTTGCACATGTACAATATCACATAGAAGTCAAAGTGCATTTAATTCCTTTTTAACCATTTAAAGAAATTCAAGGGTGGAATTGGGTGGAGGATGCTGCAAAAATATTCAAAATTACGGTGGAAACTACGGACAGTACTGTCCAATAACTATGAAGATGAAAATAGCAAAAACATATTATCTACTGTGGAAGTCTCAAAATTGGAGTTGGAATTAGACATAAACATAATAGTTTATTGAAGACGTGTTGAAGACACATTCTCTTTTCTTAAATAATTATTGTTTATTAACTGGAAGCATGTTTTGAAAAACCAATATTCAATACACTGAAAAAGGCAAGCCATTATCATGCATGAATCAACATTTTCGTATCTATTCGTTGAAATTAATAGATGTGGCGGGCCTGACCTTCCACGACCGGAAAGTCGGGACGACGGAAAATGGAAAATTGGTCAACAATCTTAAGACCACGCTGTGTTTGATTTTACCCAGATTATGATGTCTGTCTTGCGATTAGGTGTTCAAGTTTTCACTTAAATATTTTTAATTTTAAATTTTAATAAGGACATTGAGGCCCTGCTATTACAATAGAAACTATGCGGCAGACCAACTCTTACTATACAGCAAACAACATCTCACACACTTGGCGGGATTTGAACCCATGACCTTTAAGATTATGAAGTCTCAACTTCACCAATTGAGCTAATGATATTAAAAAATATATATATTAACATTCAAAATATGATAGACAAATTTTTTTTTATTCTTGCTGCTAATTATATAAGCTTCTAACCGACCAATCAAGTATTTTGGCTTATCTGCAAATTATTAAATGTTTAAGTACCAAACCTTAAAAAATAAAAAATAAATAAAGGCTTCGTTGGTATTATATGTATAAAAATAAAATAAAGTAAAATAAAAGGACAGATGGTGCAGATGAGCTTTATTGCGGATCTAACAACCAGAAGTATTGTCAGTTTATCAGCTTTAAATATGGGTAAAGGCGCTTCCACGTTTTCAATGTAAGCATTAATCTAGAACAACTCTATTCTAGAAGCACGCCATTAAGGCAACCAACACAAGGAATTCAGAAACCGGGTAGCAAAGAAGAGAAGATTGAGTTAAGAGGGTGTTCATTTAAATATGGCTAAAAATTACACTTTACCCCAAATTATTCCTCATGTAATACTTATCTCTGTAAATTAATAAATGTAACACTTATCCATTATAATTAAATTTTTATATAATATTGCTTTTATCTTATATTATATATATATATATTAGTTCAAAGGTTTTTTTTTGTAATTTTGCATTTAAAATTTAATTAACGTTTATATATTTTATTTATAATAGAGTAAAATATAATTAGTGAGTTAAATAGTTCAAATTTTATTATTTTTACAGACTCAAAAAGGTTAAATAATAAATGAGTACAATAAATACACAAAAAAGTTTCAGGAAATTTTTTATTAATTTGATTATAGAATTAAGTTATTAATTATTTTTTTAGATTAAAATGAATAATTACATATTGGTTTTCTTAACATATTTTCTTTAAAAAAATTTGATAAAATTTATTTATTTAATTTTCCTAAAAATATTTAACTTTTGATTAAGCATATATATATATATATTTGTCAATTTCTTTTAAGAAGCATATATGAGTTGTTGTTATTATATTTATTGTGTATCTACTATATATATATATATTAATTTATACTCCATTTTAATACAAGTTCTTCACTTATTAAAAAATTAATTAAAAATTAATTTGGTGATGATTTAATATGCAAAATACTACAATATATTTCAAAATAATATAATTATCCAAGGTATGAGGGGCATTTTTATCCAATCAAGGAGATAGGTGTTACATATGCTAGTTTCGGGAGATAAATGTTACATGAGGAATTGTTTAGGGGGCAAAGTGTATTTTACCCTTTAAATATTTTAAAGTTTATAAAATATTAATTCTATTTTCTTTAAAATAAAATAATAAAATATTTAAATTTTACTGTATTAAATTTTCTAAATTTATATACTTTCTATTGAAAATATGGTAATTTATCAAAAATTGTCTTAGTTTAGCGGTTAAGGCAAATATCCTATAAATAAGTTCGAGTTTACAGGTTTCAGTCTAGATGTATGGGTGTTTCTTACTTAATGTGTGATCATTGTAACGGAAATTTATCTCAATGAATATGAATTTATTAAATATCAGTTTATTGTACGAGATATTTATTGATCGAATCGATATATTAATTAATTTATTAATATTAATGTATTTATGTAATCATGATTTATTAAAAAAGAAAAGAATGGTAACTTGGTCTGTGGTCATTGGTAGGCCACATATCAAGAACTTTACTGCAATAATTTTCAAAGATGATTCACTTTTGATTAATGAACAAGGGAGGTAGAATTGTAGCCTTGGTGAACAACTCCAACTCCCACAACTACTTTTAGAAGAGACTACTTTTTGTGGTAGACATATTATGTTAATTGGCTGCCCAACATAACCAAATAGTGTTAAATGCAACAGATCTTCTCGTAAAAAATATTATATATTATAAATAAGACAAAACAACAATACGATCTCCTCAACTAATGTCAACTCTGTACATGGGAAATATTGAACTTCCACGCCTACTAAGTATTTAATGCATAATATAATTTGATAAATATTTTTATGTGGATTTTATTTAATATGTATGGAATTATATTTGTTCTTCGTCAAGATTAGATGTATATGGCATATTTAAAATTTTCTAATTTAATTTTGGATAAATGAAAATTTAAAAGTGTAAAATAATTGAGTCGAATTTGAAATTGAGTTGGAAGATAAAATTCATTTCTCTTGGGCCCTTCTCTAGTTAAGACCAAACCTCACACGCATGCACTGTCAAACTTGGTTTAGGGCTTCATTCAAAATTACAACGCATGCTTTTGAGATTTATTATAATTATTAAATAGTTTTAAATTATTTAAAAATTAATTGTTATTTAATAAATACCTTTTACGATAGTTTATTGTATGAGGTATTTGTTAGACGGACGTTAATTTGAGGTGTGTATTTATAATTTTTCAAATAATAATAGTATATTTATAATTATGACAAATTTTAAGAAAATTAGTTGTAATTTACTCAATATATATATATATATATATAATTTTTTTAGAGAAAATTTAAATTAATAAAATAATTTTAAATATACTTTTGATTATGTTTGGGCTTTATTAAAACAGCCCGAAAACCATTCAAGGCCTAGTCCTTATATTGAATCCACCCATAAACCCTAAAATCAGAATTTGAATTGCAAATTGTGTGTTCCAGCCAGTGTTCTGAAACCCGGACCGTTCATCGAATCGGAAAATTAAGTGGGTTACGGGTCACTGGTTCAACCATCGGGTCAACCGTGGGCGAACCAGTGACGTCATATTTATGTCATAAATAATTATTAATATTTTAAAAATAACATTAAATAATAAATAATATTAATATACTTCACAATCTATCTTTTTTTTGGAAAAAAAATATTTTTTTTTTTGACATTAATAGTTCAATAAGATATACAATATCATAAAATAAATTTAAAAATAAATTTATAAAGATTAAATACAATAAATAATATCATACATTTTCAAATTTAACAAAAATTAGATATACTAAATTATCATAAATAATCTAACAGAAATAGCAAAATTGAATTGAGAAGAGAAATCAGGATTTTATATTTAGAAATAACATAAAATAGTTAAAATTAATAGAAATTATCCCAATTTAATACAAATAATGCATATTTTTAAAAATAATCTATTATCATTTCATAAATAACATAAAATTAGGGTATTTGGCAAAAATAATACACATTTTAGAAGAAAAATTAAAAATTTTATCATGTATTTACACTTGATAGTTGACCTGACTGGTTCAATCAACCCAATACCGGGTCAACCGGTTCACCGGTTGAACCACTGGGTCAAACGGTTTTCACAAAAAAAAAACGGTTTTTGGACTCCTCGATTTTTTGGTTTCAATCGGCCCGTTTTTTAGGCTGGGTGGCGGTTCGGGCGGTTCGGGCGGTCCAACCGTCCGGGCTGGGCTGGGTTTTAAAACATTGGTTCCAGCGACAGCAGTCGGCCCAAAATACATCGAAAAGCGGTTTTAAGATGATACGGGTCTTTACATTTGTGTGTGGGATAAATAGTAGGATCTAATTGGATATAACGTGAGATACAATAATAAATTCATAAACTTTTTTGGTATTTATTGGAATTTAATGCAATTTATCCGCGTGGTATTGTAAATAGGCAAAATAAAAAAAATAACAACTTACCTCTCCCTATAAATATATCAATATATGAACTTAAAAAATATTTGAAATAAATTTAATCAAACGGTACCCTCTTAGTCAGTCATGGCCTTGCAATCATTAATTACATAAACTTGATAAAGAAGTATATATTTCTTGAGTAACGATTAGTAGAGATCAATCATCGACTTTGTATTAAATGTATTATTTTTGCAAAACAATCACAATTATTTCCAAAAAAAAAAAAAAAAACATACACCACACTGATCCTTCGTCCACCGCTGCAAACAAAACCAAACATATATACTACATGGACCAAAACGACAGGAATTATACGGCATAGTACTGCACGACTCCCGTAGCTCGAACACAACAGAAGAGAAAGTGAACTAATCTTGAATCTGAACTCGTTCGAGGATGGATTTGCCGTTGAGCTGGTTGCTTTGTTGAGCCAACAGGTAATCCTTGTACTGCATCGGAACATATGCAGGCCTACACCCTTGGGTTTGGAGAAGACGTGGTGCGGGGGACACAACAGTGTCGGCTGATGGGCCGTTTGCCACAGCAATGGAAATCCTTGCCTTCATCTTATTCACCACTGCTCTGTGCAATACACTTTTGTACTTCCCATTGCTGAATATCTAAAGAATCACACCACAAAAGGCAAAAAAAAAAAGATCTATATGAGTTTCTTCTTATGTAATTGGAAAAAAGTAGTATCGTGTGGACATATCCATTCATTCAATGGGATGACGACCCATCTTCGCATTTGATGAGGTTTGGACATAATAAAAATAAAATAAAAATCCTTCTTTTTAGGATACTCAATTATGGAGGTGGCAATTAGTTAAATTAGGTTTCAATTTTTGTGCAATTTGAGAAATTTGACCATCGGTGTACCCAAATTTGACCAAAAAGTGTTGAGTTGTCGTTTTTTAGAGTTTTAGAATCGGGGCTTTTGCTGACAAAGTAAAACTAAATAAATTCTTTGCTACACAAGATCTGTTTTTTGAAGCAAGAAAAACTAAGCAAAACGTTCTTTACAAAAGGGGAGGACACAGTTCGTGAGTGCACTGATGTTACATCATTTGTAAACTTACGTACCTGAAGATGGTCACCAGTGTTAACCAAAATGGAGTTGGGACGAGGAGTGACATGAACCCAGTTGCCCTTATGCTGTATATGCAGGCCGGCGACCTGATTCTGTATGAGAAGTGTGAAGAGGCCGTGGTCGGAATGTGGTGCTATGCCGACAGCAGCATCAGGATTGGGGCAACGTGGGTACAAGTTTGCAATGAATATCTGTAAACTTGAGTCTAAGCCTAAACACTTCTCCATTTCGCTCTCTTCAATCCCCAGGCTTTCTGATATACCTCTCAACAATTTCCTCACCACTTCTCTACTTCTTTTGCAATATTCCGTTACCACCTCTCTACATTAATTATAATTAGCCAAAATAATGTTTCGTCAGTAGTCAGACTTATATCCATCCAGAAAGTCGTGCTTTGAGTTTACCGAAAACTCGTTATTTTTGTACCAACTATCATGTAAAGAGTTATTCGGAATAGAGAATAAAAAGAGAAAAATACAATTTTAGTCATGTAATTATAAGAGGATATATAGTAATTTGTTGTTCTCTCCAATTTCGAACTTAAAATTTAATTATGACTATAACTTCAAAAACAAAATTTGTGCATTTAGTCTAGACGTCGTCTGAAAGTACTAAATTATCAGCAATCAACAAATGGTTGGCACATGACTCCTTTAATTTGGAGTTTTTAAAATTTTCAGTTGGTTTTGCTAATGTTATAACTTTGCACTAGTGATATTTGAATTAAATGTACCCCCCCTATAATTATAGGATCAAAATTATATTTTTCCCCCTTATATTAATCCTCATGCCATATCAACAAAAGTGGTCAGCCAAATTAAAAAGCCCTAAACAATATATTAGGTTATATACAGATACAGGCGGTAATATTTGCCCAATTTAGCCTTCTCGGGCGAAATTTGGAGCAAATGTGCTTTTTTTTAAAAAAAAAATTAATAATCTTCAAATGCAATTTTTGAATCAAATAGAATTGAAATCCACCACCCTATAGTCAATAGATCAAAATTGCATTTTTACAAAAAAAATAAATACATAACATGCATGCAAAAAAACAATAGAGAAATTCAAATGCAGAAGATAAATCGCTCTTATTCATAAATTATATGTATACAATGTTAGGTGTTTGTAAAATGTTAAAAAAAAATCATTAAAAGAGTTTCTAAGAGTGTACATATGATATATTTCAAAATATTACATATAAAATATTTATAATTCATTTATAATAGACACTCTACATAAGCAACTCCTTGTATTTGTAAAATTTGATTTTTGCGTTTCTCCCACTCGCTTCCTCGCACTCTACTTAGGTGACTTGTATATGTGTGTATATATATATATATATATATATATATATATATATAAAAAATAAAATAAAATTTAGCAAGAACAGACGATTTTCGTAGACCCTACCTGTCCTTTGTTCTTAGCTAGCTGGTCCATATGCAATGCATTATTGTTACACCAGAAAGGGAAAGAACTCCAATAATTAAGTCAGAAGAGGATAGCGGAAGAAAGTGCAACTTGTCGACTGTCTAAAGTGTGTTTAGGCCTCGGATAGTTGCATGTGCACAAGGGAAGATATATAAAGACTTTGCAATTTTGTAAAAAAATATACTAACTAATGTTTGCTTACAATAATTAGAAATCAAATTAAAGAAAAGAAATTAAAAATCATTTATCGACAAGCTAGCATATATCAGGATGATATTGCTAGAATGATCTTTGTATTATATATAATACATAAAAATATACATTTATAAACATAAAGCATGTTTTTTTTTAAAAAAGTAAAATTTAGGCAATTAATTTATAAAATTTAAGATCTAATGGTTGATTTTTTTTTTCAAATTATTATTTATTATATTATTTTATGATAAAACATATATATATATATAAATATAAAATATAAATTTAAAATTCATAAAATTTAGACCATCCGTTTTTAAAAATTGGAATTCAGTGATTGTTATTAGTTTTTTTTTTTTTTTTGATTTGGAAGTGATTGTTATTAGTTAATCATATCCAATAGTTCTCATTTATCCATCAGAATCCAACGACTATAGAAAATAGATAACATAAATAGTAAAAAGGGCATAGCGGTTCATTCATTTAAAATTAATGTTGTTAACAGAGTTTTTTTCTAACACGGGAGCGTTTAGTTATTATTATTTTTTTTCGCATTTTAGTTCAAACGTAAGATTTTTTCTTTTTTTTGACATTTATCTCATTTTCTTTTAGGGAAAAAAACAACAACCGAATGATCTGCTGCATGTCAGAAAATCAGAGAAAATGAAATAAAATTTGTGGGATGAGCTAGAGGTAAAGACGGTGGAAATAAGATGAAGAAAAAACACCGCTTCATGCGTTAAATGTCATGAGTTTCAAATCCCATTTTATGCAGGGGATGTTATTTCTACTGAATTGTAAGTGTATAAATTGTTTCTTTTGAATAGTAAGGGTTAGTTTGATGATTTAGTATATTTAATATTATTGATTATAATATGATTGTTGTAATGATTTGTTAGATATAAATATATGATAAAAATAATTATAATCAATTTATTTTAATTAATAATAATTTATTACTCTTATTTAAAAATAATACAGAAAAATTCCGTAGTTATCCATCTGAGAATCTTCTGAATAACATTATTAAAAAAGCCGGACAAAATATGTAAGAATTTTCATAGTTGTGAACTTACGTGAGAGAGTGAGGTTTATGAGGACAGTGAAAGTCAGGATGAACAAAAACCTTCAAGAAATCCCTCCACCAGAACACCTTCTCTATTGCAGTATTGAAGCTGGTCCCGTACCTGATTGGTTCCAAGACATTTTGAGGCTGGAATTCTGGCTTTTCTTCCTCCGGCAGATTGAAGAATTCGTTAGTAACATCAATCACAGCCCTCATCAGCTGTTCGGGTATCCCATGATTTACAACCTAACACGGAAAGGAAATTATATGAAGTTATGTTTTGCAATTGGAAATATGAGGACATTTTTGGTGTTGAGTGATGATGATAGATTACCATGAAGAAGCCCCATTCTTCACATGCTTTGTCCAGGTCCTGGATGGCTTTGGACCTATGGTCGGGGTTGTCGGAGGTCAGAAGCGAGAGATCGATGGTGGGGACTGAGTCATGGGGGTCTGAAGCCATGGTTTCAGCGGGATTGGCGTAGTAGGCGTAGCATGAAGGGATGGAGTTGAGATCAGGTGATTCGGAGAGCTTTTTCACGCATGTAATGCTGGCGGCTGAGTGCTGGCTAAGCGGAGGAGATGTTTCTGCCATCTTCGTGCGTGTGTGTTGTGTAAGAGAGAGAGAGAGAGAGAGATGTTTGCAAGTTTATCCTGTGTTGAAACATGGGGTGTATATAGGTTTTAGGAGGGTGGGGGGTGAAATACATGTATGTAGCTTAATATGGATTTCATGCATGTTTCTTTAAGTAAGCAATTGATTATGAAATCCACTTATTAGGGCGCATTTGTACTAAGATTTGATTGAGCCGAAGAGCCCAAGTAATTCGACCCTGCACTCCATTTACTTTTTATTAGTTGAGCCCATGATAAGGTTACTGTCCTGGATTGCTAATTACCCTAACACTGTACGGATTTCAATCGAGTTGTTTATTAAAATATTGTAAATTTTAATAGCAGCCCCAATTTTAATGAAAATTGTTTTGCAGTTATTATGTTACTCGTAATTTCAAGTACTTTTTTTTTTTTTTTTTATAAACTTACCAAAAAAGAGACGTTTAAGCTCTTAACAATGCTCTTGTGCTTTTGAACTAAGTTTGAAGAATAAATGAGAATGAGAGAGAGAGAAAGTCCAGTAGTGATATAGCTACCTTTGTCTTTAGTGTGGCCAGAATTGTAAATAAACATTTTTAATTATGAGATTTATATCTCTCCTTAAATTTCACGAAACCTCAATAATTGTCTGTCGACTGTCGCATTTGCATAAAATTTATTAGGTTTAACTAATACTTGTTTGGATAAGAATTTTTCTAGACACCACATTGATCTTCGTGGATGTTCACGAAACCAGACATACTATACAGTAACAACAGTAATTATACAGCAGAATACACGACTAATTCCCTCGGACATGATGGATGAGAAATGCACTAGTCTTGAATCTGAACTTGTCTCAAACTAGATTTCCCATTGAGTTGGCTGCCCTGTTGAGTCAACAGGTAATCCTTGTACTTCATCGGAACATATGCAGGCCTACAGTCTTGGGTTCTGAGAAGATGTGGTGCAGGGGAGACAACTGTGTCCGCTGATGGCCCGTTGGCCACGGCAATAGAAATCCTTGCCTTCATGTTATTCACCACTGCTCTGTGCAACACACTCTTGTACTTTCCGTTGCTGAATATCTAAAAAAAATCATGATATGAAACGTGATTGCAGAATTATCAACACAGAGTTTAGAAGATCTACTTTTTTCTTTCTTCAATACTATCTCCAATCTTCAGACACGTTTACGTAATTTCCTAAAATACTAAACTTACGTAAACTCGAAGAAACAAAAATAAAAAATTGAACTTACCTCAAGATGATCAGCAGTGTTAACCAAAATGGAGTTGGGACGAGGAGTGACATGAACCCAGTTGCCCTTATGCTGTATGTGCAGGCCGGCGACCTGATTCTGTATGAGAAGTGTGAAAAGGCCGTGGTCGGAATGTGGTGCTACGCCGACAGCAGCATCAGGATTGGGGCAACGTGGATACAAGTTCGCAACGAATATCTGTAAACTTGAGTTCAACCCCAAAGACTTCTCCATTTCGCTCTCTTCAATCCCCAGGCTTTCTGATATACCTTTCAACAATTTCCTCACCACTTCTCGACTTCTTTTGCAGTATTCCATTACCACCTCTCTGCATTAATTAGAATTAGAATTAGAATTAGCCTAAAAGATGTTTAGTGCTATATGTATTTTTGTTAGTACTCAGACTTATGCGAAACATGTTGAGAATTCACCCTTATCCATAGTTTACTATAACAAATAGCGGTCCAGAAATCATTCATAAGGCCAAGTAGTAACGTTGGATAAAGCCTAATGACTTGTCCAATATAGGGTGCGATAGTAAAATTCAATTGTATCTCACATTTTATCCAATTGAGTAAACGCTCAATAGAAAATATTAATTTATTTTATTGAACTTTATCAACAATTTAACCCACTCATAAAAGTAAACAACCCCGGAGAATTATCCGTAATAGAGAATAGAAATATAGAGCATGCATGAAGAAGATGTAACTTTCGACAGGAAATCAGTCGGATGAGGGAAATATGTTGGAAATAAGAGGAAGATAAAAATTGTAATTATCCATCTGAAGAATAAATAACATATCTGTTAACCTGAAAAATTCTTGCCCGGACTGATTCGGCTGAACCTGAACTAATCATATATACTTGTCATGTGATAGGTCTACAGTTTTAGTAGTCAATCACATAGCAAGTGTATTATATTTGATTGGTTCGACCAAACTAAGTTCGAGCAAGAATTTTTCCCTATTAAACTCTAGTCATTTACCTTTAGTAAAGGGGTTTTGAATGAGAAAGTTGATGTATTGGAACGGAAACCCCGTGAAAAATCAGTAGTGATGAGGAAATATGCAAGAATTTTCATAGTTGTGAACTTACCTGAGAGATTGAGGTTTATGAGGAGAGTGAAACTGAGGATGAACAAAAACCTTCAAGAAATCCCTCCACCAGAACACCTTCTCTTTGGCAGTATTGAAGCTGGTCCCGTACCTGATTGGTTCCAAGACATTTTGAGGCTGGAATTCTGGCTTTTCTTCCTCCGGCAGATTGAAGAATTCGTCAGCAACATCAATCACAGCCCTCATCAGCTGTTCGGGTATCCCATGATTAACAACCTATATATTTTACACGGAAAGGAAATATGATGTTTTGTTTTGCAATTGGAAATATGACTACTTTTTTGGTGTTGTAATATTATGACTGGTGATGATAGATTACCATGAAGAAGCCCCATTCTTCACACGCTTTGTCCAAGTCCTGGATGGCTTTGGACCTATGGTCGGGGTTGTCGGATGTGAGAAGCGAGAGATCGATGGTGGGGATTGAGTCATGGTGGTCTGAAGCCATGGTTTCGGCGGGATTGGTGTAGTATGCGTAGCACGAAGGGATGGAGTTGAGATCAGGTGATTCGGAAAGCTTTTTCACGCATGTAACGCTTGCGGCTGAGTGTTGGGCGCCGAGCGGAGGAGCTGTTTCTGCCATCTTCGTGTGTGTATGTTGTGTAAGAGAGAGAGAGAGATTGATTATCTCTTCTTGAATGAATGTGGGGTGTAGTTATACGACAGGGTCTGGAACATATCTGTAATAGATTGAAGCTGAACTGTCGGTGGACTTCATATCTATTTATGCAAGCAATTTGGTTAATTATTCCACTTAGGCCGTGTTTAATTTGAGGAATGGGATAAAATTATATCTTATTATTTGTATTGATAAAATTTAGGATAAAACTACATTTTCGAAACTTCATCAGGTAATCTTGTAGATATTTAGAAGACTTTGGTTATTTTGAATCAAATAATTTTAAAATTTGGCCCAAATGTCTATATTCCCCTTGAAGTGGGCCTAACGGTGTAAGGTTGAAGGGATTTAAATAATTTCTTTATTATGATCTATCACGAGCCCAACTGACTGTTAATATTCGGACCATCTTAAATACAAGTAAATTAGGAATTAAAATTGGATGACTCAAGATATCCAATCCCCACAAGCAAACAACTACGATTTCCGCTTGCATGCATTTTAAACTTAATAAGAAAAGTTAAGCATCCACTCCATTGTATAATTTCATGCTTATATTTCAGCTATATTGTGCAAGCCCAGAACACAAAATAACAGTTTTCCGATAACATATAGACTTGACACGACTTGGAACCAATGGGTTTTTTCTGCCTTCCGACAAGGAATCTGCTCTAAAACGGTTTTTAGTAACTCAACTGGAATTATAATTAACTCCTATCTATTCTTGTTTTCGCAATGGAGGTAAAAGAATTATCAGATCCTGCAATCTTAATTTTCACATCTGTCAATGTGTTGATTAAAAGTATCCAATTCAGAACGTGTGTGATTGTTGAAAAGGACGATAATATGTAAAGTTCAGGATAAGGCAGAGAACAAGCATGTATTCATGTTTTGCTGTTTCTGGTGATCCCATGATGTCTGTTAAGAAAGTAATGTGAGTTCAGTCGCCAACAGATATGGCCCGGTTTGTGAATCAAATCCTGTGAGAATAATGCACAAAGATTCCTCTTTTGCCATTTTATAAGAACAATTCCAAAACTTTTACTTACATTTTCTTGCTGATTGATCACCAGGCAACTTCACCTATGACACTCAAACAATCTCGGAAGAGGCCTATTCTTCAATTAGGCATTCCCAATTCTCTTACACAATTATCGTCACGCTATTTATTCAGGCTGAAAAACTCATCTTGTTGAGAGTTCTCCAGAAATCAAGGTTGTATGTACCTGAAGATTACTCAGGAACAACTGAGTTTCGACGCCGGCTGCTATCCCTTGATAGAAGCACCTTTGCGCTACATGAAAGTGATCTCTTCAAAGAAGAATCCCCTGTTTGCGTGGACCTTCCAATTGAAGGGCTCCCGACTAATCTTAACAAGCTTTGATTAAATCCAGCTCTCTTTGCAATTACTCCGACAGTTGGCTCTTTCAGTTCAACGATTTGCTTACCTGAATTTCTGTTGGCTTGTCCTGGAAAAGCATTGGCTACGGCAGCACTGATCATAGATGCAGATAAAGAATCCACCGACACTGATCTTCTCATAGGTTGTACCCCATCTAAGTCTTGTCTATCTCTGTTACCTTCGTCTTCTCCAAGATTTTCATTCATCTTGAGCCCGGTTTCAGCCCGAGATGCACTACCGCGGTCTTCAATCCCAATTCTCAGCTCAGAAGCCTCATTTTCTTGATCCCTTCTGATTTCCCTGTCACTCCCTGATGCTCCCACTCGGGCTTCCTCCACCAGGCCCGAATTTTGAACAACAATCTCTTGGGACAGCGGCGCTGCCGCGTTGTTCACAACTCCGGCCCTACACATGGGGCAGTTGGTGTGTGATCTGAGCCAAGTATCAATACAGGGTATGTGAAAAGCGTGATTGCACTTGGGCAACAACCTAAGAGTCTCATCATCTTGAAACTCATTCAAACAAATAGAGCAATCCCTGCCTTCGATAAGCCCATCTCCCTTCTTGTAATTAACCACAGTGATGGCGCTGATGACAGATGGCTGGAGCCCTATTGTTCTGATGTACCAAATTGGGTGGTCAATCACGGGCCCATGATCTTCATCAAGAAAATCATCCCGACCCTGTTCTTCTCCGGGCTGGCCCCGCCGTGAGGGCCTCCTCGTTGAACTGTACCAATTGGAATAGAACTTGTAGATGGTGTAACAAGTAAAGAAAAAGAAAGCGGTGGCTAGGACAGCAAGGGAGATGGTCAGGGGAAGAGAAAGCGTCTGAGATTTGCCCAGTGGACTGTCGCTGGGGGGCGGAGGCGGAGGCGGAGGAGGACAAGGAGGAGGCGGTGGTGGGATTTGCAAGAGGGGCATGTTACAAGCAGGAAAGCATAAATCTATACAAGTAACCGGGCAGACGCCTTCGGGCTTTGTTATGCCATCACAATATGGTTGACAAAATTTATCTATAACTGGATCAAACACAGATTCATTCAGCAATTTTCTGTGATGAAAGGCCATCAAAAGCGAGTGAAATGGAAGATATTGACGGCGTTGGTTTTCTTGCAGAGACACAGACAGAGAGGGAGTAACTCATTCAGGTTTTCTTTATTGTAGAAGAACCAGCCAATTCTTGACGATAATGGAGAGGCGCCGTGGGTTGGATGGTTTTTTCTTCCTTTGCAATTTTCCTGTTGACTTGTATGTGTGGTCTTAAAATCCTTGGCGGCTGACAGTTTCGGGCTACGACTAGGCCTCCATAACCCGGCCCGTCCATAATTCGGTCATGGTTAGTGTTGAACAATAGAACCTAAAACTCCAGTCACTATCAAGAAAATGATCTTTACTCAACTTGAAGTTAAATCTGTAACCGCACCCCACATTGTTTTCTTGTTTTGTTATTTCTTCCGTTTTTATCATCCAGAAAAATATTTGCTTCGTAAGAAGGAAACCAACGATTTGTTACCAACATTTGTCAACTAATAACATCTTAGAAACGTACTTTTCATTTTGAAGTGAGTACAAATTTACATGAACGATATTAAATTCTCCCGTGTGGATCAAACACACTCAAAACTAACTTTTAGGATTTGTAGCAACATTAGTTGTAGTAATAATAGGAAGACAAATATTGTTGACAAATGTATTAAGTTGCAGGACAAGTACGTATTTTATTAAATGGCTGTAGTTAAGGTTGGGGCCCTGAGGGCAGGTGTAGTTTGGTCAACAAGAACAAACACTGTTGTTTGTTTTCACACTTATTCAATGGTTTTGTTTGGAAAAGTTGGATACACGACCAACTGGACAAGATGTTCGTACTAGACTCACGGCGTTGGTTCCTCTACAGTTGCGAATTTCCTTGGATTGATTGTCCTGGGGAGTAGTGGGGACCCAAACCTGGATCTCAATTTTGAGGGTGAAAAAGAATTGAGGAAACGAGGATCATAAATCAAAAAGTCTTCTACGATTAATCTTGATACTGTTCACACCGGTAACTATAGTGTATCCAAATTATTAATCTTTTAATTGTTTGAATTAACGAGTTGCAATCATTATTTTTCTTGTATGGTCTGTAAAAATGGTCTAATGCGACGGGCACAATTTATTATGAGACTTGTTTATTTCTGTTTGTTTGATGAAAAACAAAATTAAAATTATTAAAAATACTACAAATTTTGAGCTATTATCAATCGTCAAGCACATTTTCGCGTCTGTACTAACAGTTACCATTAGCAGAAATTCTGCATAGAAAAATTTATCAATTAAATGACAATAATGAGGGTAATACTTTCAACAAGTATAATTTGTTATTTGTTTATCAAGAATTTTTTTTATTATTATGGGTCGCACGTTTCAAGAATTTAAAAATTCAAAAATGTTGTTGCCGAGAACGACATCGTGTTGAAGCACTTGAGCTCAATCAATTAAACAAGAGTTAGTACTCGATGGAAAAGTCTACCTAAGACTTGAACGGATAATACTCCTATTCTTTCAACTAAACGGATAATACTCCTGCAAGACTTGAACGATAAATGTTTTTATATAGCAAATGGTTAAACATGAATCCAGGAAGGTTGGGGGTGGGTTTGGCCCCTCCCTACTCCTAGTACCCGCTCAAAGTTCATCTCGTTGTATTTTATATTTTGAACCTCCTCGTTTTGACAATGGTGAGGAAGAAAATATTAAATAAATTATAAATTAAAAATACTATAAACACCTATAAAAAAAAGGGTTATTAAATAAAATATTTCATATGAGCTCATCGAATCGGACTGTAAAAATAAATACGATCGATCATCTACAGCTAATATGAGATAAAACTATAAGAGTTGGGCAAATTCATGCACCCATCCCACTTGAGAGATTTTTCGATAGATTATGGGCCAATAATAAGAAAATAAGAAAGTATCTCTATTCCTATAAAAATGGATAAAATAGAATAAAAGATGATTAAAGGAAGGAAATAGAGGGATAGACGAGGTTTTGTAAGAGGATACAAGCCATGACATGAATGAGAGATATATGCCTACAAAACCTATTGGATGCCTACCCACTTGAAAGCATTTGGAAGGAGCTTGGAATATTTGCTCCAACCAACTTGCCCACTTGCTTTATAATATTTTAATTTACAAAGGGTATATCATCCTTATAAATACCTCTATTTTTTCTAGGGAGTTCTCTCTCTTAATTTGTAATCTCATAAAAGTTATAAACCCTCATCCGAATTCTTCAAGTATCAAAAATATGATTCAGAATTTTCATTTCCATCCACATCAAGCATGATCAAAAATTATAATCATCCATTAATAATGTCTTAATCTAATAGTTAAATATAAAGTTCTATGAACAAATTCAAAATCATGAGTTTGAGTCTCATCGGATGTGAGTTTAATTATCACACTTTATTGTGAATTGCTATTATTTATTTATTTATTTATAGTCATATTGATATATTAATTAAATTGATGTGTTGTTCGATTTATTGAGATGTTGATATAATTATGTATGTAACTATCACTTAAAAACAAAAACGTACCATGATCAGCCTCAAGCAGCACCCTACCCTACCCTACTCCTCCCCTAAACCCAGCGGCGATAGCTCGTCAAACCATTTTTTCTTTTTACTCATATAATATGAATTCGGAATTTTGCCCCAAGGTGGTGAAAGCTTCAGAGTCAGAGACTTGGCGTTTGAAGGAATAAAAGGGGTCCGCTTACCCAACAGACAATGGCAGACAGGACAAGAAACACTGATTAATGTGGTGTGGTGCATCAATTTAGACCAAAAGCTACTGAGACATGTCATAAATTCTGTTATTTAACAAATTAAGAGATGTAAATAGGAGAAAATGGGTCAAATATGAGGGACAAAAATCCTAGTCATTTGGGTCCAATGTTAAATGTTAATCACATCAAAATACCAATTAATATTGGGGCCCCCCAAGCCAAATCACGGGCTACTTGAGAACAAAGCAAACATAAAATTGGCTCGGACTGGAGTTGATACTATCAGAAAATAATTCAATAATTACGAAAGAATTCAATACTAAAATTAGTGTTGAGTTAATTAATGAAAGTAAAATTTCGTTGCTAGTCTACACTATTTAATATATATTGTATACAATTCATTGCTAGATTTGCTAGTAAGTAAACACTATGGATGGCAGATGGTCCACTTAGAGCCCATTGGGCTACCCATACCTGAAACCCGAACCACGACCCGGTTCGGCCTCTCACCCTTATATCCGATCTCTTTATTTCTAACCCTAATTGTCTTCTAGTCTTCTCAGCCGTTGTTTGGTCTCTCTCTCTCTCTCTCTCTCTCTCCCTCTTCAATTGCTGCCTTGGTATTGTTATTCCCCCAAGCCGTTCTTCTCCTCATTTTCTCTCAACCTCCATTAATGGCTGCTTCCGTTTATAAACCCCTGACTGACACATTCTCTAACCACCAGAAAACTAAGAACTTATCTCTTCTCTTGTTCTGTTTCTCCCTCATCCCTAAAAGTTTTCAGTGAACTCAACCTTTGTGGTTTACTTGATCCTTTGTGGATCTAAAGCCTTCGTGGCTCTAGGATAATTGTATAGCCTGTGTGGCCAACCTTTGTGGTTCTAGCCTTGGTGGCTCTGCCTGGACATCTTGCAACCGTGAAATAGGGTTTGCCGGCCTCTGGCCTTTGCGGCTCTTGGGTCTGTAAATCCGGAACTGTCTCTCTGAGCCTTTTACACACTGAGATCCTAATACTTACTGAATATATTTGCTTACTCTGTTTATTCTTTGATCTCTCTGTAATCTCTGTAATTTGTTAATTGTGTATTATTCTGTCTGAAATTGTATAAGGGTTTTATACCTAAGTATTCACTGTAATAGTTAGATAGGTTATTCCTGGAAGTGGAAAATCGGCTGATCGATACTCAACAGATATAATACAATTTACAAGAGAAAAATCAATCCGCAATTAAAACTCCACAAAAGTGAGTAAAAGAAAGAAGGGCGGCACAGTTTGAAGCTTAAACTTGCAAGAAAGAGGTGACTTCTTCTAGCTTTTTCGTTAGGCCAAATAAACCATAATCTTTGGCTTAAAGTGTGACCATTTAGACTCCACATCATTTCTTGCCGTGTTAGGATCATTTCCAGACATTTCATCGGCTCATTCTAGCAACGCAAAGTTGCAAACGTTTTGTTAGCGTAATTGCAAAGGTAGAAATAATTGGATTCAGTCATCCTCAGACTTGTGTGCCAAAACTTCTTGCTACTTGTTATAAAACCACTACATGAAACAGGCTTTTAATTTGAGAATCCGAGAACGAAATAATTCTTGTTCAGCATGGCTGCAAGAAACCCATCATCCTCGTACAAGTTCCAAACTTTGGTCACTCTGCTGTACCGCTACAGAGGTATGATTGGTGGTTCATGGCGGGGCCGTCAGCTCCACCACCGCGATCTGCCACCGTATAAGCTGGGATGTGAAGGTTCTGCGGATCAAGGGCTAAGGTTCATAAGCGCAGACTCCAGGGCATATAGCCAACCCCAGTTGGGAATGTACGTACGTAGATATATTTCATGCATATATATAATTAGTGCCATTTTGAGGTTTTTCTTCTATTTTTAATATTATATACTGACTTTGTTTTACTAATAAAATAAATAATTTGGAATTCTTGAAGGGAAAAGGATCAAAGTAGCACTGATCAACCACCATTTCCAGCTCCTCCCAAATTTGGCTTCTCCAATTGGTAGACATTCTTGCACGATAAAGCAAATATCCAACGTAGTACTTTCTGATGAATTAATAGCATATATATACAACGTTAACAGACAATTAATTAATAATTGGAATTGGAAATATCATTGATTCGTCAAAAATTATGACATCTTTGTTGGAATTAATAAAAATGATGTTGTTTTGGTCAGGGTGAAATGGCTTTTGGGGTCTGTAGTATCATTGCTGATGCCATTTTGGAAGAACAAATGGGACTACTTGCTGACATTGGAAGGTAATAAAGAAACATATATAGTTTTTCATTCGTATCATATGTAATGTAATAGATGGAATGTTTTATTGTGAATTAATTAATATTTCATTTTGTATTTCATATATATTACATATGCACGGTGTGTATAAAATATTATTTAAGTATACGGATGATGCCACAATTTGAATTTGAATGCCAGGAGAGGCGGCAAAAGTGGCGGAGGAGGTGGAGGCGGTGGCAGAAGTGGTGGAAAAGGTGGCTACCACCGCGGACAAGGCGCTGTCGGAGGTGGCAAATCAGCTTCCGGACAAGAGTAAACTCAAGGAAGCAGCTCAGGTGATGGAATATGTATCTAATGTAGCTGCCCATGATGCCCAACTCATTGAAAATATAATCGAAAAGGTAATATATATATATATATATTGTGATCTATTGGTCAAGTTCAATTTTTACAGTGGCTGTTCTAATTGTATTAATGGGTGACAGGTTGGTGACGTGAAGCAAGATTTGGAAGAGCTGGAGAGAATGGTAGAGCCAATTGTTGATAAGATCGTGCAAGGGAAACACCAAAAAAGTTAGGAGGATGTGAAATGAACCACCAATTATGGTGGGAGCAAATATATATTGGGTCACCGACCTGTAATTCTTTAATGTTCACATTTAATTATTTCTTCTTGACTTTGGAGCAAAATACCAAATAAACTGTAAATTACCCACCTGCATTTATTTTCTTGGAGAGAAATTGGAACAAGAACTTTCATACGTAATCTCAACCTCATCAATAGCCATACTAGGAATATGGCAAAACACGGGATAATAACAGTTTCGATCGTCATATATTGGTATTAATTTATTTTTAATCCCTAAATATATTAATATTATATTTTACTTTTTTTATTTTTAAAATATTAACAGACCCAATAATTTTTTCCTATGCTCATGATCAGACCCAATATGCTTCCGAAAATAAAATTAAACATCCATAAATTCATGCATTTCTTTGACCGCCTTGTTGTCGAGGTATTTTAAGTCCTCGGTATTCCCTAGTGGTGTGGTTTTGGAATACGCCAAGAACAAGGCAGTCAAGAAAAGGTATCACTAGAAGAATTATAACATTTAACTACAGTTAATTGTCATGGTTAATAACAAATAGTCTTAACAAATAATTATTGACTTTCAAATTAAGTTTGATATAGTTATAAATATATCTTTATTATTTAAAAATTAGTGGCAATGTATAAGGAGCAAATAATAAAGTTTGATATAGTTATAAATATATCTTTATTATTTAAAAAATATAAATAATATTTGATTCTAACATCGTCTAACAAAAATTCATTCTGTTAGCCTATTAAATTTTCATATAATTTTTATGATAAACTATTCAAAATGTCCTTTTAAATTATAAATTAAGATTTATATATTTGTTAGAATTTTCTAAAATACTTATATAGAGTAATATGCTCTATGAAATTATTTACTTTATCAACCCTCAATCTTTTTACATTTTTTTAAAGGTTCTTTTTCAAAAAGAATAAATTGAATAATGACATAATAATAATTTTGTTCATCTGTTCTAACCTTACTATTATTACATTTAAATTGATACTTAATAACATTTTTCAACAATAAATCATTGCAGATATGATTCATAGATTTTTGCCAAACGGGTTTGTGTGTTGTGTGTGTGAATTAAGTGAATCTTGTCGGCGCTCTGATATTATGATCTCTGGGAATTGCGGTTAGTATACAAATCCCCTTTTTCCCATCACATATACATAATATAACAATTTTAGTGTAGTGTATGAGCGCTTTATCTTGCTGTTTTTGTGTGCAGCAACCGTTTATCAGTTAGCAGAGCTCATCTCGAGCGCGCACTGTGTCTCTAGATACATGCGTATGGGGTGCTCGAGTGACAAACTTGGCAGATTTCGGGTCTCTCTTCACCAGT
Organism: Sesamum angolense; assembly: GCA_034509725.1. NCBI lineage: Eukaryota > Viridiplantae > Streptophyta > Magnoliopsida > Lamiales > Pedaliaceae > Sesamum > Sesamum angolense. The sequence goes on from JACGWL010000005.1 coordinate 3,229,679, forward strand.
TGGCTTTCGATTCTCGATGGTACGACTAGCTCTAACATTTAGGCTACGGTGTTCGCGTGATCGTTCTCGAACTATTAGTCCATTCGCGCCTAGAGATCTCGCTCGCTATTGGCATCATAATTTTTGCTGTTCACAACCACTTATGAAGCTGGTTCTTTTCGTATAATGGTGAGACCGTTGAGTATTAGGCTATGGTGATAACTCTCTACTATTATAAGTCTGTTGAAATCTCAGTATGCAATGAGTTTTGCAAGGTTAGCCGAAAACGTCGCGGAACCACCTGTATGAATGATTCTCTCCCGCTGCTCTTGTGGCGGAAGGAGGAGACGTGTGAAGCTTGCTCTTTGTGGTTGGTACTTGAAAGGGAGCTCGCAGGAGAAGGAAGGTAAGGATCTTTTGCCAGGCAGAAAGAAACGATAAAGACATTTTTCCTTTTAATCTATTTTTTTTTTGGAGCGCCTGATGTATAATTTGCTCTTGAAGGGAGAAATTAAAATGAGATTAAACGTAGATAAATTTTCTAATTTTGTTTAGTCACTTTTAGTTGGGGGTTGTTATTGTAACTCGGATCCTCTTCTAATTGAAAAAACAAGAGCATGTGCTGATACATTCATTAAAATAGTCGGGATGAGGGCGAGCAATGAGCGTTCGCGAGCAACGAGCCGCTCTCTGCTGCACTCTCACTTACCTTCGCGTCGGTCCGATACGGCGCAGTGTGGCTAACGCAGTGTAACAGTCGCGGGAGAGTGAAAAAGAACAGAACAGTGCTCTCTGGAGCGCTCCGCGCTCGCGAACGCGCTCATCTAAGCAAACTTGTCCAGGCAGGAATGACAGGCCGCAGCGATGACGCCGACAGGCATTAGAGAGACTAATTCCTAATCACTGGCGATTTGTTCAATGCCACTTGAGACGCTTAAAGTTTTAACCTGTTTCGAAGACAACGCTCAGACCGCATCACCCATCCACAACACTCACCCATATGCTCGGCTCCTTTTCTCATTACCTCTCAATGTAACGCAGGTTAATCTCGACCCTGATTTAGTCGGTAACGCGTTAGCGACAAAAGAGCACTCGAAGTTGGCTCGCTACTGGGGCATCGGATCTTGGGCCTCAGGTCACGGACAGCGGGCCCCCCGCCAGCAACGCTTAATCGCTTCACCTGTGTGTGTGGTGACCGATTAAGGCCGATGCCTGGTCAACATAGAGTCTGCGTAACACATCGCCATACTGCCACTGGCAGGTTCTTCGCCTGCATACCTTCCGTATCGCGCGAATTTTAATCGTTCAAACTCTAGCGCTACCATTTATGGATATAGTGGCTCGTGTGTGTCTCTCACAGGCCCCTGACTCTCGAATGATGTTTTTTATTAGTTTCATTCAACTATTGCTGTTATCTCACGCGAGTGACCGAAAATAATTTCATTCGTCCTGCTTCGTTACCTCTCGGATTTTGCGGTACCTTTGTCTAGCTACGTCATATGCTCTCGACCTCCACTGTGAGAGTTGTCGTCGGGTCTGAACTCTAGGACTCATTGCGCAACTGTAGGCGCCGTCTCGTCCGCGCCGACGGCCTCCCGAGCCCGCTTACGGTGCACAGTAGTTAAATGAGCACTTTGCATTTTGTCTGTGCATTTTATAAGTTTAAAGAGAGACTCCTAACTTCTTCTATACATTTATCATTCCTCTGGCAATTTATCCCTAGTAAGACGTTGAACAATTACTGTTCTGTATGATAATTCTTCTCTGCCACCAACTAACCTTTATTATATGTTAACACTTCTATGAGTCTAAGGAGCGCACGGCGCTTTACATACTTTCGCTTGTCACGATGCTACATCACGCAACGGCGGCACACACCACCCGCAGCCGCTCCGGCGCTGACGCCTGCGCATAAGGCGAGCGTTCAACGTTCGATCCGGCTGAAATAACAGAGTGGCATCTCCGCTCGGTAGATTCTGGCAAGTCGCCCTAGACACACGCCGGAGATAGGCAAAGGATGAGAACTGCAACGCGCGAAAGACTTCGACGTATCACGCGCGGCGCGCCCCATCGCTCGAGCTGATCTTCGCTCCTGTTGCGTAATCGATGAATATTAGTCAAATGCAGACACCGAAGACGTGCGATAAGTAAAGGTAGGCAGGAAAGCCACCGAACTCCGATTCGTCGATGCACGCGACACGCAAGCGCGACGGCGTATGAAGCAGCGGCGGCCGAGCTCGGCTCGCGAGCCGCTCTCTGGCTCTCGCAGTCGCGCCGCGGCGACCAGTCGCTTGGCGGCAGCGAGAGTCCCGTCTGGAGCTCGGTCGGAGTCGCTCCCCTGGGCCGGTCGAAGCTTGAGCGCAGCGGGAGCTAGCGCTCGGCTCCCGGGCTGGGCAGGCAGGAGGCGCGTGTCTGCGGCCTCGCCAGGCCGGAGAAGGAGGGTGAGCGACGCGGAGTTGTATGGACTTGCTTTGCGCGGTGGCGTCGGCTCGTGCCGACAAATGGGAGTGACTCGGCGGTTTCGCGAGGGAGGACCCGAGATTCCCGCTTGTGGATGAACCCGGAGCTCGCGGTGCTGGCGCTCGCCGGGCGGGGAGCGCTGGTGTCGGAGGAGGGCGACTGCGCGCGGCCCGCGATCGCCGACAGCGCGCGCAATGGCCACGCGCATCCGCGAACAACCTCGACGTGACCTGATGTTGTCGTAGCGCGACCTGCCCCTGGCCTGGTGGTCAGGCGCCTCGGCAGCTTTGCAAACGGAAAAAAGCTGGAAGAGAATAATGTAACGACTGAGACGCAGACAGGCTGAGAAGGGAGACGGCTCAGTCTAGACGACACGGCGTAAGACTCCGTTGGTTGTTCCTGATGTGTCATCGAGAGCACGATGCGGTAGTATGGACTCCGGGTATTCGTGTAGTATGAACACGAGACGAAGGGAAGCGCTCTACGTAGATAGGCCGATTGGCTTGGGATCGCGCTCCCTCTCTGGTCGCTCGAGTCGCGCGCTGTGTATGTTTTTTGCGAACTACTGGGTTATCTTTCTGCGTGGATAGATAATTCGGGGTGGAACCTCTATTTAAACATCGGTGCGAGTGTAGTTCTGGCCTATAAATTTCTCAGTGGGATGCGCTGCAAGCTGAGCACTGGCTTTTTCTGTGTGCGCGTACGCGCTAGTCGGGTAGATTAGATATGTAATAATACAGGGAAACCAGTGGATCCCTCTGCGAACTGTCTCGCGCTTTATACCGCGCGTACATCTACGCTATCACGCTGTCCTCTCGTGCACTGGTACAGCGGAGAGAATACTATTAGCGTGGAGAGAGCTAATCATTTAATGGCGGCAAATATAGGTGTGGCTCATCTATTCTCTTGGCACACATAGTTCAAACGAACGTTGAGTAGATGTGCCTCTTGTTAAAGGACAATTCAGTACACCGCACATACCGCTGCGCGATCTTCTGTGGAACTTATATTATGAGCTACGTGTTGCATTCTAGTCGTCCGCGTGGTGGCACTCTCTCCGTAAACCAGGAATACAACGGTTAAACTCAGGTTTTGGAATAGCTAATATCTCAGTGAGGACTGTGGGCCTATAATATTGTGGGCTGCGCTCATGGAGCTCCTCGGTGCTTGTATCATATATGTCAGCGTAGAGCTCTCTGAAGGACGTATGAAGGAGCGCAGCGCTCGTGCATGTATGTGTGCGCCGTCAGCGGGGTGTGCGGTTTCAGGCAGAGAATGGTGGCCCTGGTGTGAGCGAAGAGCTTGAGAATCCGCAAAAGATGTGATCTGCTTACACTGCGTACGCGAGATATCGCGCGTGAAAAGGCGGTGTGACATCGTTTGATGGTGACGCGGATTATCGTCTCTCGTGCAATGCTCATAGAATGAGATCTTCTGGGGGTACTGTGATTAGTTATTGCTCAGGCGTGGTCTATATTCATTGTTACGGACCCATGACGGTGTATCTAGTGACTACTTGAATGTGAGTCTTACAAGAGATTACTCTCGTCTCTGTCATCTATTCATATTTTATTCTTATACTGAATTCGCATTCTCTCACTCGTCTCTCTTCCTCCTCTAGATGTCGCGTGCAATTTTATGCTGGGAATTGAATTTTGAATTTATATTTATATTCAATTAAACTCAAGCATATATAGTGGTATCGCTCCTATATTTGATTAAATCTTATTCCGCGCGCATTGTACCATAATTGTGTTACATATTAGGCACAGTAGTAACAACAAAAACGTTTATTGGTAGTAATTGTGTTACCGACGCCGTGTCTAAGGCCTCTGACATTGCCAAATATATATATTCTCTTTCGCTCTAGTGCTGTTGAATTCTATCCTCTATGGTTCTTGTATTTTGTGCTCCTACACCAACAACAATCACTAGGCTACTAGTACATTTATCCGATGTCTGCTGTCACGGCTTGACGATAAGCCGGTTCTCCTTTCTTCGTAGACAATGCTTAAAACATTTTACTCATTATACTATTTGCTGGTAATATCATTAATCACCATTTGAATTTAGCGTCATTACCTCTGTTTTCAGAACTCATCGCGTTATAGAATTGGACATGCTCAATCCCTCTGTAAAGACGAGTGGGTATTTCTCTGATCGGCGCAAGAAAGAGAATATATTATCATATTTTCCTCCGATGCTCCTAACCGTATATATATGTACTAGTGGTCTTCCTCCGCCAGCCGATTTTGTCGATAGATTGCAAACTTTCATGACAAAAAGAAAAGAACTTAGTTTAGCAACACAAATTTCTAAAATGTTCGAATTACGTCTAAGTTGTAATAATTAATTTAATGAGTTAAGCTATTGTTTCTGGCTTAAAACAAAGTGCAATTATTGCAACGTGATATAAAATTGTGAAAATTAAAATGTTGATATATAATATATATGATCAGAATTAATTGGTTTGGTAAGAAATGGAAAATTGGAAGAGCGTGTTAGGAAAAAATTGAAGGATGGGGAAATCAATGTGGTTTGTTATGTATCGAAGAAGAATAGGTGGGTCATTCCTGGTAAATTAATTGTTAATTGTGGAAAAGGTGGAAACCGCGTTTGCTGGGTTAATTACTTGCGTGCAATGAACTTAGAAAATTGAAGGTAAATTACAACAACATTTTTTATTTTTTTTTATCGAATATCCATTTTTGGGTGGTAGGGTGGGTTGGAGTGCACTTCATTGTGCCAAATTAAAACTAATTAACTCAATTTTCCTTATCGTATCAAGAATTATAAATAGTACGTTCCAATATGTCAAAATTAACCCTATTGATTGATCGAGTCTATCGAGATCTTTTCAATGAGAAATAATATTTCTTGTTCTATAATTTAAAATTTTTGTGCTTTTGGTCCTATTGATTATTGAATTTTCTCATTTTTAGTTTAATTAGTTTTCAAAAATCTCACTTATAATATTTGTTCGTTTGATAATTAGCGAAAAAGGTCACGTGACGGTTAAATATTAAGATAATTAAAAAATATAAGCCAAGGAAATTGTAAACATATGGCCGGCTTGGTTCACAAAAAAACTAAAAAGTATGTATGTAGAAGTTGTGAAGTATTTCATTTAATTTTATACGTGAGTACTGTACAAATACGTAACTATGATAGTAGAGGGGTGATGATCCCACGTCGTATTAGAATTAAACTATTTTCAAATATTTTAAATCATTTAAAATTGTTAATATTCTAATTAATAATTACACGGAATTGGATTATGTATATGATGTCTGATGAAACTAATTAAAAACTTCTCTATAATTATATGATGTCTGATGAAATTCTAACAAAAACTTGTATGATTTGATTTTAATGAAACCAACCTCATGGGGAAGGTTTCTTTAATTATCTCAAGAAAAATTATGAGAAAGTACTTAAAACAATGGAGAAATTAATCCCAAAGATTTTCTCATTCAACTTCACCTTAATAAATTAATAATCCACACATAGCCAAAAGTGGATAGCAATTCGGAGAAGATTCAACACTTATCACAAGAAATAATTTCAATTACTCCAACACTCCTAAGAAGATTTCATGATCTTGTGTTGCAGCATTGATTCTCGTACCTACAATAATAATAAAGTTTGTATGAATATTTATTTCATTTATATGAATTTATTATTTTTAATTATATTAATTTAATATATGTATTTATTAAATTAATGTATTGTTTAATTAATTGAGATTTTGATATAATTATGTATTTAATTACCATTTTAAAAAAAAAACAAGTCCTGCCAAGCACATGATCAGAACAATGTCGTGTATAAAGGGGTTGGAGTTAGGCTTTCACAAGTGATTATTTGGGGTACATTCCATCTCTACTTGTGTAGTGTTTATTTTATTTTTTGCACTCATCTCACAATCTATAAACCGATTTTTCTAACATATACCTAAAGAAATAATTGTTACGTACATTATAAACAATTAAGAATTTACATAAACAATAATTCTTAAATAAATAGCAAAATCTCCAATTTATAAATAAAATAAATTTTGGAACACTTATTACAAACATATGTTAGTGGAGAACAAAAAACCATAACATCAGACGTCAGCCCAAATAGATAGCTATTAACTAACAAGCACAAGAAGTGGAAACAGGAACAGGACTCCACTAGTCTTGTTTGAGATCTCTTGTGCCTTTCTCAACTTCACATCACTCAGGACATTCGCTGCCCATTCAGAAAAATAGGTTTCGTTGTATCCAATTTTTGCATTTTTATAAATGGCCATGCACCGGCTGTCCTCCTCCGGGTACGGGCAGGGATCGCCGCCAGTGTCCCGCCAGGCGCCGCAGTGTTTCATCCCTGCCCACTTGGCCATCCAGTGGTAGACGTATTGGCCGATTCCGGCGAGCTTCAGCCAGCCCTTTGGGAAGAATTCCATGACGCTGCTGTTTCTGTCCATCAGGAACATGTTGGTCAATTGGCCCCCGTGTGGAGACACCAATATGTCTGTTGAGCTCATTAATTTCACCTGTACGTACGATCAAGGCAATAGGGTTAATTAATTGTATGATAGTTCAGATTAATGTACATTTTTGAACTCTGAGTGATTTCCGAAGGTGGTCCTTTTTTATATGTGGTTGGTAGTTCGGCCGAATTTAAATCAATCATATTGTTAGTGGAATACACTTGCCATGTGATTGGTGTACTATTTGGAGAAAGTGACCAATCACAAAGTAAGTGTATTACACTTGCTCTTTAATTGGATCGATTCGACCAAACTAGGTTTGGGCAAAAATTTTCCGTGGTGGTATGGGTTCATAAATATGTTTACACAGATCACCTGTTCACAAAAGGTAAGGTTACTTGCATAGGCCACCGTCAGATGGCAGCCCTCCGCCTTCCGGCAGGCTCTGTCGAAGATTTCGACGACCACCGATTCATTCTTGAACGACCTGGGCCCTGCCCTCATCAACATGGTCATCCTAATCACTGGAATCCCCTTCTCATCAACGTCGGAGAGCCTACCTTCCAAGCTCACATTGCAGGAAGCCCTAGCCCTGCACCTCACCAGATCATACACCGGCAATCTTTTATCCCCAGACATCCCAGCTTCAGCATGCCTCATCACCACAGCCTTCTCAAAACAAACTGGAGAACTCATCTTCCCATCTCCATCATCAAATCCTTCAAATTTTTCGATGTTTAACTCTCCAAAAGTAGCATTAACTAGTGAAGTTATCCAAGGCCCCATTGTAGTTCTCAGTTCACCCCAGTGATACAAAATCCACCTCGTCGGCAGAGACGAACACTGATTCTTGATATGCCAGGCGACAAAAGGCACGACGGATGACAAACTGTGCCAAAGGTTATCGTAGTTGTAGTGATTGTAAGAGACGAATGTGAGGCCGGTGAATAGGGTGGCGTTGGGGGGTAGGGCATCAGGCCATGCGAGTGCGTATGAGTTCAAAGAACCATCATGAATATCTTTCCCTTTCAGGCACAAAACCCTATATTTAGATGCTGCTGAAGGGAATTCCAGATACTGGGGTTCGCCGTTCTCGTGGGTGTCCATCATGGAGCTCATGAACCATGTGTGCGTTTGAAGGGGGTTGCTGGAGTATCGGAGGTCCTTGAGAGGGAGAAAAGTGACCGATTCTTGGAGCTTGGAGGTGCAGTCCAGGAAAACTGTTCGTAGGTTCTTGTAATTGGTACTGATGAAATCCCAGGAAGATGATTCTGGGGTTCGGAGGACTTCAATGTGGAAGAGGATGAAGAGCATGGCGAAGATGGCCAGGAGGTAGACAGAGAGCTTCGCGGAACAACGAGATTTACGAGACGGTCTAGCTCCTGCTTCTGGAGATGGCTTCGCCGCCATGGAAACTGATCTTGATAAATTGAATATATATGATGCTTGATTTTGAGTGTGGGAATGGGATTGAGTTGTGTGACTACGAGGAAGGAGTACTATGATATATGGTATTTATAGGAAAGTTGCTAGTAGCCATGAAGACTACCCGGGGAATTCTAATTCAAAAACTTAGTTGAATTTGAATCAATTACATAATAATTATAATATTTTTATCGTTTGATTAGCTTACAATTTTGAAAAAGTGATCAATTTTCAAACAAGTGTATCATACCTTTATTTATAATTGGTTTAATTTTAGTTGGACCTAATTTGGATAAAAAAAAAAAAAATTAGTACTGGGATTGAAATTTTATGAAATTAGCGGGATTTTGGGATGGTGGAGATGTGATAAAAGGTTTTATAATTTGTTAATAATTAATAACTAACATAAATTTGTTAGATGTAATTATTATATGATTTGTTTAATATAAATTAATTATTGTGAAAGCTTGACATTTTGAGAGAATATTTTTTGAATATTTGTTTCATAAGTAGCTGAAAGAAAAATTAATTATTTGCAAATTCCTTTTTAATTATCTATACTTATAACTGCAAAATAATTCAAATATTTCACATGAAACAGTAATTAATATCTAAAATGTATAATCTGGATATTATAGTACTTGTATTTAAATGTATTTTTGGCCATAATTTAGATTATATGTCGTTTTTATCCTTTAACTTTCTATAGTAGTATTTCAGTCCTGCATTTTTTTTTTTAATTTTTGTGGTTTTAGTCATTTTGCGAGAAACATGGCACTCTCATGTGATATTGCCAAATTGGGGGTTTTGTTTTTGTTAGCCTGTATCTGCCAGTATTTTTTACCTTTGACTTTTTAGAGTAGCATTTTGGTTCTAAATACATCTTTTTAGCTTTGTAATTTCAGTCATTTTCTCGAAGTTCACCCTTCTTGGTTGTAGAGGTGAATTCCGACAAATAAAATGATTGAAATCACGAAAATTTAAAAAACTCTATATTCGTATAAGTTAAAGGACGAAAACACAACTAACCTAAATTACGGGACTGAAATACAAATAATTCATCTTATAATTTGCTTGTATATCTCATCCCGCGGAAATTTCTAGCTAAAACAATATGGTTTAACTTAATTCAACCTTAATTTGAAGGTTCTTCTTGGTTAATAAAAAAATAATAAGTACATTTAAACAAATATCAAATGTAATCGTATATAAACAGATGTAAGAAATACATCGATCACTATCTTGTAGGACATGACATATACACTTCGAATGAAGTCCAAGACAATTTCTGTCACACCTTCAAATGTGTAGTATTTATATATACTATTACATATAATAAATTTTCATGCTTTAAAAATATATTATAAATAAAATTATAAAATTACTAATTATATTAATAAAAAAAAAAGAAAAATAATAATTTATCAATTAATGTAAATTTTGAAAAGTTAAATAAGTTAGTTATTTTATTATGAATGGCACTTTTGACTTCACAAAAAAGTAGTGCGGCGGTGTCATTAACCGCCGTTTGTGAGTGTGAATGAATTTTTTTTTATATTAATATATATATATATATATATATATATATATATATAGTGATACTTTTATAAGATGGACTATATAATATTTCGGGATGGACTATGATGTGAATAATATTAGAAAATATTACATATTTACACATGTTAAAAGTTCAAGATAACTGAATAACCTGCTATTGATCGAATTGAATAAAGAAATTTTAAATTTTTAAAAAGAAAAGCTTCTTGAATTATTTAGAGTTTATATTGCCATTTAAAATAACTCTTTGATTAATTCACCCATCATTAATCATAGTGGATCAAATTTCAAACGAATATTAATAAAAATTAAAGAATGTATATATTACTAATTAACTAAAGTCTAATTTGTGATTATTGAGTCAATTTCATATATAGTTAATTAAGTTGCTATTAATTTTGTCCTGTTACGTGTGAAGCGGATTTACATGCATGCGCCTAACATAAGAAAAAATTGGGATGAACCCGGATTATATATATTGGTCCATCTTAATTAATTATTAAGGTGTAATTACACTATATTTTTTTCTTCTTTCATAAAATCATATTTTCAATTTATGGCTACGGCACAATAATATTAAGGGTAAATTACATCTACCTCCCCTGAGGTTTGTCATAATTACGAATGCCCCCTCGTTGTTTGAAAAATTACAAATACCCCCCTAATTTTAACGACCATCTAACAATTACCCCAATCTATCCATTTTTTATAGTGAATTGACCAAAATACCCGTATGAATTAAAAATTATAATTTTTTTATTTTTTTAAAAAATATTTTTCTTATCGATTAAGGGGATAATTTTTTTTTATAATTTTAAAATTTTTTCATCCATCCCATTCAATATTTTTATAAGATTTTAATTTTTTTAAAAAAGTAAAAAAATACAGTAAGGGCAAAGTTGATATTTCTATACCTCCATCCAAGGATTACATAATTTTATCAAACATCATATTTGGGAGGGGGGTATTTGTAATTATGTCAAACCTCAAGGGAGGTGGTTGTAATTTACCCTAATATTAATTCATTATTTAGCTATATATATACACCAATGAGCATTTATTCAATCTAAATAATAATTATTAGTAATATATAAGACAAACTGATTCATTTTCACATTTACAGTGTTAGAAGCCAATAATGGATTAATTATTTTAAAGATCCTTACGATACTTACATGGAATAAATTATTTAACATGTGTAAATAGGTATTTTTTTAAAACTATCCGACATCATAATTCGTCGATCTCCCATAATGCATTAGTGAGACTCGAATTCACAACCTTTTAATTATGAAGTCTTATCCAGCCTACATGTGATTATTGAATTTCATAAAATTGGTTTCTAACCAATTGAGAATAGTCACTAATAATTATATCCGGGTTATTAACATTTTAGTTCTTAAATTACCATAATTATATGTGAGGAAGGTGGGTTAAAAAGATTTATTTTGCATGGTTGAGTACAACTTAAAAATCATGATTCATAAATAATTAATTTACTCAATATATATATATATATATATATATATATATATATATATATATAGATGAACAAATGAACCCACTTTTTTGTCGAACTCAAATTCCTCGATCCAAAACTAGTTTTTTCACCATGAAAAAATTATTTGTCGCAATTAAAAGTCATGGTAAAAATATTAGCCATGACAAACATCTCAGTCACTTTTGTAAAAACCACGACTAACAACTATTGTATGGTAGTGATCAATAATTATTTGCTACAATTATTTAGTATTAAACATAATTAAATATTATTTTTTATAGTGAATTTAATTCGAATGTGATATTATCAACATTTTTTATTGATCGAATTCGTTAGGTAGCATATATGAGAAATTGGAGTAGCTTGTTAGCTAGGAAGAAATGTAGGATCGGCAAATTAATGTGGTCCCATTTTTTATTTGTTATGAGGCTGAGTATCGTCTAACTTTTGAATAATTGAATATAAAACGAATTATTTATTTTGTTGATTTTCTTATTCGGTTCATTATTATGTAATTCGGTACACTTAAACTTAAATACTAATTTAATACATCATAATTTTAAATCAATCAATAAATTCAAAGTAAAAAAAAAAAAGAGGAGTTACTACTAAAAAGTAGATTATAAATCCATATTCATAAAATTCAAACTCACAACCCTCATCGCTCAAACAAAATAAATAATTAATTTTGTAGAGTATATATATACATAGTTGGTGAAAAGCTCAAAATTTCAATTTCCACAAAACACAAATTCGTGCGCTTGAACAACACAAAAGTGATTATATTTTAAATTATCGAACGTTTCAAAAATTATAATTGACGAAAGTAATTCTGAATTCAAGTTGTCAAATACCCTTATGATAAATATAAATATTTTAAAAAAAAAAAAAAATAGAAGTGATGGTGAAAATTTATAATTAAGTGTTATGGCAATGAAGTGAGTGGTAGAGTAGGTAGGTTGGTCACTCATTCATAGCTGCGCTGATTGAGAAATAGCAGTGGTGTGAAGTATGGTGCAATGAAGTTAATTAGTAGGTACAATAGACCTAACTCTGCGTCTTGGTAACAAATAGGGTTATGTTTATGAGTCATTTACAGGGTTTTAATTAAGGGCATGTCTTGACCCGTAACGGTATTGACGTGGCATTGCAGTCTTCAATTATACTGCATCGCCACATTGCAACCTTAAATCGTATTTTTAGCAATTAATACTTTTTTTTTTAAAAGTAAGAGTAAATTATTATTAATTGAAATAAATTAATTCAATTGTATTTTTTAGCAATTAGCAATACAAAATTCTTGATGAATTGCATCCCAAACCAATGCCGGTGAGATTTCCATTGAAAATTATAATAAAATAATTTATTATAAGATTTGGATTTAAAATTATTGATTTTGGAAAAGAAAATTATCATGATGTTTTGCAAATACAATTTACAACTAAATTCCAAAACCAACATCATCCTTAATGTCAGCGAATAAATTAATAATTATTTTACTGGCACTGCTAGTAATTAAGTAAAAGAACAAATTGTGGTGAGATGAAAAGCTATAGTTATAACTTTTATCATAAGGTTATTTGGATGAAATATTATTCCAATAGTGTTTTTTTTTTTTTTAAAGTGAGTAATGAATTATTATATATTGAACAAATCAATTATAATAATTGATATCAAACGTCTATATTTAACAACTATCACCAATCATTAATATCAAATAATTATGTATAATCAATAACAACTATTAAAGTAAAACGACACCTAATATTAAAATAGAATAACTTCCCTACACATTGGTAAAGATCAAACCTATGACTTTAAAGTCATGGGGGCCTGAATTTCACTAATTGAATTAAACTTCATTGGCGCAACAATGATTATTAAAAGGGTATAATCGTTCGAACTATAACCGTTTTACACTTTGACATCTTTTTTTTTTTTAACTTTTTTTGAATTTTTTTTTTTGATTTTTCAATAAATTTTTTTATGAAAAATCATCATATGCAGCGCACATATGATATTTAAAAGTTATGTAACGTGATATTTTTTCATATATGCATAGCATGTGATGTTTTTTCTAGAGAAAAATCAACAAAAAGATAATCGTATCTGATAAAATACAAATTTCACAAAATCAAAATGATAAGTTGAAAAAAAAAATTCGATGGCAAAATGTAATTTACCCTTATTAAAAACAATAATCAAATAAACACAAGATAATGGTCAAATGGCAATTTTGAATTGCCAATCACAGAGAGAAATAGGGGCTAAAATAAAAAAAAAAAATTCATTATTATTTGAAGGATTGTGATATATAGAGTACATTCAGAGAGATTAAAAAGTAAGGAATAATTACATTTATTTTCCTAAAAATTAGTTAAATTATGCAAATCCTCCTATTGTTTTGCATGATTACATTCACACCCCTAAAAGATACTTTCATTCGTGTGAAATATAAAGTAGTTATATTAGTTTACATGTGTGAATATATGATATGATAATAGAGGGTGGTGACTGGTGACTAACAAATCATAATCATAAAACCATTTCAACAATTTGCATCAGCAAATCAAACACATTTCTGCGTATAATTAGTCTTTGACAAATATGATTATTTGGGTACATTACATTTCTGTGATGCATAGCAATAGTTTCCAGGAGGATTAACTAGTTTCCATCACAAATTGTTCAATACACTTGCTGCTCGTATACAACCAAGCGAAAAGAATTAGAATGAACGTATCAATGATCGCAAGAATCACGTCAACGAATTAATTCAGACTATGTGTATAATGGGACAATGCAGGTGGAAGTACCCGGCCTAGAAATATTCTCTTCGAGTCCGTTGACATACCTTCTTTAGAAGTGGGAATACTTACGACTCGGATTTAACTGGACTCTCCCCACTTGGTCGACCGTTCTTGTTGGTGATGAGTGCTGGACGGCCATTGGCGTCTAAGCCATACACGTGGCCCATTTTAGCACGTTTAGTCTCCAGATATCTCTTGTTATCCTTTGTGATGGGAGTCACCAGGGGAACCCTGCCGGCAACAGTCAAACCATAACCCTTGAGCCCAATGTACTTTGCAGGATTATTGGTCATCAGCTTCATCGTTCTAACCCCAAGATCTCTTAGTATCTGCACAAAGATTATGCAACCATAAGTAGTCTGAAGCTTCTTGTAACATGAGATGAACAATCTAGTAGCAATTTAGTGGTAGGAAAATAGGGAGTACCTGTGCACCAATTCCATACTCTCTTGAATCAACGGGCAAACCCAACTCCTCGTTTGCCTCAACAGTGTCGCGCCCGTCGTCTTGCAGGTTGTAAGCACGAAGTTTGTGGCCTAAACCGATTCCCCTTCCCTCATGACCACGAAGATAAACTAAGACACCCCTGCCAGCATCCTCTATCTGTTGCATTGCAAGTGCCAGCTGGTTTCCGCAGTCGCATCTGGCAGACCCAAATATGTCTCCAGTGAGACATTCTGAGTGCACTCTGACGAGGATATCTAAGCCATCACCAATATCGCCCTGTTTAAACCATAAATCTAAAGTTCAGATACTGAAATTAATAAGGCTCCGAGCACAAAGCAGAAACTTGCAACACTTTCATGTTCTACATAGTGCAGTGTAATTGCTCAGCAAAATAGTTTGAAAGCTACTAAAGGACATAATGCCTATCTGAAACATATTTCCGTAAACTTCAAAAAAAATCAATCTACTGAAAAGTTGACCGTATGGCTCTCTAATTTTACAACAAGCCAAACACGGCATGCCAGAAAAAGGGTCATCAAGCAACCAAGGAAGTAAAATAAGCGAGACTTAATGCCTACATGTATTAAAAATGGAAGTGTGTTAAATTAAGACTACATAGGTGTGCCATTACTAATATTCATGAACATGGATCAATGAACATAACATTGAAATGAGTAATGGACAGGGCAAACCACCTCAAATCATAGAGCAAATGTAGACAAAAGACTCCTGAAATATGCACTATGTCAGAATCTCTCCCCATCACTTACCTTAACCATTGCAATATGTTCAATACCATCCAAAATTGACCTATAACAATGGGCTGTAAATGGGCCCCACATGGTGGGTATACGAGCAGCAGATGCATGTTCCACTAATCTGTCTCTCTTTCTCCTATATCTGCACATAATTCCATGTGTCAGGCCTTCAAGCAGAACATAAGACAATTTTTGGGGAAACCTAGATGCATGGTAATCATAATAAGGGATGAAAGAAACATGCATGAAAAGGGGGAATTATAATGTAATTTTAACTCAACAAAAAAAATCAACCAAATCTTATCCCAACTCTATATGTGTGTGTTACAAAAGCCAATGTTCAACAATTATATCTGAATCAAATCCAACACTGCAGAATAGTAGTAACTAAATCAACCGTGTAAATAGAGGGAGACGAATTGAAGTCCAGAGCAAACGCTCGAGTAGAATAAATGCTCCACCAAAGTCCACTAGCTAGGGAAAATCTAAATCAAGTATGTCTTCCAACAACTTCCAATATAGTTACCATAAGGGCTTAATAGCCAAAACTAGTGGAGAAAACACACCAAGAAGGCATACCAAGATGAGTCTCCTAGCCAACGCAAGTTTAAGGGAGATTCAGATGCGTGTAATCTAATTTTTCTCGGGAGATTATTCCTAAGAGATGTCATGAACTACATGCAGTGGTGAATTAGAAAGAAAACTCATCATGGAATCCCCCTCTCCCATCCCAACCCCCCCTGCTCTCTGAGAATATAAATTTAATGAATATACACTACAATCATTTTGGAAAAATAGGAAAAATAACATTTACAAAGTAAACTGTTAAACTACCTTATTAGATCAGCAATTGATACAATTTTCAACTTTTCTTGCCGTGCAAATTCCCGAAGCTTAGGTAATCGAGCCATAGAACCATCATCATCAACAACTTCACATAAAACTCCAACAGGTTCTAATCCAGCTAGCACGGAAAGATCCACGGCAGCTTCTGTGTGCCCAGCTCTTTTCAGAACACCTCCCTCCCTATACTTTAATGGAAATATATGTCCTGGGCGATTGAAATCCTCAGGCTTTGAATCTTTGGATGCAAGAGCCTTTATCGTAGTTGCTCTGTCATGTGCTGAGACCCCTGTAGTTGTACCATGTTTAGCATCCTACAAGATGTCAATGGTTAGTTGACCTCAGAGGTTTCTTTGTCTGATTCTTTATAACAGAAGTTCCCAAGATATTTTTTGTATGTATGTGTGTGTCCAGAAACATGTGTCCAATAGCATACAGTTAAAAAAACAAAGTCCTTAGAACATTTCTATCCTGAATTTTTCATTCTATCAGAACAATCACATAGGAAGTGAACATTAAAAAAGTACAAGTGGAGACTAAAAGAAAAAACATATCTTCAAATTTTGGCCAACAGATAAACAACTTACCACTGAAATAGTGAATGCGGTACGAAGTTTCTCCTCATTTTCCCTATGGTTCACCATTAGTGGAAGCTGCAGCCTTTCCAAATCTTCCTCTTCCATGCTAACACAAACTATTCCAGTTCCATGCTTCACAAAGAAAGCCATAGCCTCTGGTGTAACTTTTGAAGCAGCCATTATGAGATCTCCTTCATTCTCTCTATCCTCATCATCCACAACCACAACCATCTGCAGTTTTGGTCCAAAAAACAGTGAGTGAGTTGCTCTCTTAGCCTTCATAAATATCATAACGTCAATGCAAAACCAACCTTTCCTTGGCGAATGTCTTCAATGGCCTCCGGAATAGATGAGAAAAACCTTCTGATGGCAAGTCCAAGTCAAATTCATCATTTTCATTAGGGAACCCACTTGTGGTGGGAGCCATATCAGCTGGAAGTGCTCCTAACACTACAGAATCAGACTGCACCTCTACTCCACTAGACAGATCACTGACGAGAGCATTACTTGAAACATTAGAACCTGCAGAATGAGGAGTGCCTTCTTCACCAAAGAACAGGGCCGACTTAATTTTGCCAGAAGCCTTAATACTTAAGCCTACTCTTGGACTGGGCTGTTTGAAGGATTCTATACCATTCGCATATTGCAGATTTCCATAATGGAGACCATTTAATAATCTGAAATTTTCAAATGGCCCACAAAAGTTAAAGTTAGGCGTCAAATCCACAACAGAAAACAAAGCATGCAGACAACCAGGATGCAACATCTTTTTCACCTCAAATGCATGCATATTATTTTATGGAAAGCAGAAAACAGGACTATTTACCATATCAAACTCATACAGAAGTGAAATCATGCAATGCCAAGAGGAAGAGTCATTCCAATGAGCAGCACCATACACACAATTCCAATCACTTCCCTCTAATACATCTGCCTAAATACTAGAACAACATTGCAAATGACATGCAAAAATCAATACTAACTTCCTCTGAAGCAATAACCTTTCTTTGCTTCTTAAGACCAAGATCGATAAAAGTCCAAACACTGAAGATCAAGTAAGACAAAGAAACGACATACTCCTTTGCTTTATCCTTAATAGATATACAAACTTCGAACCATAGGAAAATCGAACCAAACAAGCATAATGTCCGAGAAAAGGGAAGACAGTGATGGACAGATTCGAGCCCGTAAAGTCCCAAGAATCTACTCGTTGACACAGCTAAAACTGACTCACGTACTGGAAAAAACACATAAAAGTGAGATCTCTACGTTCCCAGCCTCCCGGATCTAAACAAATGAATCCACTTTCCTTCTACCCCAGATAAATACACCACATCATCTAACAGCCCTCAATTTCAAACCTAAAGTTAGCCTATGCTGTAAACCATTTCAAGAATACGTTCATATTTTTATTCTATTTCAATGCTTCACAAACCAAAGACTCTAACTTTAGATCACACACAAAGAAAGAATCAGCACAAAAAAGCCAACCCATAAAATTTAAATACAAAAACCGCCATCTTCCCGCATTAAGGTAATCAAAAGAACAGTCATAATAACAAAAGAAAAATTCAAAACATACGAGAGAAGAGGGAGACTAACCGGGAGCGCGCAAGAGAAGTCGAAGAGCAAGAAAAATTAAGGGAAGCCATTCTTCTCGTCTACGCTGAAAGGCCCAAAATCTGAATAAAACCACACAAAGATTTTTGGGTGAATAAATAGGATCAAGTTCTCAAAGAGAACGGAGGGACAATTTCTTATTTTTTCTGGGGGTTAAGGGGTAGACTAGAGAAGATTGCAGGAACGTGAGGCTGTAGAAGGGGTGGGGTCGCCGCAGACGCGGGTGATATATACTGCGTCACCTCTTGGTCAGGCCAACCTACTTTTCTTCAAACAGGATTAGAGGAAAAAGCCGACGCTGTTCGTTTTTATGTTTTTTTTGCATTGTCAGAGAAAGAGTCAAATAAGTCATCTGAATTTTTGTTTATATCTTAATAAAAATATATAGTTTAAATTTATTTTATAATGCTATAATATAAAACCATGAATCTCTACATCCACATATGTATAGTAAAACCAATATTGAAATTCGACACAATATTTTCCCAAAAAAAAAAATTATATCCAAATTATAGAATTGTCAACCACTGTACCTCAACTTCCAATAGAGAGTTGATCAACACATTATTGGATGAATGATTTGGAGCATGGAGAATCGTGTCCGTCCACGTACGTGGCGGTCACCTTACATTTGTGACAGATGAATCTGATGGTGATGGGTGGGACCCACGTGGGGGATAAAAATGAAATGACAAAGGGAAGAAGAAAGGAAAAGTGTAGAAAAGGGGATGGGGGCAGCCCCACAGTTGGTAATACCCATATTAGGCAACCCCACAACCACAAGGACTAAAAACGTGGTTGGACTAATAACAACAACAATAATAATAACTAGTAGTTTAAGGCACACTCTACGCCTTTGCATGTAATTTTTTATATATATTTATTACTTAATAAATATATACAAACTAAAATTAGTATTATATTCATAAGAAAGTAATAAAAAAATAAAAATAATAATAATATAAGATAGTAAGAAATGAGAAAAAAATACATGAAAAAAAAAAAAACTATCAAAAGATCATGGGAAAGTGAGGAGTTGGATAAGAAAAATAAAAAAAATCAAATTAAATAAACAATATAAAATGATAAATAAAAAAAAAATTAAGACACTAAAAGGCCGTCCTTCCTTAATAATAAAGTATAGGTAATAATGAGTTATTTTAGACACATATCCATCCACTTTTCCTGCTGCTGTCTATGTTTGACCGTTGGATCCCATCCACAGCTTCCTTCTTCCCACCCACTCCCAATTCTTGACGCCTCTTCCATTCAGCTCATGTGACTTTGACCCTCTCAACTCCATCCTTATCTCTTACATCATCATCATCCCCTAAATGCAACTTATATTTTTTAAGGGAATATAAATTCGACTTTTCTTCTTTGTTCTTTTGGCATAATAAAAGGGTATAATAATATTTCTTTTTTTATTTGATTTGGATATTAGATTCATTATAATTAATTTGATACCGAAATGTTTGTTTTAATGTAGCATCGCTTGAATGATCAAGATTAAAAGGAAAAAAAGTTAAGATAGCAAAAATTGCATTTTTGGTTCTTATATATTTTTTTATTTGTTTTTGGTCTTAATATTCAAAGATTTTAATTTCTAATTTTTGCTACTCTTTTATTAGATTTGATCCTACTGTTAAAATTAACAGAGTTGAAAAATAGAATCGTTTGTATTATAGGGTTGGTTGTAACACATAGAAAAAGAAGTAAAATTTAGAGGAACAAGGCATGCCATAGAGCACGACTATATTGCACCACACGTGTTGCGCGAGAGGGAAGGAGGCCATTCTCAGCAGCGGAATCGACGGCATGTCTTACTCATCTAATCAACAAGCTTTTAAACGTGTGATAATTTTCAGAAAGAAATTTATGTATCTTCTGATTATTTCTTGTCCTCCTAATTAAGATCAATATGCTGTAATTTGTGGTTGCAGCAGTGACTGAGCTGTTGTTAATTTAAAGTTCAGTACTCGACTTGGTACGACACTTTGTCACTACATGAGTAGTAGTTCCATCTAATAATCAAACCATAAACCGATGGACGCAACGATAGGAAGCCTTGACAAGAATGTCAAAACAATAGGAGTGTTCGATCACCATACTATAGTAGGCCTAATGTTTTAATAAATTAGTCGTTGTGGCACGCCGTGCATATAATAAATAATTTTTTATATTTTAAAATATATTATAAATAAGATCAAAATGAACAAATCGATACATGACATTAAAAAGAAAATAAAACTAATTTATTAGTTAATGAATAATTTAGAAAGTGAAATTAGTTGGTTATCTTATTAGCTGAGAGGAATTTTTGACTTTACAACAAATTGGTGCGATGGTGTCACTAACCGCCGTTTGTGAGTATGGAGCCCCTTTCCTTTTTATATTAATATAGATATTGTGGACCAAAATCGTGACACATGAACATTAAAAATAATTACGCTTTCCTCCCATATGGTTTGAAAGATTACATTTAGCACCATTGATGTTTGCTTTTTATCTAACAAATAAGTTCTCACGTTAGTCAAAATTCACCGAATTTGTTATGATTTGGGAAATTACATCTAGCGTTTCTGAAGTTTGCTTCCATCTAACAAATAAATCCATATGTTAGTCAAAATTCAGTAATTTTGACTAACATATAGACTTATTTGTTAGATACGAGCAAATTTTAGAGGTGCCAAATGCAATTTATCAAATCACAAAAAATCTACATGTAACTACACCAATTCTTAAGGAGGAAAGTATAATTATCCCTAACTAAAAGCAAATAATTGTCATATATAGGGAGGGAATGTAATGTACCCTATTATCCTACAAATTCTAGGAAATGATAAGACATTTTAGTAAAGTTTCACACGTACTATTATGGGAGAAAAAAAGAAATGGTTGAATAAGAATTGAAATGATGTAGAGGGAGAGAGAATCATTTTACTTTGGGAAAGGTGGAAGCAAGATCAAAAGCTTAAACATATATTTGACCAAGTTTTGTATTTGTTGCCAATTTTATTTAAATGTTTGTTGATCTCTGAAGATTTTACTTTGTACGCAAAAGCTTTTATAACAAGTTTCATATATCTTTGATCTATAGGTGGGGGTTGGGTTTCTGTTTTCATCAATTTAAACAAGTCCGAATTTTGACTTGTCAATATGTATATAGAGAGAGTAACAAGTATGCTTGACATCACACATATATACGAACCATCCACATAGACCGTATGTGTATACACTGAAGAAGCCTCAACAACCCGAAAAACACACAAAATGCATAATTAAGTAACATATGAAATTTGACACCATTTTGCAATAAAACCTTATTTGCTTGGGAAGATTGGATCGGATATCCCAACTTATCCGACCCAGTCAGCTATTTACTTACGAGAAGGCCGGCCTCAGCCAATGGATATGAAGGATTTAAAACATAAAAATGAATCGGTTAATATAATCGCATTTACCCAATCCCAAACAAAACCTTGAATTGGTTTTAAATGATCTTAACAATTACAATCATATGAATTAGCATTTGCTAAAAATTCCCACTACAATAAAATCATCTACATATGATAGCATTATAATAACTCAAATGGAATCATTAACTAACAACATATTAACCAGAAAACACAAAGGAAGGAGGCAAATATGGTAAAGGGAACTTCGTAATTGTAACTTCAGCTCATGTCATCATCCATGATAACAAATAGAAGCAAAGATACAAGGTGTGTGCCAAAGAAACTCAATTATGCATTTCTTTCTTGTTTGTTTGTCCATAAAGAATCATTTCTTCACCAAAATTTGGGCAACTAAGTTAGACTCGACAAATTCTGGAAAACAGCTCAACCTAAGTTGTCAGCTCAACTTTTAACTGCTTCCACATATGTTTCTCTGGGTTCCATTATCAAAATGAAGAGCAACATGTATTGGAGTACCAAAACTTTACTTACATGAATGTTTTAACTTAATACAGCCCCAAGAACTTCCACCAGAACGTCCCAACAACTCCCCAAATCACAGCATTGACGAGAGCCATAAGAAACCCGAACTTGAAGACATCTGGAAGATCTATGTAACCAGCTGTTGTCACAATCACAGAAACAATAGTCAGCCACAGATTAAACAACAGTCACCATTCAGATAGAGAACAAAGGCATCTAACAAAACATTTTTATAATAACAAGGACAAAGGTGAGAGGAAAAAGAAACAGAATTCGGCGCTGGAGTATGATTTGAAAGAGACATAAAAAAGATATAATGCCCAGAAAGTAGTCATACCTCCGAAGTATACAGCAGCCTGGCCACTGCTATAATGCGTCAAAGCACCAAATAGATTGGTATTGTAAGCAAGAGCTAACGCAGCTAGCACACCAGGCACTCCTGCTGCCAAATGCATGGCTAGAAATGCAGAGTATAATGCCCCCACATGGCCCGTTTGACTTGCAAATAAATAGTGAATC
This sequence comes from Sesamum angolense, assembly GCA_034509725.1. Lineage (NCBI taxonomy): Eukaryota > Viridiplantae > Streptophyta > Magnoliopsida > Lamiales > Pedaliaceae > Sesamum > Sesamum angolense. The sequence goes on from JACGWL010000005.1 coordinate 3,252,594, forward strand.
AAGAAATAAGAGGCTTGAAGAACGCCAAAGGCAGCAGGCCAGCTCAATGATAATGACTGCAAAGACGTGGCCACGCAATTAGACATCCAGCTTACAATGCCAAGGTTTGTCAACTGGCCAGCCATGCCAACTAGAACGGCAAACCATGCCAAAGTATCCCATGCAGATTTCTCACTTAAGCAGTCATCCCAATCTAGCACTCCTAACAACAAGAGTATTGATAACCCAAGCATGGCAGCAACAACACTTGGAACACCAAGAGCATCTCTGCATAAATATCATCTTGTATCAGTGGAATTCCACTCCAAGCATTTGTAAAGCAGATATGAGTCACATGAACTCTATCCATATAAGAGAGGCAACGAAATAAGAATATGGTCTGCTTTATTTCAATTTAATGAAGAGGTTGAGAAATTAATTTCACTTCTTCTAGTCCGCCCAAGGATGCTTTTGTTTAGAGTAATGAATCAGTACTTCTTGGTACAGAAAAGCATGATCGAGCTATTTCACAAAATTATACGTACCCGAAAACCCACAAAGAAACTGCAAGAAGCATTGTACAATCATAACCCATTCATTTTCGTCACAGGACCCATAATATCCAACTTCTTTGCAGCCATGGCAGGGGCATCTGGTGTATCTTTGGTTTCAGGAGGATAAAGTTTATACAAGATCAATGGCGTAGCTAGAAGAGAGACAATAGCAGGTAAACTTGCAGCCTTGAACCAAGAAATCCATGGGTTTGAAATTACCACCCCAAGTTCCTCAGCTAACTTGAGACAAAGCAGATTTTGAGCTGCAGCAGTTAGAAAAGACCACTAGAGTTACCAGCACACTGTTATGACATTCAAACAGTCATGCATGAGTAACAGGGAGACAAGTTATAGCCAGTTGCATGAAATTAGATAATGTATCGACAAAGAAACACTGCTTATGTGGAGTGGAATATTCAATTTTATGGAAAAAGATTGATCATTTGATGCATTTCATAAGCATGGACATAAAAGGCTCGAAGGACGCTATTGCCTAAGGAACCTGCCAGTAAATGCCTAAGTGGACGCCACATAGAAAGCAACCATATTTGTTACAGATTGAAGACTTAAAGTTGGGCATTGAACATTAAAAATGAAATCATCATATTTTGTTCTTCCCTGATTATGAAAATGCATGCGAAATCCAATTTGCACTAGCGATCCAAAGTTTGGGACTAGCACCAATTACATTATCTTGATAATGAAGTACCCAAAATTGGCAATGTTTCACAAATTATCCATTCTTCAAATAAATAATTGAATCACATTTGTATATTGATTCGATGCAATAAAAACCAGTCCTGATCCGACCATCCAATGAAGCACAATATATTGACAGATTCAAATTGGAGAATAAATTGATGGAAAACAGAAAAAACTCAACACTAAAAGAACGTCTGTTTAGCTTTTTCTTCAGACTTCACAAAATGAACTGCCATAAATTTGTATACCAAAACCAAGCATCAATCTTTTTCGTCGCACAACAAACACTCAGCAATCAAATTGAAGATCTTTACACTTCCAAGACATGTAACATGATCTTCTCCAAAAGTAAGGGGGAAAAAGAAAAGGAAAGAAATTCAATAATCAGCTCATCAAAATGCCAGCAACAAACCTGAAACTGAGACTGCACTAGATAAGATCCAAGCTTCTTCTTGGAGGGGTCACCCGGCTTACTCCCTGCCGACAACGATAACGACTTAATAATTGGCAAGAAAACACCTCCTGCCCTGGCAGTGGTGCTCGGCATTGCTGGCGCTATCAATGCTTCACTCAAAGTCAACCCGTAAGACAATCCGAGAGTACTTTTCCCCATCCACTTCACGAAATACGTAGCAATTCTATCTCCCAAGCCCGTCTTCACGAAACCCCGGGCAAAGAAGAAGGAGATGACAATCAGCCAAATAACTTCATTCGTGAACGCCGAGAAGGCGGAGGTAAAGGTGAGTGTTTTAGTGACAATAGAGGTGGTGAGGCCGAGAAACGCCCACGCGCCGACGGGGAGGGGGCTGAGGACGAGGCCGGCGATGGTTGAGAGGAAAATGGAGAGCAATTGCCAGGCTTCAGGGGTGACTTCGGGAGGTTTGGGGACGAAGAAGCGTACGAGGATGCCTATGGCGATTGAGATGATTAAAGGAATGGGTTTGGCGCCTTGTGGTGGTGGAGGAGGAGGGGATGGGGGTTTTGATTCAGTGGGGGCGGGAGTACCGGAGGAGGCTGAAGGGATGATGATGGGCTTTCTCTGGGTGGTTTTGAGGAGGGGGTGGAAGAGGGAGAGGTTGGAAGGGTGGCGGAGGAAAGGGAGTTTGGGCGGGAGGAAGATGGGGGGAGGAAATGTAAGGGCGGCGAGGGCGGAGGGAGAGGCGGAGAAAGATGGAGTTGGAGAGTGGAGGACGATACTCTCCATGAATGGTTGGGAGTTGGGAGTGAAGTGAAGAAGGAAAAGTGGGAATTCAGATCAAGGAAGAAGAGTGGAGCATGTGTTGTAGTGCGTGAGACTGAGAGAGAGAGTAAGGCGGAAATCACAAAGATGGGAAAGAACAAACCACCACCACAGAGAGGAATATTACCACTTCTTCTCTAATTTGTTTGTTTTGGCATATTGTATGATATCATGCCATTGTAATTTCCCCCCTTCTGTTTTCTGCTTGTTCTTTTTTTTTTTTTAGAAATAAATTGAATTTATTATGATCATTTGAATAGTAATAAAATATTATATCATTCAATTTTAAACATTAATTCAGTATACCAATAATTCAAACGAGACAACGAGGTTGTGAGCTGAATTCAACCTTACTTTGCTTAGCTTCTCTTTTCGATTTTGACAAAGTAAGTTTTTGATGTAACTCAAAAATGTAAATTTACCATAAGGATTAGTAAAAGTTGGATATAAAATTCAGATAATTGGAGGATTCAAAATACTCCAACCTTTCTTATCAAAATGTGATTTACCAATTAATAAAGACAAATTTGTATAGTTGTGTGGATTTTATTTGGTGAACTAATTTCTTAAAATGCGACTTATCTGGATTCTCAGAGTGAAAAAGAGAAAAAGATAGACTAGGGAGCCCACAACTTGAAGCATAAAAGCCTAAATGGGAAGTTAGAAAATACAGAGTTGTGAGCATGGATCCACAGATTTTGCATCAACATACAAACTGCATTCTTAGAACCTATAGAGTGCCAGTTTGTATCAGCAAGTTCTCATCTCTTCGTTTCCTGAATGTACCCGTAGGGGGGATAACGTACAAGACATTTTCTTGGATACAGTCTGGGTATTTTGACAATCACATCATCGAAGAAATAAATATTGGCAACACACCAGTGTGTAGAGCATAACCAATATTTTCACGTTTGTAGAGAAAAACTGTAATCAAAATCGTGCAACCAATCTATTTGTGAGACAGATGCTCTCACAGTGGGGTTGCAGATGGAGGAGAAGTTATTACCTTTGCAATGCAAACATACAGGAGAAGACTCCTGCATGGCAAGTTGGTGGGAGCAATGCTCAGCAGCAGATTCTGGGACGCACTACGTCAGCGACCTTGTGTTTTCCTCACCCTTCAGTGATATTTATCACAGGAAAATCATCAATGCAGCTCAGCTTCTCAAGGATCAACTTTTCTTGCTTGGCATCTATCCGATTTCAGTCAGGAAACAAGACGTTGAAGCAAATGGAAATTTTAGTAAAGCATTGAGATGCAACTGTAGTATAAAGAGGAATTGCCCTTCAACATCTAATTACGCCCATAGTTGATTTGCTGTCTAATGATATGAGCGTGGATAGCAGCCACAGACCTGCTTTATCTCATTCCAAATTAGTGCAAATAGCGGACCAAACATAAACCAGAATCTTCAGAGTTAACAGAGTGGTTTAATCATTAAAAGGTGCTCTACTTCTCCTTCAAACTTTATGCATATCATTTTCCTATGTATATGCTTCTTGCATGCTGGAAAATAACTAGTACACACACTCAGACAGCATACATGCACGGAAAAGACATGCTACTAATGCAATGTATATAAGTCTATAATTCTGCTAGTTTACTGTGAACAGCGAAATTCTGCTCCTGTATATATATATATATATATATCTAAGATTTACATTTCAGAACTTGTATATTATTTGCAGTATTTCATTTTGTTCAAGGAATTTTGTATGAATTTGGAAGTACAGAAAGATGTGAAGGATACATTCTTGATCAGGGTTGTCTGTGAAATTGGAGTGCAATGCATTCCCCACACTGTCCACGATTGCTGATGTAGTCATGGATGATTCAATACATAATATGGCAGTGATAGCATCCAACTGAGTGACCTCATTTCTGAACATCAGCCTGGCGTGTGCTACACCCCATTGACAAGTTTGAGGAATGGAGGCAAAAGATTGGAAATGGATATTATATCAAGAATTTTACCTTGAGCAAGGCGTATCAGACTTTCCAGCATGCGAACCGTTGTCCTTGCTGCGACACTATTTTAGTCAAACAAATAATTCAAGAAAGAGAATGGTCATACTACAAAATAACCTTTGTGGTGGTTGTATATGCAAAACCTGCATTTTGAGTGGCTGATCTTCTTTGGAGTTGATAATAGCTTGATATAACCTTTTCAGCCTCCTTTGTAAGGACTGGTTTGAAATATCCTTTCACAAAATGAATATACCTGATTTTTAAGTGAGCTCTGTTATCACGTCATAATGTGATACGAGAGATGAAACACTCACTTTTGTTGACACCTAAGAGCATTTCTTTCTTGTGAGTGGGTTGATTGTATTAAAGCTTTTCAAGTACTTATTCAAATGCCACATGATTGTTTATATAATGTTAAGAAGATGAATAATCAGCAAAAGAAAATTAGTTTTGAACACATTATATGAAAAAAGAAAGGGAAAAAGAAGAAGATAAAAGTGACGTTGTGATATAATACTATGTCACTAAATCCACTCGAGATGTAAATTAAGCATAGTAGTGTATTATTTACTAATGACAGAAGTAGGATATCATAACCATGTAGAAACAGATCAACAGAAATTAGTATCTTACCTTCTAAGCATGGTAAGTGACCAAATGTCATTTAAATCTTCATCATGGTTTCCTTTGCGCTGTTCTGCCTGCAAATAAAGTGAAGGAAGACGTACACAATTTTGAAAGGGAGATTAATTGCTTAATGATGTAGTTGAAGTCTGTCAACCTTACTCTTGCAATTATTACCTCAGACAGAATGTGAGATGAAACAACTGCATCCCACTGCGGATTTTTTGTATCTAAGAGGACGAGAACTATATCAAATCTGCTTAGTAAGGGTCCAGAAAGTGTGGTGTTGACAGACAGAGCTAGGACAGGTTAAGGAATGTAGACAGATAACTAAAAGGAGCAAAGTCAGTTTGCAGTTCTTTCATTCAGCTAAAGAAGCTCCGAAAGGACCCCAAAAATGGAAATATAGTGAGCTGGGAGCAGAAGCTCTCCAGCTTATCGAAAGCACCGAAAAACGATAGTATTTCTCTAACTACCATATTAAACTATCAGGTCCCATTCAGAGAAGGATACGTTGATCTGGGTCATACTGTCCCTTTGGATTTGTTGCACCAAAAACAATTGTTCTTGTGCTAAGAGTTGTTACAAGACCAGCCTAAAGATTTAACAACGTCTAAAAAGTCAAGCAAGTATAATCGTCTTATACAATGGCTTGAAATATGACTTTGTATATAACTAGTGAAAGTTAAAATGTTTTCTCTCCAGTAGGGAACAAACAAAGTCATAAAGATATTTACTGGCCAGAGAGTACTTTTGTCGAATATGCAGCACAACAATCATCAGAACATGCAGTCATATTGCACTTGAACGAACATCATTTCAGAAGAAAAACAAGGTAAATAGATATTACAGAACTTTGGCTCATGAAGGTTGCTTGCCTCATCATATAATATTACATCAACCATAATAGAGATAAGTCTTCAACTATAGAAACAAGGCAGGAAACCACTCAACCAGATATCACAAAAGAACACTTTACAGAAACCAGCAAAGTTTTGAAATATACCTTGGCTACACTTATTGTTTGCTGCTCCATAGCTTCATGAATTGTAGCTCTATCATGTTCCCTCATGCTATCAGAAAATTGTCAGTAATACACCTCTTAACCATACATATCTTGCAGGCCAAGAACATAATTAGCAAAATGCAGCTTACATTGTGCATGTTATATATAAATCCATGAATAACGTATAATGGAAAAGCAGATCTGTGTTTTTGCTGAAAGTGAGAGGAATATGGTTTCTTTGGAGAAAAATAACATTAATTAGATGTGAGGCAAATAGTTTACTGGCTACTTTCATTGTTCCAGAATTCTATGCAGTGATCCAAGACGACGCAGCTAAATGTCATGTAGCATTATATGCAAACCCTCCAACAAAACAATATTGCATTAGTGAATGCGCTCTACACAGATAGAGCAAAGGAGAAACTTAACAGTAAAATGGCATTGGACTTTGTAAACCCATGTCTTCAGGAAATGGATGTTGTATTGGAAGAAACTATTTATTCCTTCTCAGTAAAACACCAATATTACATAAATTATATTTCTTGCAAGCACATTATGTGAAATCACTAGCATGCCATAGCTAAAAGAAGGGAAAGCAAATATATAGTTTCTACCTATCAAACTCATCAATGCAACAAAGACCACCATCTGCCAGTACCAGGGCTCCAGCTTCCAGCATCCACTCCCCTGACAATAATTTTTAATATGCTTTCACATAAAGATGCAAATAAATTTGTTTGATGAACATGAAGATAAAATGAAGTTTCAAGAAATATAGAACAGCTATAAATGTTGTAGTACCTCCATCCTTGACTGCAGTGACAGTAAGTCCAGCACTAGTGCTCCCTAACCCAGTGGTAACTACTGATCTATTGCTTAATTTAGCAGCAAACTTCAGGAACTGAGACTTTCCAGTACCTAGTTAAATCAAACGGTTAGGCATCTCTGCAAGTCCAGAAAATTTACTTTTATTAGGATCATCCAAGCCGAACTCTATCAAGAACAAGAAATGTAGTGGGATCCAGAAGTTCTAGAATGACATTAACTTTCCACTTCACAATCACGGATAAAGAGGAGAGGTGACCCAGAAGCTAAGCATATAACTTGGCATGACACAAGAATTCACACTGACTAGTACCGAGTTCTTTATTTTACCAGGATCACCGACCAAAAGCAAATGCGACTCTCCTCGGACCTTTGTTCCAGAAGCATCAACATTTTGAACACCTCCAATAAGTGTTAGCGCAACTAAATCAAACAGAAACCTCATTAGGTGTAGTTAAACTTACTAGATCAAACCATGTAGTTATAAGCTATTTAAACTAAGTACTTGAAGAAGCAGTTAAGTTTTCATCTTGAGATTGAAATTGAAAATATTAGCTAATTAATGAAGGACAAGCACAGAGTTGCATTACCTGCCAATTTGACAGTAAAGAGTCCGAAAACCTGTGGGCAGATACCTCTAAGAATGGCATTTCTACCTAAAACATTTCAGTAATAAATATAACACCATATAAGTTATAGAGGGCATAGTAAAGGGATCTTGCGACTATAATAATGTTTTACCTTTCAATGGAGTATCTTTGAAATCTGACCAGAACTGTTTAAATTTCATAATAATGTCGTCAGGGATATCGATATCTGACTTTAACTCATTCATTCTCCTGAAGATAAGCAACAGTAGAAACAGTTATAGCCTATAGGATTGAGTAGAAGCTCCATTTGATAGGTTAACATGATTACATTATGAAACTAAAAAAGATAAGATTGCATAAAGTATCATATTTATATTACAATGTATAGAATGTTCCACAAAGAAAAAATTGGAGGAAGAAAGAAGACCTAAATACATTACCTCACATAGTTAGCAACTAGTACAGGATCAAGGTCACAGCGTACATCCTTCATGTCTGAAGACCATTTAGCTGTCAGAACTCCCGTAACAATTACATCATCTGAAAGGGAAAAAAAAAGAAAAATGAATTACACAATCTAATACAATGTACACCAGAAACAGATTAATGTTCACGGGTTTTGAATAAAACTGGAGGACTGCACATAGTTCATTAATGAAGAACACATGTGAAAGGAGATTTAGTTAGCAACATGGTTGGTATTCCATGAGAAATAAACCTTTGAAGTATAAAGTTTGCTGTAATGTACCTCCTGCTTTAACTATGTCGACAAGATCATCCTTCAGAATGACAGGAATTGAACGAGGGATAGCTCCAACACCTAAAAGCTGTGTGCTTTCTTGAATTTTAATTTCCTGATAATCATGACATATCTTTTGGTCTTCTATAATATGGAACCTTGTGCTTTCACAACTCTACACACACAAAAAAAAAAAAAAAAAAGGAGCAAGCTTGTATGACATTGCAAGCAATTTAGAGGCACAACAACAAATCTGCTAGCAGAGTCATACTCTAAGCATGCAAATCGAACTGCCATTCAAGCTTCAAACTAAGATAAAGTAACCTCAAATTTGTGGACTTTTGAAGCTTGAGGTGGCCCTATACTCAATCTAGCATGCTCAGGTACAAAACAGCTAACTTGTGGCCCGTCATATTTGATTTTTTAAATATTATATACTTAGTAATTGCAATATATTATCACCATAATAATGCTAATATCTATGTTCATGAGTATGAAGATAGTAGTTAAGCTTTAGGCTTGAGCTCCAACAAGAATCAGAAGGGCACTGGTAAGTCTTTCGTGAGCATTCAGATGGGTCATTTACACCCCTAATAGAAACATTCAGAAGAAAAACAGCCAGTAGAAAAACTTATGCATCTTAATTTCCGAGTTATTTCAGCTAGACAAACAGCACAGCCACATACATAAGATTCTTGTCAAGGACAAGAAACCTTGCATAAACCAAGTACTTCTCCAGCTGCAGAGAAAAGGACTGGAAAGGATGTGGCAGTGTTCCTTCTATATCCTTGCGCACGTATGATATACAAGAAGATGGACTTCAGAACAGACCTGGGAAGGACAGAATGTCGGTCTGGAGATGGAGTTTCTGGTTTCCACCTCTGGATAAACTTTGAATCTACATGCAAAAAATTTGACTTAGTGGAATCTACACATGAACCACGTTCAAACTAATGTTTACCAGCTCTGAAGTGTAAACCATGCAAAGACTGAGAAAAATATCTATAATTATAGACAGAACTATGCCATGAATACACAGAGTATAGTCATTGTAATAGATAAGAAAACATAACTTGTAACTTGTAAGATTCATGTTCCCAATTTAAAATCTTAAAGAAAGTATGTCCATCTATGTCATCCACAAACTCTCTGCATTGGACAATAAACATAACTTGCAACTACAGAATGCAATTTCTACAGAGTCTCTCGATTTTCCCCCACTTCTCAAAGAATATTTGTTGGTGATAAAAGTTTTGATATCAAATAACTTTCTTGCGATTCATAACAATTACTTCTTGTCAAGCTTAGTTTTCTAAAGGAAGCCAAGCATATGGAAAACATGCAGATCGGACCTGTGTTTACATACTCGACACTCATAAATCTTCTGGCCTTCAATCATCTTGACTGCTCCTGACCTAATTACTGTGCCTTTCAGAGTGAGAAGGATCCCACGGTGCTTCACTCTCACCCTTCCAATACTCGGAAAAGTTTCTACTCGTTGCCAAAACAAAAATAAACTCAAGAAGATGAACATACAGAGAAAGATTTTTTTCAAAGAAATGGTGATTGTTTAAAAGAATCTAAAATATAATGAGCAGAAGCAAATAACCAACCCGGGCATTCAAGAGGAGAACCGCAGATATTAATCCGGACATGTACATAGGTCTTCACACTAGCATTTACCATTTTCTTGAAATCCTCAAATATGACTTTCTACAGATTCAGTTCAGGCAATACGCAAACAATGAGCTTCACATCCTTACGGAAGGATATTAGAAATTATGTGGTAGACCAAATACCAACATGGCGTCTATAGACTATTGACGACCCAATACAGAATCACCATCCCAGCTAGTAATAAAAACGTAGGAGGATGAATTAATGAAATACAACTGAAAAGAAACCTGAGCCCAGATAGCAGATTCATCGAAAAGGGGTAAATACTCTGTGGGCTGTGAGAAAATGAGGTGAGCCAACGACGGATTATCATCCATCAACTCAGCAAAACTGTTCCAGAAGATAAACTCATCAAAGGTCACGTCAATTAGCATAGCAATTCGTCCATATAAACTGTAAGCACATGAAGTGCTTGAATTTCAACTGAGCGAGTAAACTTACTCAACATGGAGAGGATAGTGAAGTCGAGGATCAGAGGAAAGGATTATGCTTTGAAGTTGCCCCAAGTGATGCTTTATCAAAAATCCCGCCATTTCTTTGCCGCGCCCGTCGTCGTTGTCCATTGACACCACTATCCGTCCGTCCGTGTGTGCGTGCGAGAAAGAGACAAAGAGGGCGCGGTATGCGTGTGGGTTTAGGCGTAACGGGGTATTGATTTGATTTTCTCAAATAATTAGAGTTCTAGCATGCAATATTAATTAAAATTTATATAAATTGCAGACAAATTAATCATGATATATGTCTGAATTTATTTATTTATTAGGTGGTCCAAATTTTAGAAATTTCTCAGGATTCGTAACCTCAAAATGACTTAAAACTTAAAATTTTGATTTAATGGAACTTGAAAAAATATATTTAACGAAGACCTCATAAGATTAATACAGAACTGTTATGTATATAATTTTTTAACCTCCTATTAAAAAAATAAAATACAAGATAAGCTTAAAATTAGAAATAAAAGATTCAAAATACAACCTTACTATTATTATATTAAATTAAATTAAATTATGGTGTTCTAAAATTAAGAGTGACTGAATTTAATTAATAACTTGTAGCAATTAGTGAAGAATACATCAAATTTTGTTCTCCAGGACTCAAAATTCTCTACTTTGGGATCCTCAAGAGCTCAAGTTTAGACTAAATAAATCAAATTCAAAATCCAACACCACAATTCATCTATTTTCTAAGACCGGACACTGAAATAACTAAGTGTTGGGAAATCTTTGCAAGTTCATGGATGACCAGCAAACGGACAGCCTTTCCCAAGGGCCTGTCTCATTACATCTCTGGTAAATAGAACATAAAACTGTATGTGAAGTGAAATTGGAAAACTATGTTCGAATAGTATAACCAGAAAACTACATGGAAAAACAAGAGAAGCGTAATTAGACTAAATAACAGTGTGCGGACCACAATGTACTGCAGTCCCGAGTTTTCAAATTGGGTCGTCCTACAGCCGCAGCGTGTGGGGAAGCAACACAAGTAATGGTATCAGAGTTAATTTATAACTCATAATCACAGGGGATAGATTTAAGTGAATTCTTCATTGACTTGTGTCCCAAAGTAGAGCCGTGCAGCTACGAAGCCCTTTGTTAATGGAACCTCAATCAGCAAACTCGATTCATTGACCTGCCAATACAAGGGCTGTAGCTCGCTTTAATGATTGGCACGCTTTTCCCAGATCAGATTCCGTATGAGCAGTAGAGATGAATAATCTAATCCCAGCAGGTAACTTGCATTTGTCTACAGTTGATCTTTTTGAAGTTGCAACAAAAATGGAGTGTTCCTTCAATAACTGCAAACACATGATCTCATTCTCAGAATGTCATATCAATGTTTTGCCACCAAGCGGAACATGTTCAAGGCAGAAAAATATGCAAGGCTTAAGAGTTGAGACCACATACATGATCAGCAATATCTTCAAGGAGTTGAAGATCACCCTTCGTCGATCCTGTGGACCTCTTCAGTCTCAGAAAAACTATTGGTGATTCTGGATGGCTGACAATCTCAAGGCCTTGAAGGTCTGACAAACCTGTAATCCTTACATGATATTAGGCAGAGAAAGTAAAACAAACAATTTTTATGAGAACAAGATTAGTTAGACGAACAACTTGATGATGAAAGAAAATGAAAGCTTTACAAATTAGTCGAAAGAGGGAATAAAGAAGACCTTTATGTAGAGTAGCAATATTTGCCTTCAATTTTGTGATGAGATCTGGATGTCCTTCCAGAACATCAATAGCGGTGATTGCAGCACTTGCCAGATAAGGAGGCAAAGAAGCAGAAAATACATAACCAGAACTACTGAGACGCTGCCAAAGAAGCAAAGCATTTGGAATTAGAGAAGCAGAAAAGCCACTGCGGTATATGGTGAGTAGCCAGTCGATCTTGTTTCTCAAAACCCAACAGTGTGAATCTGCTTTTGTTCCATACTGTGTCCGTCTTTGTGGGTTCATATTGTGCTACCCGAAATACTAGCAATTTTTATTTAGAATGTAACAACAAGCACTTAAACCCTTGAATTCGTCATAAAGAAATTTGACTATGACGATCTCATTCCATTGTTGGGAAAACATAAAACTACTTGACTAAAGGAAATACCATCAACACCAAGAAGGATATGAATAACTTTTAGGATGGAGATGTATCCAATTCCTTAAAAATTGCTCACATATTAGACATAATTCTCATAAAAATGAGTATTATTTAACAAAGAAGACAATACTGTGGTTACCCAACAAAACACTAAATACATGAATGGAAAAATTGAGTCAATCCAGAAATCCTAAGGGAATAGCAACAAAGTTGAAGGATGGACCTCCAACCTTGTACTTGACTCGTCAAACCAATTTTATTTAGAGTTTGAAATATGTGTGTATCTCCATGCATGCATGTAGGAAAATCTTAAAAGATATTATAAGAGAATTGCTTTTGACGGCGTGTAGAGTGAGCCACTATTTTCCATTATTAAAGACACGCTGTTATGGTTATGGTCCTAAATACAGAAACCTACTCAAGTGTTACTAGAGTTACTGATGAGGTACACATTTGTGTTGGTTTCAAGCGGGCATCAAGAAAACCTATCCCATTGCCAGCCCGACTACTGGCAGATAAAGCTAAGACCATCCAATCTTCCAACACTAGGATTAGATTCGCATTAAATTCATATCTTGCATATGATCTCCAAAAGACATGCATATACCTGGTGATCAATCACTCGAGCACTCCCAGTGCAAAACCCTCCTTCAGTGGCCAATGCATGTCCCATTGCAGCAGTGACAATATCCACCTTCTCAATCTGAAACAAAGAAGAAAAAAAAAGTGTAACAGAGAAGATGACAAAATTATACAATCAATTAACTAGTAAGGTGGTGAAAACTTACTGGAACATTGAAATGCTCAGTTAGACCTCTACCAGAACTTCCAAGAACTCCAAAAGAATTGCTTTCATCTAGTATGACGCGGAATCGATACTTCTCCTTCAACTTGATAATTTCATCCAATGGAGCAATTTCACCAGAATTCTAGAATTGCTCAAGATTAGTCAGAAATAAACTTTTCAAGATGCAGCAGAAAATCAATACTAAATTGCTTGACCATAATAGTTAATTAGGTGAAAAGACTCCAATACATTGATCCTCATTTTCCCATGTTGAAGACTTTGCATCTCCATTGACCCCACCATATCAGTGAAATATCAACAAAAATGAAAAGCAAGACACAGGGAATAATTAAAACTAGTGCTACTGCTGGAAGAAGAGATACCTGATAGACAGCTTCTACAATGATATAACGCCTAAGCTTCTTAGCTCGTTTGTTATCATGGGTAGCATTCTCCAGAATACTCTCTAAGGACTTCATGTCATTGTGCTTGAAATAAATTATAGTACTCCTTGAGAGGTGAAGGCCATTTTGTATTCCCCAGTGGACGCCCTCATCTCTGAAAGAGCCACCACCACCGCCAGGAAAAACGAAGAAGAAGAAGAAAAAAAGAAAGGAAAGTCTCAATGTTTTAGATTTCGAAGAAAACACAATGCAAGCTTAATAGAGCAATTAATTGCATAAGTCTAAGTCTCCTCAATATTAAAATCAGATATACATATGCCAACTGCCAAGGCACTAATTTTAAGAGACTAGTTGTCTGCCACAAGAGGAAAATGCAGTAAACTATACAGTAGCACATATTATCAAAGTTGCCACATTAGATGTGCATGACGACCAAATAAAATAAATTGGAACAAGAAAACGATCATTGCATCATGAAATTCATTAATGGTACGAAGCTGGAAAAAGTGCCTTGAGCGAAGCTAACATGCATTGCATGCTAGTTTGTAACGTAGAGAAACCTATAAACTCTTTTTTTTTTTTAAAATAGAAACCTATAAACTAAACACACAATGTTGTAGGGGAGAAGACTGGAGGCTCAAGGGAAGGACATAATGACTTCTGAAGCCAGGAGACAATAAATTTTTGAACAGATAATGGACAAAAAGGATATGAGAGATTAAATCAGTGGTATTTAAAAAGAGGATAGTCACCATTGCCACAGACCTCGACGACAATAGAAGCGTCAAACATGTGTCAAAAACATTCAAAACTTCTAAATGATAAAGCATATAGATTATTGTAAGGAACTTCCAACCATATCATATGTTGCACTTTTAAATGCTATTAACCAATAGGTACTTGAAAAACATTACAAATAAAATAAAAGGGCCAAGAAACACTCACACAACAATGACGTCTCCCTTCTTACAAAAGGCTGGAATGGTGCTAAACATCGTGGAAAGTCCATAGGAATAAAGTATAGAATCAGAAGTTCCAAGAAACTTCGCTATTCTGGCCTCACAATCAAGGTGAACATCTGCATCAATACATATGTTCTCACATTGTTTTGTCTAAAACTAAGGAGAAAAAGTAGAAGATATGTCACTCTCAGTCATACCAATTGTCCCATAAAATCCACGAGGACCACATGAACCAACACCATATTTTTCCAGTGCTTTAATACAAGAGTCCTGTGTACAAAAAATGCTACCAGTTGAAACCATGTAAAGCATTATACAAGAAACAATGACCTTGTGTAAGAGGTAAGTTCTTCATACTTGTAGCTTATCATGCCCTAAAAGACCAAGGTAATTTGCTGATGTGAAATTCACTACTTCTTTTCCATTGATTACAACATGTGGCCCAGCAGCACTGCGTAAGGAACCCAAACATAATGATAAATACACAGTCCTGAAAGCTAAATTCTTCAAGCACAAAAGTAATTCCAGTTGTGAAAGAAGAATGCTATCATTTCAGTGAAGAATTAATGCTAGAAAATATTTTCGTGCATGTAAATTGAATCCATGACATAAGAAGAAATAAAACATTCCACCTATGTTGTTAATACTCATATTCGTTTGGGTAAACATGGTGATTCAGCGAGGAAGAAAAAAGAGAAAAGAATTGGATATTCACATCATCTACTGAAAATTGAAGGAAATTCACCTTTCCAATACCGGAGGCTCATACTTCATGTCTTCAGTAATAGAAGGAATGAGAGGTTCAGGGACCCATTCATCACATAACTCATCTACTTCCTAGAAACCATTAGCAACATTATTATTCAGCTCGGACTGCAAACAATTAGATTTAGTAAATGAGACATACAACAAACAGTTTAAGGTTACAACAATTCAGCATATGACAAGCTGCACTTTTTGTACATCCCCAGATGCCACATGTCTAATAGCGGAAAGGGAAAGCAAAGTAGAAAGAGACAAACATACCGCCTCAAGACATATTGGCATTATGTCATCTATATCAAGATTCTCAACATCAAACTTAGTATAACATCCCTTAAAATCATGTGAAAGTATCGGATTGAAAAGCTGTTTGAATCCACTACTTCAAAGTTTTCACTTTTAACAATAATCATATCAGTCCTTTTCTCTTCAAAACTTACAATATCCACAATTTAGAATGCCCCACAGAGCTGAAAATGAACAAAATACGTGCCGGTATATCCCATAGGGTTCTTATCAGTTCAAGATTTGGATGAGAACATATCTTTGAGATCTGGCTTCAAAGAATTTCCACTCATGTCCAATTCTAAATTATGTCTGGACACCCAGGCTAAGCCCTGAAGGAGTACCTTCATTTCAGAAACTTCAGCAACCCACCATAATCATCATAATAAGAATAGGCTTACCACCATACGGGCTGAAGAAAATCCTTGAAAGCCAGACACGTCTAACCATCCCAATCTTTCACCCAATCTAGTGAACATTTTACACCCTGTCATTTTGACTTGAGTTCTCCTACTTAACAGGGCAATTCAAGCCTTCATTTGAACTCAATCTAGGTGTTTTTCACAGAACCAGCCAGAAAATAGTGTTGCCAATGAAGGTGATGCTGATGTAATGCATAATTGCAATCATGAGCAATTGTCCACAATTAAAAACATGTGGGTTTCCACAGTTTCAGACTCAATAGGCCATTATTTCTCCAACACCAGACTTCAAAGTGTCCATAAATCATTTTGCAAATAAATAAAGATATGGGGAAAAAAGAAAATAATCCCCAAGAACAAGTAAAGCAGAGATCAATAAGACTCAATACACAAAATGCCTACCTTCTTTGTTAATGGTCTTTTAGGTGGCTTGTAACTTTTTTGGATAGAAGGAAAAGAATTACGACCAAGAGAAGACCCTCCACAAGCAGATGACCTACAACGATTTGAACAGATGACTGAGTGCTTATATAAATTTGAAACTACTAACAACAAGACGTCAGAAAGATAAGATAGCATACCCCGGATGGGCACTCCAAAGACAACAGCTCGAGCATATGGGGTATCAAAAGCCAATGTTCCCCAATCTGAGACGAACTTCGCCATAGTTTCAAAAGCTGAGACCATTGTATCCATTGAAATTAACTTGCAATACACACGATACTTCCACCAAGTTATAAATGAAAGGTATCTCCTCGTATGGTAATGTCCTGCTGCTCTTAATCAATCTTATTGAAACACCTTCACCCCAGCTTTCAGCATGTGATTGTTCATGAGCTGATTGCCTGAAACCAACAACAATTAAATCAGTATTTATTAGTTATCCAGATCTAAATAAGATAGAATTACAGAATATCAAGTGAATAGCATAAGAGTGTGTTTGTATTGAAAGATTTTCGTGAAGATTTCAGAATCCGTGACAGTAACTCATCACACTTGATTGATAGATTTCAAATCTTTTGCTAGACATTCTGATGCTTGCCCAAGAGACCAAAGCCCTTCACTCTTTACAGGTACATCAGACCAAAAAGAACATAATCATATAAGAATACGGGCATCTCCATCACGTATATGACAGAAACCAAGATTTCATGTTGACAGACAAAAAGATAAAAGAATGTTCGAAGTATAAACCTAGTAATCAACCACATACAGTCAATTGTACCTATAAGCCCTTTGCAAATAAAATGATTAAAACCTGACTTCCTGTCATCAAGGTGCTAAATTTACGGACACCAAACTGAATCAGGAAACTAGATGAGTTTCAAATAGCAGCTCCTTAAAGACAAATCCAGGAAATGCAAACAAACATGGGAGACAGATTATCATTCATACCGTTCGAAAGCGAAACAAACACACATGAATACAAGAGGCCCATTTCCACAATGTCCTCATTCCATATTCTATCGGCAACTCAACAAGAAATATAGCTTAAAGACGTAAACAGGGAACATTAAACAAAATTAGAAAAATCAATTTAACGAACAAACATATCAAACAAAACATGTAAAATTCAGTATTATAACAACAACAAATAATATAAACTTAAAACAGTGATTTCAATCAAATTCTACCTTGACAACTATCTCCCCCGCGAAACTTGACCCGAGGATGTGACAATTCAATCGGAGAAGGGGAGAAGCAGAAATCCGGTGTGATGCGTTCGCGGGGGATGGTGATGATCTGGGCTTGGGATCTATACCGAGTTGGAATAACCCCGTTCGGCAAAGCGTGTTCCTAATTAACAACGACTTACAGTCAGTCAACAACGGCTGCACGTTGGGCCCACAACAACCTTGGACCGTACCCCTACCTTTCTGTTCTTGCTTGTCGTCCAAACACCTCTCTCTCGCCCCTAAGTTTTTATGTTAGATTTTTACGGATAATTACACTATTTAATTATGCATAAATATTTTATAAATTAAAATATTATATTTAGAATTTTTTATGTTTGTTCTCATGCAATAAATAAATTTCTAGTTAAAATTCATTGATTTTATTCATATTAATAAAAATAGAGTGAAAATTCATATTTAATTCAATTGATTTATTATTGAGTTATTACAAATCAAACAAATACTAGAAATATTGTATTTATTGTTCGTCCATATTGAAAAATATTTTCCAAATACGATATGCATTTTATTTTCATTGATATTTCTTATATTCTTAAAGCATATGTGATGTTAATCTCATATATTTGTAACACATTTGAATGTTGGTAATTTTTATTTACGCTTTTATTGAATTCTCTTATTCGGAAGTATCATGTTATTAGCCACGAGACATTTTGATCAGTAAGACTAAAGTTTCACAATCAAATCATAAGTGTGGTGGTACGTTGGTTGATTTGCATGATCAATATGTTGACTAGTATGTAAATTTGAGTACTTGGAAAGAACAATGTCGAATGCTCTTTGGATACTTCAAACATGTCCAAAATATTAACAAAAGAGTGCTTTGAATAAAGACCATATTCAACCTAACATTAACAAATATGATTTATGCCATAAAAGAAACATAATAAATAAACAAATCATGAATTTGACTATCAAAGATTTATCACATATATATTTTTATAATTCGATACAATTTTTTAATACCTTATAGTCGCATAACTTAATTTTCTTCTTTTTCTATTTTATATAAATTATATATTATTTATTATGCTTTGAATCTAAATAAAATTATTATTTTTTAGTTAACGTATTTAAACCGTATCATATCCTTTATTTTTAAATCTACATTTGTTTGTATTATTACTGTATATCCGCAGTTGGTATAATACACATATTGCCAACCATGCTTCTCAGGAAGGGGGCATCTCAGCTGATTAATCAAACAAAAACTACAACCAATTGACAATGCCAGATATCTGTCAAGAGTCAAGACAATCTACAGTCAGTCATCATCTCCTCATCCCGGCCTCAATGCCGGTAGCATTATCAGCTATCATCGTCACTCATATAAGTAAATTGCATGTTGTCATGCAGCCTGCCGGTTAATCCTCATAAATATTTCATCGAGGGATTCAGAGATGAAAGAGGGGAGGAGTATAGGCTATCGTCAACTTGGCTAAGGGGGATAAATTTGTTTGTGTTGACACTGGATTTGAGATTGCGGAAACCAATCTTCATTGATTCCCAGGTGGAGGCTATTGCAGAAGATGGTTTTCCCAACATGATGACGTCGGTTTCTGCATCGGTCGAGTAAGAGTCTCTTTTGGTTGTATTGAAGTGTGTTTCATGTCTGGTAGGTAGAGGTCTCATGCCTAGCTGCATTTTGATTGTACTGTGTTTATGTGACGATGAGTTCAGAGGTTCTGACTCACTGCTTTCACCCTCCTCCACAATGAATCTTGATGCTTGTAGTCTGTGTGAAACCTGAGCCATATGCATGTCAGATTCAGATATAAGAGGTAGGTCAGTTCTGTTCTTTAAGAATTCGCACAATCACACTATTACCCCGTCAGTGATGTTTTCATGACATTGAGGTGATGTTGATGCAATGGAACCATCAGTTTTATGGGGGCGCCTATGGAAATATCATTCGATGTACTTATTCAACTAGTACAACGTGATTTTTGTAATTTGACTACGGTTGAGAGGCACAGACATAGTTATCAACATGGGGAGGACGCGATATTTAAGATCTAGTTAAAATTTTCGCAGACAATATGGTTTAAATGATAAACAATCAACAGTCCTACTCCCAACAACAAGAAAGAAAGAAGAAAAAAGAATATAAGAAGTTGCGTACCATGCCATGGCTGCCAGACTCAAGATCTATGGTTGCATTGTTGAAACTTCTTGCCAGGGGAACGACAAGTTCGCCTACTTTATGTCCTTGTTGAAGCCAACTTCGTTCTGGCGAGAAAAGTGATAGAACAGCTTTAGCATGAACTGTAAGATGAAAAGAATCAGGGAGCTAAAAAACTTCTCACCTTTCTGCAAAATTATTAATCCCGACGGATCAAATCCGTCTAAATCGTCTGATTCTTCACGGTGATATCTGAATATTTTCCAGTTACCAAAGTAATTGATGACACGAACAAAAAAATTGGTCGCGATGAGTATGGTATAGATGACCATAATAAGTGGATAGATTTTATTGAACCCTTTTCCAAAGAATGGGACAGCGTCGTCAATATTCCCCATTCTCTGCAGGAGAAAGCTTGATTGTCAAATTGCAAGCTTGTGATCACATACTAACGCATGGAAGGGAGCTGGCAACTTAATGAAAGCGTGATAACAAAGTTACCTTTTCAAATATAGTCTTGGCACCATTGTCAAGATGAATGAGGTTGAGAAAATTGTATGAAATGGGTGGAGCGTAGCGCGCAACCATCCTTAAAGAAATGAACTTCAAGATTTATCAGTTGCAACAACGAAGAGATATAAGTTTTAAGCTACTTGGAAAGAGTATGAGAAGACGATAGAAAGAAAGGGTAAAATATACATACGAGCATATCATAAGCAAGCTAACCGAACTTGTTTGTCTTGGAGTCAGAGAGTAAAATGTCAGCATTCCGATTTTGAATAAAGAATAATATGTGCACACACACATGTACATTAGAGGAATAAGCGCAGTAACCTGTAACAGAGAGAGTAAAATGTCAGCATTCCGATTTTGAATAAAGAATAATATGAGCACACACACATGTACATTAGAGGAATAAGCGCAGTACCCTGTAACAGAGAGGGAAATATGATATATGAACAACAGAAAAACCAATCTGCAGGAGAGTAAGACTAAGAATACAAAGGAACATACTCTTGACATGCCAAGAGATGAAACAAGAAAATCGCTAAAGGATTAAAGTTCAAAGGCATTAGACTTGGCAATGCTTCAAATACAAACAAGAATGATTAATAAATTATTTAGAAACACCTGCTATCCCCGAACTTACACAAGATTGGTCAGATGTGTTTTCTTCTAATATCATCTCAGATTAAATTTTCAGGTATATGTGCCATACTATTAACCACAGATTTATAAGTCAAGCTTCTAAAGCATAGAACCTCACAAGACTGTGAGATTTGCCCCATAAATGAATAACCAAACAAGAATGCTATGACAAACCAAAAGGCTTAGATAGGCTACTTCACGACTCTGTTATCAGTTTAATTTTTTGTTTGGGAGAAAGGATGGGAGATGGCTATTTAGAAGTGCAATTATGATTGTAACTGAAATGAAGTTTGGGGAAGCATTTGAGAAATTGAAAGCACAAAGGGTGAGTTGAGAAGCTTTACTATACATTATTGTACATTCCCAGAAGAGGTTTCCTCTGGCACTGTCGACCATCATTTAGACTAGTTTCAAGTACTAGCTGGAATTGTCAAAAGTCAAATGCATGAAAAAGAGTCAAGTCAACAACCCGTTTCTCTCTTCAGACCAATGTCCACAATAATGCACCCCGTGGAATACAAAAACCATGACTCCTCTGTCTTTCCATCTTTTCATATCATTTGCTTGTTATTACATTCTGCTTTGCTTTCCTAACTTTTGTCGATTGCATGAACTATTTCATAACAAAAACACGTAGGGTCACATGATTTCCATAATGCCTTCGATTCAACTGAACTTTAATCATTAAAATCTCCAAACACTGCATATGAACTTTTTGGAATATTAAAATTTTTCATTTATTTTCTAGTGATAAACACTATGTCAGGACAATAAACAAAAACTGCAATAATTTACCTGCACAAGCATTTCATGCTTGCCAAAATGTTTATCAGGATCGAGAACAGAGATAAATCAACGTCACTGGGCAGAATAGTGGCTTCAGCAAGTAGAAGTGCAGCCGACATGCAACCCAATATGACAGCCAAAAGTTTCTCAAGTTGTTTTCTTAAAATGCATCGCCATAACAATTCTGGAAAAAAAAATTACAATTTATGTAAAAGAACTTCTCTGATTTGGTTTCTAGTTCATAAGAAACACAGTTAAATAGTATTTGGATATTTCCATGAGACAAAAATCTCTTTCCAACAGAAATATTTAGGTTACTGTATAAATATCTCAATTGCGACCAAGGTTAAAAGTTAACAAATGCTGCTCTAGCAATTATCACCACAAGAACATTCTAAACTACATTTTCTTAAATGACCATTAGCCAAATTAAAAGTCTAGAACATGTTGCAAACATGCTTGTGAATGATAATTAACAATAGTGGTCATAAGAATGTTTTACAATTCAAATTCCTTAGGCAGCTCCAGGAGACAAAATGAATATACAGAAACACATCAAATCTAGGATCTAGTTCATTACCAATGACATCAAGATAAGACCCTAGTCTGCCTTTACGTTCAGGTCTGAAACTTGATACATATTTCCTGCAAAAAGTGTAGGACAATGAAAAAAGATGTTATGCCATGATTAATGGAAAAATTTTGTCATACTCTACCAATATCTTTATTCATAATAACTTAAATTTAGTAAGTTTTTCATCTTTCTGGAGAATCTCCTGAGGTGTTTCATGAATGCATGCAGAATACAAAAGCCTAGTTCTTTTGGCAATATGGAAATCAAGATTAAGAATTTGTTTGTTACAAATATCATAACTCAAAAGAGGAAGGAATCCTTCCTAATTTAAAAAATCCAAAAAAAAGTTAAATGGACAAAGAAAGCATACCATCCATTGGAACTACAATACTCATTATTCTTCATAGTGTCCTCTAGCTCTAGGGCTTCTGTGACAACATTCACATACTCGCTGCACTAGAATGAAAATACAAATAAATTGAGCTATCAATATATGAACCAATGAAAGAAAATTTGGCAACAATTATACACCCAAAAGAAAGGGCCAGGTGCCTGCATTGATCTGGATATGTGGCTTACTGGACATATATGAATGTGGTTTTGTTCATCTATGACTCTCTATGAATCACACATCAGTAGCTGATATGCTGCAAGGTTTGAATTCATTGACCACGAAATTCAAGATCAGAACTCAAGTCTGATAGAGAGCTCGATACCCAAATAAATTTTTATGATTGCAGATCTGAGCCACTTCATTGTGATCCTAGCCAACTCAGACTAAAAAAAGTCAAGTTTACTGAGTTTTTACAAATTCCTGTGGGAAATCGAACCAAAAGGGCCCATAAAAAGCATGAAGACATTAGCAAATAAGGATGAGACATGGACATACAAAATTTGATGCTTGAAAGCTGACAGGAGAAGTCATCAACTACAAAGAGTAAATCAAAGAAATAAATGTGAATGGGAAGCAGAAAAAAAAAAAAAAAAAAAACGAAACTAACAATCAATGAAATCAAAAATGAATTTGAAATGGATTATCTGCAGATAACAAGAAATTTTCATTTTACCTTTACCTTTTATAACGGTAGTACTCGTCTCGAGCTTTCTGCAGTTGACGTCTAAGAGCCGCCATTGTTTTGTTATCAGTGTCATAATCCATGTCAGTCTCCCCTAATTTTCCTCCTTGAGGTTTGAAAGTAGGATCTTCACTAAGCTGCATTTGAAATATTGATGCAACAATTTTCACTGGGGTCAAGAAGGCACTTAAAATTGTGAACACATTGTTCAAACACCAAGCATGCAGGTAAAGTATAATTACCATCTGAACCAACATGTCATCAATTATATTCATGTATGGTCTCAAAGGATCACGCTTTGACATTTGTTTTGATGTTGCTTGAGCAACCTAAAACCATAAAAATATGGAAGAATTACAACCAGCTGAAAAGAATAGCAGCAGGTAGCAAAACTTACAAAACTCGGTATTGTTCAAAATGCGTAGCACAACATATTGATGAGAAGACTTAAATGAAATTTATCTGCAGTTTTTGGAAGGATCTAATAAAAGGTAGCCATGAGTGGATATTCCTTCTCTTTTTTGTATACAGTCTAACACGTCATCTCAATAAGGGAGGGTAAGGATGCTAGGTGAAACAATAAGCTCCTGCTCTTCTAAACCATTTTCCACTTCTTGTCCACTCATCTGCTTAAGCTAGACACCGTCTCTCTAGGAGACAGTGTCTCAGATGCCTGGAGATTATGACACCATATTGTATTTAAGAAACTATCTTTTACTTCTAAACTAAGAGGATGACTTTCAAAAGTATCTTTTCTCAAATATATAAATATTCAGACACCACCATGTAGTTTATAAATGAGATCCCGACATGTTAACATTTTCTCAAAAACGATGATATTTGCTTTGTGACCTTGACTTCCAAGTGCAAATTATCTTGTCCCCTATTTTAGAGGAGTTGCAGCTTTTGTTCTTGTAGTGGATGGCAGATGAATTTTATAAATGTGAGGTGCTTAACAAAAGGTAAGTTGGAATGAACTTACAACTATTGCATTGGAAAATTCTTGATGAGCATCATCAAGTTTGACAGCCATTTTAGACACTTTATGAGACAGGACTTTATGACGTAATGTCCAATCTGCATTTCTCCAGATACCTTTTGGAATTTCACTCAAACCAAAACCTAAAAGAAAAGCTCCAGTCACAAGACCAAATGTGTTTGAGCAGGCCATAGCAAAACCTAAGATACTGCCACCCCTGCACATACAGAATTTATTGTGTAAATTGTTTTTTGTTTTTGATATTGTTTTTTGTTTTTTTTTAAAGAAATGGAATACAAAGTTTTGCGTCCAATTTGTAATATGCTAGCATAACCATGTGAATATCCATATCTGCCGATCCATGATGCTGTTACCTATTCGATAATATGATCTTAGAGAATTTAATCACAAAGTAGAAGAAAAAAAGTTCAATTGTAAGTTTATCTTCATACTTATACTTCACATACTGTATCCATTTACATAGTGGATTTATACTTGATATCTTAGAATTCAATTATATTAAACTCACAGTCAAAATAAGATGTGGTGAATCAGCTTCCCTATTACATTAGTTACTTTAACATTGATTTTGTAGACCCTTTTGTTTTGGATCAGTACCATATGATTCTAATTTTGCATGAGACGGTCTCCATTGACAGATAGTAATTGCTATTTGATCCAGTTGTTACAATCATTATACAATTAAAACCCTGCAACAAATAGTTGAGATTTTTCTTTCTTTTTTTTATTAAAATGTATAAGTACGGAAGAATGATATTCAAAGTTTCTTTTGGAAGAGGAAGAAACAAACCAGTTCTTGTGCAAAATAATGAGCAGTATAACTCCGCAGAGTGCAATAGAACCGACACACGAATAGTAGATTAGGTTTACATGAGCGCTGGTCTTTAGTCTTTCCTTGATAGTAAAGTCCCCTGCATCTTCAACCCTGAATTATAGGCACCACAACCCTGCTTAGAGAAATAACTCAAATAAATCTTCAAGAATATGCACAATTCTTTTTCTGAAGAATTACAAAATTACTTCAACAACCTGATCTTCCAATATTAAATCATCAAAAAGACTGAAGGCAAATAATTAGACAAGGGCTTTTGGTACTGACAGAGAAATAGCTATCTAGAAGAAATTGACCTGTCAACATTTTACTGTCTGCCGTGAAACATCTCAGGAACTCAGTTTAAAAAATCTTTTGTATTCTCTGAATATTTCGGTCATCCATAATCAAAACCAGTGATAAATAGGAGGGTTTTGGCCTAAATAGCATGTTCGATATGAATATAGTAAACTGGGATTACACTTTAGAAGTTGTAACTGTGTTAAGCCAGATAAAAGTACATTCAACTTAAACATCACTAAGGGTTAGATGGCTTTGCCCCAGAAGACAACAACTAGTCAGCATCATAGTTCAAACAGGTCACCATAGAAGCAGCAAATAGTAGCATAGTTCACACAATATAACTGAATCCAAATAATCTTCCCATGACCTGGAGAAATAGAATGACAATAAAATATGTGGTAGATAGTGAAACCATATCTAGAAAGAGGTGAAAGAAACAAAAGATATGGCCTCCCTGAAGAACAAGAAGCTAGATGTACTGGAATTTATGGATGGAATCATAACACATACCAAGTGAGTAAAAATGTACTCCAATATGACAAGCTCCAGAAGAAAGAGATACCTCCCATGTCATGTTTGATAATTGCCTGATGAGGTGGAAAAACACTCAGCAAGGTGGGCTCAAAAGGTTAAAGTGTTAAATGAAGTAATATTCCTGAATTTCTGCCCCATGAATTTTACATAGAAACGTATTTTTATATAATGCGAGCGACCTAAGTGCCTAACACCAAAAAACATGAGAGACAAATTGAAAGAGACAATGCCAGGATAAACATTTATGGGATCCTTACAACCATATCTTGCCGTATATGAAAATTTACATGAAATCAAGTTTTTTTATAAGATTTTCTTCCTACTTGTATCAACTGCAATGGTGATTCTGTGATGAAATGCACATAAACGCTTTTTCTTTGATTGTTTGTTAAAATTTTAAAACTCTACTTTTGATTATAATACAAGTTGAGCTTCAAAGTTGACAGAAATTACAGTACATCTTAATCGGCAATTTCCATGTATCTTGATTATGGAATAATGAAATGTCGGTCCTGAAACATACAACAAGTTGACGTGAAAGAAAAGAAGCTTCCTTAACTAAAAAACATAGTAGAAGAATAACGGAGGAAAAAAGGTCCACCATATCCATAAAAGGAAGCCGCAGTTTTAGAGACCTTCAAACTTTACATTTGTTAATGGAAAATATAAACCTAATAGTTTATTCGTATCAAGTAAGCACTGAATGTTCAGGACGATTCTATTAGAACCAAGCAAGTCGTTTAGCTCCAGTTAGCAATGAAATTGGTGAACATAATCATAAATTCGGTAAGCAACAAGCTATATTGTATATTTCATCAACGGAATTGTTGACTGGTGAAAGTTAATGTTGGTTATTAAGAGCTCTAAGAAATATAAACTGGAGTAGAGTAGAACTAATGCGAGACTGATCAAGTATAACAAAGATGCGCCAGATAACCAATTTTAAGAACTACAACTAAAAGTCAACTTGTAATATACAAATTCATTTCGTAGAGCACAGGACAACTGGCTTTAAGTGAGTCAAGCAGGATTATGCTAAACAGTCACCAGAGTGAGTGTAATGAACCAAATAAGAGTAAAACACATCCAGGATCTCCCAGGGTTAGTTACTGCACCATTTTTTGGTGCATAAAGATAAAAAAGCTACTACCTCTGGCTCCTCTATCAACTATAGCCATAATCTTCTTCTTTGGACAATATGATCTGCGAATGAATATTTACTTCAATATGATCAACTATATTCCTCCGATCACTAACTCAGCTCTAGTGAAGAAATGTTTCAAATACTTTCGAGGATGTCAACAACATATACCCTTTTAAGTGAAGAAATTTTTTGAATATCCATAATCGTATAAGATTCTAGATGTTATCATCTTTTTTCTTTTCATACATTCACTCCACTTTCTGTAAACCAAATTCTACATTCCTCCTCTCCTTAGTCCTTTCCTTGAAGAAACCAAGAAACAACGTCGAACAAAGTTCCCTTCATACACATAAGAACTTCACTAATAATCACTAAGTTGCATTCGCATTAACACCGCGGAGGGGAAAGATGCTAACGAAGCACATCATAACTAGTTGAAGTTTGAAGTACACCCAAAACTTCCACTGCAAACGATCAAGAACCCCAAATCCCCACCACCTACACTGCCTCTCACGCTACTCGGAAGGACTCAATCTAATAAAGAAATCAAAAGAACGAAAAAGCGATCCAGATCCCGATAACCCCACGTCACACGAACCGCAGCACATAATCATCGTAGCAAAATCCAAACAAGAAGAAGAAGAAAGAAAACGTACAGTCCAGATATCAGCGGGGACGAGAATGACGATGGAGAGGGAGCAGAACCAGGTGTATCCGACGGTGAAGCGGACGTAGCGCGCGACGTCTGGACCCATGAAGTACCACAGCGTTACCCCCACCATCCCCACCGTCAGCGGCAGAGATATCAAATAAAACACCCACATTCTCCGATCAAAACACACTCCCTGATTTCGATTTTCCACTCCTTTCCCTGGCCTGGAATACCATGAAACATATAACGAGAAAAAAATTTCTCCAGGAGGAAAATGGGATTCTTGGGTTGGAAGCTCCCTTGGCTTTGTACGTGAATGGCAAGAAGCCCAATGGCTCCTCTATGATCATAATATGATTATTCTCTTCTCTTTCATTTTATTCCTATGGCCATCTAAATGCCCTCCACTTTCTACCAACTTTTCTATATTTATGTATTTTTATTTATTTATTTATGATAATTATATTAGCATTTTGACCTACGCTTTATTTCTAAAAATTATATACATACCTACTAAAAACACCAATCTAATTTACATAAATTATCATTATTTTTTAAAAAAATTATACATACAAACGTAAAAAATGCCAACATGATCACATAAACTACCCTGGTGTCTTTGCTGCCATGGATAGCTTTATATTTACGCGGAAGATAAGAGTAGTTGTGTAAATAGATCATAAATGAGAGGTGTAAATATAATTATTCAACTTCATTTTACTCCTATAAATGATTTTATTTTAATTTTTTTTTTTTAAAAAAACTAAAATGTATGATAATGTGCTTGCCCCTAATCCAACAATATTAAATTATATTTAATTTAATTTAGGTGAGTATTTCTAATTAAGTTAATTCTCTTGAACTAATTCTAAATGACATAACGTGGATGCATCAAAATAGTATAAAGTCTAATTACATATATATTTATAACTTGTTTTCTTGATTATTTAAAAATAACAATAGGACCCATTTTTTATTATATATCAATATATATATAAGCACAAAAAAGTATATAATTATTTTACGTGGTTCAAAAATTTATGCTATATTAACAACTGCTCTACATCGATTTCTTACTAGATAATTTCGTGTGAATTATAATTTTATCCTTCACAAAGTTTTACCACTTCAGTGACCAATTTGATTCGTGAGCACCAGAGGCGTAAATGATTCGAGTCGAACCGAACACTTTATTATTTAAACTTGTTTGAATTTGATTTGTTTTTTAAGTATATATATATATATAATATATATATATATATATATTTGCATTAATCGAATCGAGCTTGAGCCGAGCTCATAAGTTTACCGAATAAGATTTTTTGTTCAAGTTTGATTTGTTAAAGTTCAAACGAGTTTTTATTTATCAATTTCAATCAAATATCAAATAGTTTAATCATTTTTCAGCCCTAGCGAGCACTGAGTTTGGATATATTAATGTTGAGATTGTATTAACATCTCTTATATATATAGTTAATGTTAAGTCAATAGTTTTTGATTAATTAATTAAGTTATATTAAATTTAAAAATATAGTTAAATTATTGGTAAAACTGAGCAATCAATTTTTGTCAGCAATAGTATTAAATTATGCTACCTATATTCCTCTGTTACTGAAAGACTGCTTCCATTTTCCTCAATGCCAATAATAGTAAAATCCAATGCCTTTCATAAGACCAATAATTAATAGCATAATAGTTTGAGGGTCGTCAAATTATAAATATATATGTTTTTATTAAATTAAAAATTATAATATATGTAACTGTATTTGAGATTTTACTATTATTGGCATTTTGTCAAATTTTATTTAAGATTTTTTCTTTTATGTCAGAAAAAAAACCGAGGTATTTAATTAAATATTTCTACAGTTTCCAATCACGTTAGTAATGTTTTTGTAAAACTTTATATTAATTAATAATTCTAATATATAGTGAATTTTAAATATAAACTTAATACAATATTAAATATGCATTTAAATAATATTTATAAAAAAAAAAGGGGGGAGTGAAACAAAAACTAAAGAGCTCGTGAGCTCACGCGCTAGCTTGGCTCAACTTGCACCCCTACAAATGTAAATAAACGAGCATTTAGAAATATTTGTTTTTTCTTCCATTGTGTTACATATCTAACTACCAATGCAATATGTCCTACGTACCCTAATATTTATGTCTGTACCTAAATCGGGGTCGAAATAAAAGAAAATTCCTAACAATACTAATTTTATTTAAGGAAAAATTTTCATAGATATATTATTTTTTGTATATATTAAATAATATATAAAATACAATAGAGTTTGAAATATAAAATTCAATTAGGAAGCAACCAATAATTCAAACGGCCCTTCCCCATTTGTTACATTGAATATTTTGTGGACAGGACGAGGAATGCGTGGATGAGAATAAGTAACTGAATACTCCCCAAGAAACACTCTATGCTCAAAAACTCCATCCCCGTCTGTCACTCCTGTCACATTTGATGTTTTCCATTCATTGATCAGCTTATCCACAACATCTCCTGCCGGCAGGTTCTTGAAGTTGCTGTCTATCAGGCACATTACAGCGCAGCCTTTCGGCAAAACGTCGTAATTCTTGTCCATCAAGCATGTTTGATTACAACCTGTCGGCTTCCACCCTCCCCACACTATGATTCCTTCCACCGAAGGATGTGAGAACGCCTCCCTCATGACCTCTTCCAGTTGGGCAGCCTGTTTGCCAAGGAAACCAAACATAATGTATTATGAAAACACCGAAAACTTATAATTGAACTCCACTCCTAATGATTAGAATGACTATAAAGGGGGAAAATTCTTGTCCGAACTTGGTTCGGTCGAACCAATCCAATCACGGAGCAAGTGGTGATACATGTGTAATTGGTCACTTTCCCTAAAATGTGCACCAAAATACACTTGCTACGTGATTGGTTCAAGTTCGATTGAGCCGAGTCCGAGGAAGATTTTCGCTACAAACGGAGGTGTTTTTTACTGTACTAGATTTGCTATTTCACATCCTATTACGTCTTCTATTCCCTTTATTATATTACACGCTTCGTGTACATTGTATTTTCTTAAATAAATGAAATAGAAGATGCAATGTTATTTGAAATAGAAAATTCAATCTTTTTTCTTTACCTGTGTTGGTCCTCTCTTAGTATCAAGTTCAGTGAGCCACATCGGAATACTAGTCGTGCCAAGAACGTCTAACGTAGCTCGCATGTGAGAAACGTTTGGCTTTCGCCAGAAATGGCCCTGTAATCCAATTCGCATCGTTATATGCTCGTTGCCCGGAAATGATCTAATCTCTCTAATATATTCCACAATCTTGGATGGGATGACTCTCATATCCAAAGGGAACTCCAGAGTGTTATACTCATTTATAAACAAGGGTATTTGCGGATCCAACGCTCGAGCAATCTGGTAGAACATGGCGGAAGCGTTTGGCCCGAGTTTATCTTCATAGAAGGAGTTGTGCAAATTCTCATTCATAACATCCCATGCAATAACATCACCCAAGTATCTTGAAACCAAGGATCCAATTCGTCGAACGGCTGCGTTCAGTATCTCTTTGGGGGGTAAGATTTTAACCCAATGTTGAGTCACATTTACACTAGCCCATAGAATGGTGTGGCCTCTTATGGAAATCTTGTTTTTCTTGAAAAATGAAACCATGGCGTCCGGGACAGTGTAGTTTTCTTGCTGCGGAGCCCTTTCTGTGTAGTACCACTTCATTTCGTTGTTGAAGGACGTTATCGTGAAACGAGGGGTGAACCAGTCTTGATAAGCCTTGTGATTTAAGATAGCCTCTGTAGTGCTGCAGCCGAGCGGAAAATGAGGCCTAATTTGGTTGATGGTGATATTTGCACCTTGGAGCTTTACTCCCTTCTGGCCAGTCACATGGATTCTTTGTTTCTCTTCCGAACCTTGAACGTTAATGCAACGTTGTATCGTTAGCACAAGTGAATATCTTCGCGGTATGCAACAACAATGTGACAAGTTGGCATAAGTTTACCCTGTCGATGCTTTTGTTCTGTTGTTCTTGCCATTCTGTTCTGGTGAATGGCTTTAGTGAGACACTGTCTATCCAAAGGTCAACTCGAGTATTTCTGCACTGCATCACATGTAAAACTGTCAAATTAAGGCAGTAACATATGAAAAGTTTCACACTGTTCGAAAATCTTACACTAGTACAGAAACACACAGAGAGACACACACATCTCAATCCATCAAAAACTGAAAAAAGAAAAAACACCTTAAAAATAGAAAGAAACAAAGCCAACGTTTTTGAGTTTCATATAATTAGTTCACTGATACCGCAAAAAAAAGCCGAGCTTTCCCATTTTCGTCGACAGAAAAACCTCCTTTAAGCATGGACCAGCAGCCAGATTCTGCTATTACTGAACCAACTATTCGATTCTGTCCATTTGGGATTCTCAAATAAGCCGATACGATTTCTTTTCCTTCATCGAGTCGTAACCATGCTGTAAGAAAAAAACAAGTCATTGCACAATTGTTCTGTTATGTAACATGGAAAAACAAATGGTTGATGAATCTTTGTTACCTGAAAAGGTATATAAGCGGTCTCCTTGAAGGTAAAATTTGTGTGAGAAACTATCACTTGACAGATTTCTATCATATGCTACCATGTATTTGTTACCCGTTTCCGATTTTCTTGCTGCAATTTTCCCACATCCAAACACATTCCATCCGTCCAGGCCGGAATCGAATTCCGGGTTTCCCACCACGCCACCTTTGTATTGAGGGCGCAGGGGCTCGGCCAGGCACTGAAAATCAAATTATAAGCACAATTTGACCAGACTTGATCCGGACTATAATTTCCGGATATCAACCAAGTGAAGACATGGTCGCTATGGAATTAATGTAATTTGTCAAATAGTAGGAGTGGTTTTTGTAAATTAGTATAACTGAGGGGTGTAACTATAATTATCCTAAATATTTGGTGATTCTTGATTCAAAGACAAACTAAATAAACAAAATGGATCATTTTTCCTTACTTCAATGCTGGCCGAGTAGTCATAAGATGCAGCTGAGGTTGTAAGAGCACAACCTAAATGTATAAAGAATTAATCAAACAAGAGGTCAAATTTTAAGGTATTATCATTTATATCTGATTTAATAACTAGAAAACTGGAAAAACACTAACCTGTTATAAGTAGAGAGCAAAAAATAGCAAACATCTCACCTGATTCCAATTAAAAAATCATTACTGTAATGAAAATTTAGCGAATTCAATAATTAAAAATTTATTAAGTCATTGTTGCAAAGAATTAAAAAGTAGGGGTGAGATATTTCCAGATCTCATTACATATATATGGCATAAAAAATTAAAGTGTCATCTATACCAAAATCATGAAAAATTAAATGCCAAATTGGCCAAACATTTTACTGAATTAGTCATGTGCAAGAAAAAGTATTAAAATGGAATACGATGAAAATATAATAATTATACACGTACTGTTTCTATACCAACAAAGAATAATGATCCCAAACTTGCTTATATTTTAAAATTTTATTTTCACTTTTAAGAAAATAATTAATAATCTCTAGAATTTTATGGTATCGTTTAAATCAATTTGAGATAAATAACTTATAATTAAAAAACATAAAACTAATATCGACAAGTTATATTGGAACTACTTTCTCGTTAACAACTTCACTTCTGTAATAACAAATAAATTCTATGGATCATTTGCTCTCTTCTTTTTTTTTTTTTTTTTTTTTTTTCCAACATGACTGAAAAAAAGGCATAAACTTTCGAAAACATGACGGTGGTGAAATTTAATAATTGAAACATACCTATATGTTGGTGTTGGAAGTAAGGGATTGGGCTTAATGCTTGCTAATTTGCAAGGCGATAATCAAACTTATCGCATTAATCAGGTAGCTAAGCTCAAAGATTAAAACCAATAGAGATTAATCAATTCTAAGTTGTTGTTCAATCACAGAAAGAGACAATTAAATAAACATTCTTTCAGCACAAATACATAACGTGTGCATAGCAGTAATAGTGCAATAAGTAGGCACGTACGAGCATTCAAAGCTTGTTATAATTCATCCTCAAAAAATGTTGGGACAGAACATGTGACTCTTGCGTCTGTATAATAAATAACTGGATTTGCATGAAACCCATGTTACCGGTTTAATGTTTCATTTATTGAACTCAAACAAATATGATATTTAAGATTGTTGTAAATTTTAGTAAGAACATACAAATAATCCAAAATTTGAGAAATCGATTACTCATGAGTCATACTTTTCTAGAGCGATGCTACAAGCATTGACATAGATCGTCTTTGAAGAGGCCGAAAATATTTGTACTCCCTATTTAGGTAGTAAAACGAGAGGATTCATATGCGTATAGCCGTTCCATAAGATAGAAACAACTACATGATCATTTATAATTCAAAACTCACCAAACTTTTTCATTGCGCAAAACTTACACATGTAAGAAAATCTGAAAATGTATCGTGCATGTTACACCGTACCACTTTGCTCAGTAAAAATTTAAACCAAAAGTGTGTTGGGATACAAAGACAAATTTTCCATGTGTACTTTCTCTTCTCAGCAGATCAGATGCTTTTACACCAAACATTATGTGAATAAACCCTATAAAGTTGGATATAGTAGTTAAGCTTAAGACATGAGTAGAGAGGGCAGTGATTGCATAAAAAAAATAAAAGAGCACAAAAAAGAGTAACAAGACAGTAAATCTATCTTCTACAACCCTAATGGAACATTTCCTACAAGATGAGGTTACAACTTTCCTCTGTTGATATAAACAGGCAAAATACGGCAAAGAAAGACGGAAAAATGGAACGAGAACATCACATCTTTTGCATCAGTAATATTAATATGTGCGGCGATAGCACCACCAGCTCCTCTGCCTCTTTTGCAGTGTCTTCGCGAGGCAGTTGGATAATACCTAAAGTGGAGAAAGCATTACGTGCTTTGTGGCGTCCCATCATCAATAGTTCCATATATTCTTATACCTCCAAGCAGCCATCAAATGAATAAGCAGCTAACAGGCGTCTGGCTGATGGAATTTAGCAAGTTCTCCTGGCTACATCAGAGAAAGTAATCTGGTGTCCTTCGAGTTACATCTGGCTCACCACGCCTTGGAGCTGGCTCAAACTGCAATTCAAAATGCCAATATGCATCATAAGAAACTCTCCAAACACAAGCATGAGCCTATCTCATGGTCAGCAATGTCACCAACTCACGCAGGGAGGGGGGGGGGATAGAGGCAGAGCTAATTTCATCACTGTACACATGGAAGCAAGAGAGAGAGAGAGACCTGAATGAAAGTATGATCCCTGCAGTCATCAACTTCCAGGATTGATGCCATGTTACCACAGCGATAACAATAATTAGGTGCACTAAAGATAGTAACAACCTTTTGTTCCTGCAACAAGATGCACAATTAGAATAAGATCTTTTCATAAACTAGAATCCACCATGTACAAGAATTAAGTAAAATTACATGAGCCCAGTTAAATCCCTCCATAACTAGCTGGTGTGCTCTAGCAATAAGCTTCAAACTGTTTGTGTGGTTGAACTGCTCTGATATGTCCTGTTCAAATTCATGCAAAAAAAGTATACAACTTAAATCTTCAGTTCAACACATCATAATGGAGGATTGTAAAAGGGGAAGGAATTACTTGGCCAAAGGTATATCCAGCACCCCTGGGAGAAATACCCCAACCACACCGATCATCAGGGTCAGACCATAAAAGATCACACATGGGGCCTTCATGAGGAACTTCTTGGACGCGATCAAAATTTCGTATATTGTCAAGAGTTTCAATAGATGGTGACAATCCACCATGCAGACAAAAGATTTCTGACTCAACCTAGAGAAGTTTAAAAATGATAAAACAAACCAATCAGCTTCTTGATA
This sequence comes from Sesamum angolense, assembly GCA_034509725.1. Taxonomy (NCBI): domain Eukaryota; kingdom Viridiplantae; phylum Streptophyta; class Magnoliopsida; order Lamiales; family Pedaliaceae; genus Sesamum; species Sesamum angolense. Next base: position 3,288,472 of record JACGWL010000005.1, read on the forward strand.
TCTGTGGGAGTATGAAATTAAAGTACTGGAGTCTTCGATTGTGCACTTTTCTGTGCTACGCAAAAAGCATTTAGTAATTGGTGGGTGAAAGTAGAAAGTGGAAATAATAGCCTAAAGCATTATGCATAAACCCAAAGCATGTGTATACATGCTCTTCTTCCAAGCAATTCAATTCACTTGCATAATGCACGAAGCACATGAAAACAATTACGTTCTGCAACAAATGTTGCAAGCCCTTGGAAGCTGTAAGACCATGCTGATGATATAGGTAATACACCCACTGTCTGAGATCATCATGTGCAATCATTCTAATCTTGCCATTGATTTTTTAAACATTACAACAAAAATAGCAGCGGACTCCTCAATAAAAGGAATACACTTACCAATGCGGTAAGAGGAAAATAGTCAAATAAATCTGTGAATGTCTTCCACACATTGGCATTGCCATACCTGCACAGTGCAACAAAACACATGTAGTGATCTTGCATGCATGCTCTCGTGCAAACAATAAAAGAGATGAATTATGACCACAATAGACGCGCATTCTAGTGGAACAAAATCCTGCTAAGAAATTGCTTCTTCCATTAGACATAGGAAAGTAGCCAAACTAATGAGGCCCGTCGCAAACCAAAGGTACTGACAACATTGAAAGTTTTTAAAAGTGGATTGCTAAGAAGTAGAATGCACACCAGACAGAAGAATATTTATACACAAACTGATGAGTCGTTTTCCAAAATCCATAAAATACTAAGGATTAACCATACGTGATGTCAAATCATTTTATACCTGCGACGCTAAGATATCACTAATAGCTCAAGCACCATCTCAACATACATTTCAATTGTGTGTCACGAGAACTACAATTTAATGTAACCCATGCTTTTTCAGAAATTCAAGTCATGAAAAATGTATAAACCCAAAATAAAAGAACTTTTGCCAGCGGTTTGGAAGAAATAAAGCATAGGATGCAGTTCAAGATATCCAGCAAAGAGAGAGCTAACAGAGAAATTCTGAACATAGAAGACAGCGGTACAGATTGGTCCCAAATTTTCCTTGGTCAAAAGAAAGCAGCCTTTACATCAGAATACCAGCCACAAAAGGAACCAAGTTACTTACTTTCTTAGGCATTCATCATAAAACCCATAAACCTGAGTAATCTGCAAGAAACAGAAGTCTCTTGTCAGCACTAAAATTGAATCCTGATGAGTAAAATCCAAATCATTATGATGGAATGGTAAAGGAAATTCTGCACTAAAATAGTGCTTCAGAAAATAATAGATAAAAAAGGTCAAAAAAGAAAAACCTTTTTCACGAAAAGAAAATCCACTGAGACATAATGGATTCAGGCATTAAAAAACAAGCAAAGCAAACAAGTGGGGACCATACACTGTTTATTGTAGGAAAAGAGAGCATACATAAAAGTTACCTGGCGACTTTCATGATTTCCTCGTAGAATCGTAATTCGCTGAGGATAACGCACCTTCAGAGCCACCAATAGCTGAAAAAGAATTTATAAACTCATCAAAATATAGGAGCAATTTTAAGCACCTAATAATGTGCTTCCAGAGGGAAAGAACATATCTAAGGTGATCAACACTTCCAATATTCACTTCTGATAGATGTCCATTTAAGTTTTTACTGCTTCTGATGATTTTGTTGACAACTTAGAAATTAAAAATTACCAAAATCATTATCTGCACACATCCCATTTATTATTTGCCAGAAAATATAGATGTGCCTGATAATGTTTTGAACATAACATACGTGTCATATTGGAAATCAAGAATACTTTTCCTAAAAAAAGAGAAAAGAAAAACATTTTTTTTTCCATTTGTTACTCATTGTAAAAGCAAATATCAGTAAAACATATAGTTGACACATACAAGTTAGCTTGATGTCCAATCGAGGAAAACCCACATATAAGGAAATTGATGAATATGGATAGGAAATGGGAAAAGGTAAAGTTGGTAGCGCTTGTTTTAAATAAAGGAAACTAAAAGTACATAATAACATATATTCACTAGTGAGCCCTTCTTCATGCAATTAACAAGGGCCTATCGATAACCAAGTGCATGTTGTTCTTAATTTGGAAACCAAAATCAAAATTTTCGGCTGTTAAGTTGAACAAAATGCAAAATTAATATCTCTGATGACCTTTTAAATGAAACAAACAAGAGAAGCAGATTCATTCTCTTTCTATTCCACACACCTCCCCTTATGTAACAGAATATCTGCCAGTTTTACCACCTCTCTCTCTCTCTCTCTCACACACACACACACGAACCATATTCTACCCCCCACAAGATCACATCAATTACTTGCAAGCATAAGTGCAACACTATATTCATCAAGCAATGATCATTTACAGGAAAATTCAAATTTTAGTCAATTAAAACAATTCGTGCAGCACTAAAAATGCCAACATCCCCTAAGTTACACGTCCCCTAAGTTACAAGACAAGAATTACAATTTAATTGGATCATGTGGTAGAATGCAATGAAAATTGTTAAAATTTTCAAGTTACACAATTGTGCAGAACCAAAAATGCTATCCCATAACTTATAGAACTAAAATTGCATTTTTCCCTTCATGTCTAGATTTGAAGCAATATTGGATCTTGCACACCTGCTACTTCACTGCCAACAAGGCAACAACAGAACAGTTAATCTGTATTTCGTGGATTCTATCCCTTATTCATATACTTCTGTACAATAAGGAAAAACAAGATCTTCTAAGCCAATATTGGCCCAAGTGCTATTTCACTCAGGGCCTTGGACTATATGAATTTTAGAAACAAAAGGGAACTCCATGCTGGAAGAATCCTCCAAAGACAGGTTTACATGAGCAGGTTATTCAACATAGTATCTGCTCCTTTCTGTAGATCTTTAAAACCAAAATAAATCAGGAAACCTGAGGATCCAAAATGGCCCTTAAATCACTGAAAACAGTAGCATCACCAATTCCAAACTGTGTTACATGACTCCTAAACTTGAAAACGAAAAATGAAGAGAAAAGAAAGCAAGAAAATTGCATTATCATGTTATGGGTCCCAATGTAGTAACAGTAATTCATGATGTATCTTTCTTGTCTCACGAAAACAATTACATCTCAAGAAAATCTCAAAATCAAAGTTGGAGTAGATCACTAGTAAATCAAATCGAAAATGCAAAATAAGGTGCTCAGAGTATGTTGAGAATGGATTACAGAAGTTGTCCTTCAGTCACTATCGGATTAACGAGATCATTTAATGCCTCATCATCACACCCCTTCAATAAGACATGCAAAGACATTTATTCCATGAAAACAAGCTTTCAAGCATTTAAAAGTATATGTTTAGAAGAAATTCAGATTATACAGAATACAGGTTAAAGAATTAATGCAATTACACATTAAGGATTTCAATGATACAAGTTTGGAAGTGACCAGGCACAAACTAGCCCCTTCTGTTCAAAGGCATCCAGCATAAAACTTAAGGTAAGACACCATACTTCACAAGTGGTCCTAGTCCCAGGTCTAAAATGCTTGACCCAGCAGAAGTATGCACTCATGCCCTCTAGTATATATTTGCAACTAGATTCTGTTCGGCGTTAAACAATGTCAAGAGCCACCTCACTCAAGAGGCAAAAGAGGAGAATATGGCATTATGAGTAAAAAATGATCAAAATTAGAATTTCAGAACATGGAAAGTTATAACTCACAGTTACTCTCTCAACAGAGAGTATCATAGATCAACATAATCTTTTTTGGCATTCATATGGCAATTAGGATTTCAGAACATGGAAAGTTATAGCTTACCGTTACTGTCTCAACAGAGTAGTAGTATCCTCGATCAACATATCTCCCATGAACAAATAATTTGTGTCTGGACACTGGCAATTAATGAAAACTTCGATAAAATATATGATCACAAAGGCTGGGGCCTTCTTGACCAGGGGGAACCATAATAAAACAATAGAACATATTAGCCCAAACCCGGCAGTTCAGGATATACCTTCCCACCGATTCGAAAAAGCTCTGCAAGATCATGGAACTGCCATGAATATCACCACAGATGGTAACTGGGCTTCTTACAGGCTGCAATAAGGAAACAAACGACCAACTAAGCTTTTGTCTACACTAAAGGTATCAAGACCTTAGCAATGAGGAATAAAGAAGGAAATTGAACATAGAGAACACATTATCAATGCCAAGCAGAACTGGTCATTGAAACTTTAATTAGCAAAAATAGTTGCTAGATTACTGGTGGCAGCCCCCTGGGAGAAAATATATCGTCGGCCACAGCAACCAGAGGATCCAGAATTTAGCAAAAGAAATCACACATGCCAGCAAAAGACCTAAGATGTTCGCAAACTGTATTACAGAAGCACATTGGCCTCCAGGTTGAGAGTTGTCAGCTTGCAGTAAACATTTTAACGAACAAGACATAGAAGATCAATTAAAAGGGATACTCCACTATTTGTGCTTTCACGGTCAAGGAGCATGATAAATCTCTAGCCAGCAACTATTTAGGGTGTTGATTTGGTTATGTGGAACACAAGAAGAGCCAATAACAAATTTTCTTGATATGGTAAAGAACCAAGATAATCCCAAGCAACAGCTTCTATTTAATGTCTGTAGCAACAGTAGAAGGAAGAAAACAGTGGACCTGCACATTGCTCTCGTCCATTAGAATCTCCTTAGCCTTCTCGCATAACACCCGTACCTGTAAATGAAAAGAACATTGCTAAGAAACCTCTTCTATGATGACAGAAGATTAACAAGATCAAGAAAAACACAGAAAGAAATTTATGTACGTGTATAAATATGTATATGTATGTGTACATGTATGTATGTAGTATTAAAAGTATCCATCATCTAATCAAATGATACCTAAAAGTATCCTGTAGCTTCCAACTCACTAGCATTTGCATGAAAACAGAAAAGAATATAGAGTGGAAAAGACTATAACTGGGTTCCAAATAGACATTCCACAGTAAATACGTAAATTATACTCAATGAAATTGGTTGGAGTTTGGTAATTGATTTTACACATTAACTTTCATAACCTGGCATGTGATTGTTGATTGAGCAGAAATTATAAATTTCAGACACTCATCCAGGAAGACAAGTTTGGACCAACACAAGGTGCTGCACATTGTTATAGACAAAAAGAATCAGGATATATAATATTTATTCAAATTTCTGAATTTGCCTTGAAAGTTTCCATAATTAACTATTCCTGTAATTAAAAACAAAATACACATGATATTTAGGGGGGGAAAAAAGAATCTCCAAACAATTAGGAATGATACTATCATACAGCACTTTCAGCAATAAATTATGAAAAAAAACAAGGCACGGCAGCCATGATTTCCCATACAGATTCTCTAATTCAATCACTTGAATCTCATGAAAGTTTCAAAGAACCAATATCAAAATACGAACTATGGAAAAGAGAACTATACTTGAGAGCAGAAAAAGAAATCTTTCACTAGTAGATACCAGTAATAGGTGAGAAGAAAATTCCAGAAGAATCAAAGAAACAGCTGAAAATAATTAAGAAACTGAATTGCGCCAACGGATCTGACATTGAAATTCCTAGATCATATCCACCAGTCAGAGTTCAAGAAACCCCCGATAGTCTCAGCTTCAGATCACTAATTCTTGAATTCAAACAACAAACAAAATATAAGCATCATTCCGCATCACAAAATCGAACAAGTCTATCAACAAACCCAAACCAAAGCAAAAAAGATGTAGTATGAAAATTCTACCTCTTGTTCGGACAAGGGTTTGCATTGCATGAGCTGAGCAATTTGCTCATCGAGGTTCCCAGTTGCTCCGCCACCGCCGCTGGACGCCACCGTTGTCTCCATCGGATGTGGAAGAAACCCTAGATTTTTGGATTCTCAACTGTGATTGCTTCTCCCACGGCGTCGTTTTCTTGGTAGCTTTTTTCTTGTTTGGCTAAAGAGGGAGCCAGGTGTAGTGTGGAGAGTGGTTGTTAGGAAATCAAGAAGTGGGAGTGAGTGTGACTCTAATGACTGAAATGCCCTTCCCCCTTTGGTTTTTGCTCTTTTTTCCTTTTATTAATTAAAATAGAAAAGACCACGCAAAAATATATTAATGTGACTACAAATTAATTAATAACTTTATAGTATTTTCTAAAAAAAATATATAATTCATCTAAAAATATTGTACTTGACCCAAAAAAAAAAAAAAATCATATTTTTTTAAAATAAAAGTATGTGTTGACATTTCAATTACTTTAAAGTAATTATCATGCAATTTATAAGTATCGCCCAAATATGGATATATGTAAGGCCACATTTACTTTGGATGATATGATTAAAATAGGATATATTAAATTGTGATTATCATCATGAAAAAATCACATCATATTTTAAATTTGAGGCACTAATCATGAGTTAATAAAAAATAAAGTAAACAAAAAAGCCATGATATCATGGCTAATCACTCAAAGTAAAGATGCCCTAAAGGAAAAAATATAATTTTGGTTTCTAAAATAAGGGTGTGGCAATTTCAGTACAAATCAAGTAAAAATTTGCAATAAATGACCGTAATTGATAAAAATGATGACTTTAGTTTAAAAAAACTCTAATTTGATCGAAATTTATCACATGACTTGAATGTGACACCTAGAAATCAAGGGTTATTAAATTTTCTGGTAAAATTAAAATTTTTTGGATAAAAATTATCATTTTCATAAATTACAATTCTTTATTACAAATTTCAAATTGACCTGAACTAAAATGTCACCACCCTCTATGTTAGTGGACCAAAATTAAATTTTTCCCTACTGCAAAAATATGTCACGATGAAACAAAGATGGTGTTTGACTAAATTTATTTAAAATATTTTATAAACACATAAATTTTATATATAATTTTTTAAAAAACTTATAAATGTTAAGTTATACTTTAGGGTAAATTACAACCACCTTCCTGAAATTTGCCACAATTACGTATATCCCCTTATTATTTGAAAAATTATCAATACCCCTGATGTTTCAACCCTATCTATATATTTAAATTAACCAGAATTCAAAAAGAGTTTGAACTATTTTTCAAAAAGAGTTAACAAACCTCAACGCTTTATTTTTTCTATCTTATGAATTCATTTCTTGAAAAATTATCGACTCATCCAAACATCCTCATATTCCTGAAAACTAGGGGGAAAAATATGAAGGAAAAGTTTATTATTCAAGAAGCTATATATGTAATCCAAAAAAGGAATTATTACAAAGGGAGCCATAATTCCAACGGCCCTTTCTCCTTTCTCACACTGAATATTTTTTGACAGGACGAGGAATCAATGGATGAGAATAAGTAACTGAGTAATCTCCAAGAAACACTTTATGTTCAAAAACTCCATCCCCGTCCGTCACGCCTGTCACATTTGTAGTTTTCCATTCATTGATCAACTTATCCACAACATCTCCTGCCGGCAGGTTCTTGAAATTGTTGTCTATCAGGCACATTTCGGCGCAGCCTTTCGGCAAAACCTCGTAATTCTTGTCCGTCAAGCATGTTTGGTTACAACCTGTCGGCTTCCACCCTCCCCACACTATGATTCCTTCCACCGCAGGGTGTGAGAACGCCTCCCTCATAACCTCCTCCAGTTCGGCAGCCTTCATTCAAATAAACATCATCTTGCAGTCAGTGTTTTACATTATAAATTTCGACCTGATGATGTAGAATACAACTGTAGAACGTCGGTAAAACTTTCAAACATCGAATGATGTTTATGTAGTTATCCTTATAATAAGGTCAGAGATGTTTTTACCTGATTTGGACCCCTCTTAGTATCAAGTTCGGTGAGCCAAATCGGGGTATTAATCGCTCCAAGAACGTCTAATGTAGCTCGCATGTGAGAAACATTTGGTTTCCGCCAGAAATGGCCCTGTAATCCAATTTGCATCTTCAGGCGCTCGTTGCCCGGAAAGGATCTTATCTCCCTGATCTTTTCCACATACTTGGAAGGGATCACTGCCATATCAAGAGGGAACTCCAGAGTATTATACTCGTTTAAAAACAGGGGAGTTTGGGGATCCAATGCCCGAGCAATCTGGTAAAACATGGAGGTAGCGTTTGGCCTGATTTTCTCTTCATAGAAGGAGTAGTGCAAGTTCTCATTCATGACATCCCACGCAATAACATCGCCCAAATACCTTGAAACAACGGATCCCATTCGTCGGACGGCTGCCTTCAGAATCTCTTTAGGAGGTAGAATTTTTACCCAAGGTTGGGTCACATTCCCGGCAGCCCAAAGAATAGCATGGCCTCTTATTGCAATCCTGTTTTTCTTGAAAAACGAAACCATGGCATCCGTGACCGTGTAGTTTTCTTTCCCTGGATATAATTCTGTATAGTACCACTTCATTTCATTGTTGAAGGTCGTTGCGGTGAAACGAGATGTGAACCAGTCTTGATAAGCCTTGTGATTTATGATAGTCCCTGCAGTGCTGCAGCCAAGCGAAAATAAGGCCTTATTTGATTGACAACAATATTTGCGCCGGGAGCTTCAGCCCCTCCTTGCTAATCACATGAATTCTCTTATTTTCCTCTTCCGTATCTGGAATGTTGAGGCAATTGTATAACATTAGAACAACTAAAAAAACTTGAAAGGATATTATAAATCACTACGGTTAAATGCAATAGTCCTTTAACGTGAAACTCTAATAAACAAAAAAGTACTGTGAATGAAATTAAAGATAATGCGGCCCTTTAAACTTTTAAACGAAGGGCAACCCAACCCCTGATACAAAACGAGGTGTTTCTCTTTTAAAAGTTTAGGAGTCAAGTTGTTTTGTCCCAGAAGTTTTTTCTCTATTAATATTTTTGGAGGGTAAAATGAAATTAACCCCTTAATTGGTACGAGGTGGTGCATGCGTAATATTTACCCGATCGATGCTTTTGTTTTGTTGTTGTTGCCATTCTATTCTAGTGAATGGCTTCAGCGAGACATTGTCTATCCAAAGTTCAACTTGAGTGTTTTTGCTCTGCATGATCCCCAAAAAAACTATCAAAATAAGGCGTTAACTAAGAGAAATTGCCAAAGAAAACGACATCGTTTTGAGTTTAGCGTAGTCTATACCGTAAAATAAATTTCAGCTTTCATATTTTCATGGACTGTAAATCCTCCTTTAAGCATGGACAGCAGCCAGATTTTGCTATTACAGAACCAACAATTATACTTGTCCATTTGGAATTTCCAGGAAAGCCGACACGATGTCTTTCCCTTTATCAAGTTGCAACCATGCTGTAACAAAAAAAATACTACGGAGTAAATTTTCACTATAATTTCTCGGAAACATGGAAAAACGAAGGGAAAATTTTATTCGGATCTGGCTCGGCTGAACTTGAACCAAATATATGGGAAGTGCAATCCACTTGTCATGTAATTGGTGTACAATTTGGAAAAAAGTGACCAATCACAGAACAAGTGTATTACACATGCTGTGTGATTGGATTGATTCGGCCGAACCAGGTTTGAGCAAGAATTTTTCGATCGAAAAATGAATAATTGACTAATCTTCTTTTACCTGAAAAAGTATATAAGAGATTTTTCTGAAGATAAAATACATGCAAAAAACTATCACTCGGCAGAACTCTGCGGTATGCTGCCATATAATTGTTACCCTTCTTAGATTTTCTCACTGCAACTTTTCCACCTCCAAACACACTCCATTCATCCAAACCCGAGTCGAAATTAGGGTTCCCCACCAGGCCACCTCCGTATTGAGGATCCAAAGGCTCAGCTAGACACTGAACGGAAATTAATCGCATAGTAATCACTTCCGATAAAAATTATACGAAACCAAAAAAGAAAATATATATAAACAGAAAGACGAAAAATAGCAGATTGAATTTTCTGTTTACAAAGTCTATTTCGTCTTCTACTCCATTCAACATACGCATACCATTATGTATAAAGATGATGGTATGTATTTTAAATAGGGAAAGATTTTATACACTTGGTGTGTGTATATTGAATGAATTAGAAAATGAAATAAACTTTGCAACAGAAAGTCCATCCGCAAAAATCATGATTCTTGATTCAGACACGGATATTGGTCTGTAAGTCCTTACTTGAATGCTGGCTGAGTAGTCATAAGATGAATCACAGGTTGCAATAGCACAACCTAAACAATATTACAATGTAAGCAAGCAAATTAAAAGGTAAAATGTTTTAACAACATATGATGTTTTCATAATAAGGAAACATAGAAGACACTAACCTGCGAGAAGAAGAGAGAACAAAATAACAAGCATCTCGCCCTGGACATTAATTTTCATTCCTCGAGTTAGAAGAATAACTGTGTTGATCGAGGGTGTAGGAGAATTTAGTAAATGAAGATTTATTTAAGCCGTTATTGGAAATAATTAAGGACTAGGTGCTATGATGGCGTAATCCAAATCTTATTACATGTAGCGTGTCTAATGCAGAAAAGGAAGAAAAATATTACATTTGATGTCCGAAATATACCTTTGCCTTAGCCCCGGAAATATCAGGGTGGGCTTAATGCTTGCTACTTTGCGGGACGATAATCAAATTTTCACATTAATCAAAGACTATAAGCAGTATTAGGGACTAAATGTTCATGCACAATCTTCAATCAAAATAACTACATAATTATATATAAAGAAGTATGTAACGTCTGATTGTAGTAGTGTAATAAGTGCACATGTATCCGGCATTTAATTTAAAACATGCCATAATTAATCTTGAGATCACATGTAACTCCTACATAATAAATAACGAATATTACATGAAACTCATGCTGGAAGTTTAAAATTTTCATTTATTGAACTCCAACTAGTTTGATACCTGAAATCATACATGAAGATGTGTATTTGTAGGCCATTAATGCATTAAGGTTTACTGAATCTACAAGTCTGAATATTCAAAGGTTATGTTTAGTCTTTCGATTTTGGTAAAACAATAGTATTTGAAAATTTTTAACGCAAATAATGATCTCAGGGTGCATTTGAATTGATGAATTTGAATTTGAAGGAATAATTTGGAAAAAAGATTACAAATGCCTCCATTTGAAAGAAATTTGAAATCCATTCATATTTATAAAAAATACATTTAAAATTAAAATGAAAATATTTGTTATCGAGGATTTGAAATACAACCACGAAGTTAACAATATTACACATACTTTTCTAGCGAAAATCTTTGTTTTGTCCTGCTTAGATGATGTTTGGCAAATCTTATTTAAATATTTTATAAGCTTTCAAACATGTTATAATACGATGTGAAAAGCTTATAAGCTCATCAAAACTCCCTTTTGATTTTTTTTTGTAATCGGAATTCATAGTATTTAAGACAAATATCTCATGGGCCAAGTAATACTGTGTATTTATTCTGAGCACAGTTAGCAACTGTCCTGATTGTTCAATTCTGATGGTTTTACAGATATGATTTCTTGAAATTGTTATTTATGCGTGCGTTTATGGGTGCACGGATGATTACAATCCTTTTGTCCGAACTTGAATGTCAATCTCGATGGTCGTAAATCTTAAGAATAATACATAAAAGTTTCACATACAAAGGAGGAAATCAAATGAGGGAAGCAGATGCTCTCTCCTCCCATATATACATCCATCTTTCCTCGTCTCAACACAATCTCCATCTGCAATATGCACCAAAGAGACCAAATATGTTTCACGCAATCATAAATTCGGACAAATTTCTTAACTTTTGCTCAGAAAAGAGCAAAAGTATTACTCTTCGGGCAAATAATTTAACACCATCATTATCTTCCTCACCTGATCGAAGCTTAAAGACCGATCGCTTGTGGAAGAGGCTGTTTAGTGAACATTCTAGCCACCACGAGCCCAGCAGACAAAGCGAGTCCTAAAATAGTGTGCAATCTCACAAAGTAATACTTGCTCATGAAGATTTTTCTTTTATCCTACATAAGCAGCAAGCAAAATTATTCCGGACATATGTGCAAGTAGCTAGAGAAAACTGTAAGAATCGGAAACATGAGTACTTATCCTTAATATCAGCTCACCATGTGATTCTTCTGGACAAAACTAACTATTAAATTTGCCATGGGTAGTGTCAATGCAGAAAGAAGCTGGATAGGGACAATAACAACAATAAAACGTTGGTTAATAGGAAAAATCTGTGAACGTTGTAGGAAAATATGCTGGCAAGTTGTGGAGACTTACGACACTGGTAAAAGGAAGAGTTTGCGTAAATCCTAAAGCAAATAGAAGTGAGTACAGCCCGATAACAGACCATTTCACTACTAGCGAGCCTTTTTCAGTACCAAGCCTGACCTGTAAGTGAATGGACAAGAAGTTAATTTGTGAACCAAAAATGTTTGAATTATTGAGGATATTTCATATTAGTAATACTCAGTACTCACCAACGGAGACATTTTCCCAACAGCCTTATCATCCTCTATCTGAATCATAACATCACGTGTTCTTGTCAGCTAATGAATGAGAGGAATTTGGGAAGCACTGAAGCAAATAGAGGTTAAGGGAGATGGAGTGAGCACCTGGTGAAAATGACTGCAGAAGAGGATTAAGGATGTCGTCAAACCAACAAGAACTGATGCCCAAATCACCGTGCTAGATATAGGTAACTCCCTGTCATCATATCATACATGATACACCGATCAGTTTAGCAGACATAAGGTTTTGTTTCGTGAGTTATAATGAAAGAAAACCAAGAAGAAAGGAAGAAGAGTACCTCTTTACGCTGTGAAGCAAATAAAACGGAATGGTCGAAAATGGGCCAAATGAGATAAAGAGTAAGGGCTCACCCACTCCATGGTAGCTCAAACGAAAGGGCGGACACTGCAACGAACCATATTCGACATTTTCATCAAAATTCAACAAAAGGAAAAAGACAGAAATGAATTCACGAGCCTCATTGGTTTCAGCAATCAGCAGAAATTAGTGAATTATTATCACCACAGCATCATTCATAATCGTATTGGGACATTAACAAATTACAAAGTCTTTGTTTTAGTTACCTGGTAAAGGTAGAAGCCAAATATTGCAGCAGCTAAAAACATCATCGACCGTGGATTTCCAGCCTTCAATGCTACCAATGAAAGGCCAAGGACCCCCAACACAAGCAGCGACCAAGCAATAACATTGATAGCTGTCCGACTTCAGAACAATTCAGGCTACAATCAGCCCATCATTGTCTTAATTCCAAACATAATCGTCTAGGAAAGCTTACAAGAATGTCTCACCTGCCAAATAGATTGACCATAGACTCCTTTTTGTTCTTGTCCGCTCCTGTATCAAAATCATAAACATCGTTGCTGCTCCCCCACATTACACACGTAAACAGACAACGCAAGTGAAGTTCAGTGGACTTTTGAACAGAAATGTTTCCAAAGATATTCAGCAGAAGACAATTTATAAGGGCACATATGAGACATTTATATATAGGCTTCTGACCTTAAGTTAACCCAAGCAATGACAATAATATAAGATGCCAAGAGCGCGAAATAACGACCAAAAGAAAACAGTCCTGTTTGCCAGTAAGCAACTGCGCTTCCTACCTGTTTCCATAAACCAGAAACTTCTCAATTGCTATTCATCCGTAATTATACTTGAACAGCGTGCAAGAGCAAATAAAAACTTCTGATATAAGCAATAACAACACAACATATATGTCAAGTTGCTTTAGACTACATTTGGACGGAGCAATGTGGATTTTCAGGAAATAATTTAGGAAAAGGATTTCAAGTCGCTCTATATCAGAAGAATTTAAAAAAAATTATCAATATTTTACAAAACATAATTCAAAATGAGACTTAAATGATTTGATATACTGTATAATATAAAATCATCCAAACAAATTCAAAAGATTTATAATTAGGTATTCAACAATCCCTACATTCAAATGCAATCAATCACGCACAAGTACATTTAAACTTTGTATATAATTGGTGAACAGCCTGCTTAAGAGATGTAATTACAATTGCTGTATAAATGATTGAAGTTGAACTGACCCAATTCCGACTAAATTTGCCGACATGAACCGAAAACACTTTATGAGACAAAATTATTAACTTCATCAATACCTCGAGGTTAGGAAGTGTTAACGTAATTTACCCTAAAAAAAAGCTAATAAACTTGGTAATGTAAAAATTCTATGCAGACTTACTGTCACAGGAGTGAAAGCAACAGTGTACATTGGCAATTTGAATGCTCTCCATATTAATGTTGCTCGTGATACTTCTTCTCCTTCTTCCGCTTTCGCTTCCTTTTCCACAGCAGCGACGGCCTGCACCGGACTGCACTCGACTAAATTTCCGTTATACGCATTTTCCCGCTTAGATCGTAACATCAGTTTGCTCCCCTTGTCGTAACATCTTTGAGTCCAATGAGAGCCGCTGAATGGCCTTTGCTCGGCATGTGGAGCAGGCAACAGTTTATACTTCCTGAAAGTTGAGGGGTTAATCATAAGAAAATAAAATTAATTTCTTAAAACTTCAGGGGGTTGGTTATAAATCTATGGGGTTACAAGCAATTTACCCTCTTGTCATATATAAAACTAGATACGATGGCACGCAGTATTTGCGCACGTAATTTTTAATAATACTTTTATTTTATTAAAACTCATAATTTATTTATTTATATTTAAATTTGTCATTACCTTACAACCTCACATACAAAAACTATCTAGTAATTTTTTTAATATATTAATTATCAATACATATTTTACTCTTTCTACAATATATACTATATCAATACATATTAAATAAAAACATTGATTCTTTCAATAATATATATTATACTGATAATGATTATTATATATACATGCAAAATAAATACTAATACATTTTTTCAATTTCAATTAACATAAATTTAAATGAAATGGGAGTAAATTAATTTTTGAGTTCATGTTATTGCATGGAATTAATTTTCTAAATGAACTTAATTGAGTTGTTGATTTAACATAGGTTGAGAACTTGAAGGGCATTTTGGCATTTAAAAAATTTGGTGTAGTGGTATGAGAACTACCACTTTGAGTCTATAAACCCTCTTTCCTTTATTATAGTATAGATTATAGACTAGCTGTTGTGGCATGCCGTTCTTGCGTGCACATAATAAATATTTTTATATTTTAAAATATATTATAAATAAGAGTAAATATACAAATCAATACATGACATTAAAAAAAATTAATTTATTAGTTAATGTATAATTTGAAAAGTGGAATGAGTTAGTTATGTTGAAGGGTATTTTTGACTTTACAAAAAATTGGTGCGGTGGTGTCAAACCGCCGTTTATGAGTATGAAACCCATTTTCTTTTTATATTAGTATAGATGTGTAAAAAAAATACTGTTAAAAAAACAACAACAAACCTTCTTATATTTTTTAAAATAAAACAAAAACGTGATTGGTGCATTATAACCCTCATTTTTATATTTTAATATAAGATACCATTTTATGTTCTTTTTTAAGGACGGAAAAAAAATGCAATTTACCCCTATAATGTTGTAAATGTGCAAATTACTTTCTTATAAAAAAATAGCAATTTTTTTTGTATTTTTAAAAATTCACCAATTTATCCTCTTGTGATTTTTAAAATACAGAGAGTAAATTATTCATTTTAAAAAGTATAGGGATAATTTTTTTTTTTTCATAATATTTACCTGAGAGTAAATTGCATTAAACCCATTTAAATACTATTAGATATTGCTTAATAAAGTTAACGACTGAGAACTCATCACTAACATTTACGGTCCATATTGATCGTCTAGATTCATAGTCCAAATTTCATCTCATATATATTTTTGACTATATAATAAAATAATAGCGTAAAATGTATTTATCCCGTTGTGTTAAGAAAACTGAACAATTTATCCTTCTATGACAAATAAAACAACAACTTACCATCTTGTGTTATAAAAAACAGAGCAAAACCTCTTTGACGCGTTTTGTGAATTACACTCGCCCTTTTTTTATTTTTATATATTATTTTTTTAATTTTAAAATTTAAAATGACATTCTATTCTACCCTTATTTAAAAATTGAAGAATCTTGATTTTAATTTAAAGTCCAAATTTAACAAAGATAATCAATGGGAATATATTTTATCTAATTAATAAGAGTTTAGATTTAACTAAAATTTAATTTATATATATATATAATATACTAATATAATATTATATATTATCTATATTAAAAAAAATTCTTTTTTCATTCACAAATGACGGGTTACTTACACCGTGAACATCAATTTTTTAAATTACCAAAATGTCCCTATGTATTTTCAACCAACCCTACTCAAATTTGTATTCTCATCCATACGATTTATACTATCTATCTATATTAATAAGAAAATTTCACCACACGATTTTTTTATATGTCGATAATATCCCTAAATTAATTTTATTTTTTTAATTTTTTTTTTTAAATATGATGTCTTGGTTTATAATTTTATTTATTTATAATTATTTATTAAGTGTAAAAAATATTTATTATATGCACACAGGAAAGCATGTATAAGGCTAATATAAATTACAGAATCGAAGAGAGAGAGAGAAAAGAAGAAAAAAAGGAGACGAGAAGGAGAGGAGAAAAAGATAGAAAGGAGAAGAGGAGGGAGGGGAAAAAATAGACAGCGAGAAGAGAGAAAAAAAAGGAGAGAAGGAGAGAGAGGGGAAGGAACCACAAAAAAAAATAAAAAAGGGAGAGCAGGAGAGACCAAAAAAAAGGCGGACGAGGTCTAGAAGACAAAAAGAGTATCGGCGGTTAGGAGGAGACAGGAGAAAGAGAGGTAAGGGCAGGGGATAGCAATAATTGATGTGGTGCGAGGGTTGGGATTATCAGAGGGTAGTAGGTGCGGGGCGGCTTGAGGGGTGAGAGGAAGAGAGGAGAGAGAGGGACAGGCCGCGCGGAAGGGCGTTGAGCCATATATGAGAGGGGAGACGATCGAGGAGAGGAGCGTGGGCGAGGAACGGACGGCGGGGTTTCGCTGCCGGGAAGCTGGAAAAGGTGAATTTTCATGTACTAATTAAAATATAAATATAAATAATATTTATTGCATTGAAATATGCACAACAAAAAACACACAGCAAAAAATGCAAAGCAGACACATAGTAATAAATGCAAAACAAATAGTTGGGTGTGGAGGTATTTTCGGCTCTATTATACAAGATGACAAAGAGGGTTAAATGTAATTTAACATTCGATGTGTTAATCGAAAAAAGTGAAAAAGCTCCTGCTGAAAACAAAGTGCGAATTATTGCCTCGATGATTTAAGAATGATCAGCGGCATTTAAAACCGCCCTCTTATACATTTTTACGGAGGGGAGAGGTTAATGCACCCAGGAGAGGTGTGTAGATCGCGGAGGTGTTGTTAGTAAAGATCAGAAGGGTACCACGCGCCCAGGGCAGCGGGTAGTTGCAGCAGACTTTGTGTGTTTTAGGATGGAGATATATTGGGTGGTGCACTTTAAATTAATACACAGAGGTAATTGCTATTTTCTATACCCAGCAAATACAGGATATTGCTATTTTTTTTTATAACGAAAAATATAATTTAACAACAATTTTACTAGAGGAATAAAAATATGTAATTTTTAAAAAATAAAAAATAATATGATAAATTGTACGATTCCCAATAAAAAATTATATATAATCGCCCATGTCCATGTCATCATATCCTTGACCCCCATCTTATAAATTCCCCTTTCTTTCCTTGCCCTTTTCGCCTGTTGACCTCCGGGAGGAAGTGGGAGGATGAGAACTCTCGGTAGTAGGTGGGGGAGGTTGTGGAAGTAGGACAGCCAGCGTCTAGTGTGGGAGGCAAACATACAACAAATGCAGCAAGTCATGGAGGTAGTGGTGGGGAGGCGGCAGTTTAAGAAGGAAGACATTGTGATGGGGTAATTGATATATGAATGAAGGCGATCACATTTTGGAATATTTTAAAACACTGCTTGACTGTTTTGTGCATATTTTAGCTCAAATTGGGTCAGACTAAACTTCACTGAATCTAAGGAGGTGTAGTTGAGGAGAGGTAATTCAGGTTGTATTATGGTAATTAGTAGCATGCCTTAACCTCCAAATTTTGGCGTGTCCCATTCTTTGCACGTAGTGAATTTCAAATTTACTTTGAAAAGTAAAAATATTTTTATTCAAAGTTTAATAAGCGCAAGTAACAAGGCCTTAAACATAATTCAAATGACAATACCTATTAAAAAGGCGAATGTGAGGATCAGAACACGGAGGCCTGAACACTCCGACTTTGCGGCAGTAAAGCATGAAACGTATTCTTAATATAGAGCCCAGTCAATCGAGTGCAAGAAAGCGAAAGAAAATTCGGCCAGTGTACTTACTGTAAGGTGATGAGTCATTACAACGTCGAGAGTATTCTCTGACATTATTTTTCTTGATAGAAGAAATACGCGTAGATTGATATATTGCGAATGTTTCTTGCTGGCTGGACCGGGTTCTCCTCCCCCGCATGCATAACAGGCAAACACCTCGCCTCGAACGTCTGGTCTCAGGAAAGATAATGACCATAAGAGTGTGACGCTATTTTATTAAGTATGGTCAATGGTGGCTTTCAGGCGGGGAGGCTTCATACACATTTTCGCTTGGCAATATGTCAGATTGTTGTGCTGGTCCGATCCGCGACAGCCAGAGATGAAAAAATGGAACCGGCTTTTTTTCACCTTTTTTTTCTTACTATAATAAGTTGTTTAGTTTGGGGGTTTTTTTTTGCGTAGTTGTCGCTTCAAAACGAAGTTCCTAGAGCATACGAATAAGCACAAGCCAAGTTAAATGGTGAGCATACCCATAGACACAAAAAACGTGTGGAGAAATAATCGAATCAATATAATCAGATTATGACAATCAATAATAGAATTATAAATTGGAGAAGATGAGAGAAAGAAAGTATGGAATGAGTGGGGTGATTAAGGAAAACATAATGCTGTATTAGATGTGTTGAGTTGATTGGAAAATTACTACATTAAAGAATTAAACTCTAATTTAATGAAAAGAAATGCCAACAACAAAGGAATAATTTGAAAAACAACATTTTACAAATCTACGGATGAAGGGCCCTCAATTTTCGTAATTGTGTTGAGAGTTTGTTTATAATACAGTATAAGTATGAATGAGGATGAGTTGTTGGGGGGATTTATATAGGTACTGAGCGATAGAGGAAGGATTGAGTTGAGAGAAGCAGATACGCTCTAGGAGTAGCTAAGTGTGTTGTTGAAGTGGTGTGTTTGAGTGGTATGGGAAGGATTGCAGAAGGCAGAGGGGGGGGGACGACGGACTTTTTGTGTTTATTATGATGTCAAGAGAGGAAAAGATTAAGAATATTACACACTTCTCTATTTGTTTCTTATATATGACTATTGGTAATGTCAGTTGGCAAGTAAATAAAATTTTACAATTTAATTATTTCAGATAAGCGTGCTCCCGGGAGAGAAATTATAAAGTTTAATTTGTTGATGAGCATTCAAAATTATTTAAAAATCGAAAAAAAATTATAATTTATACAACAGTTATTGCGCAACTCTACCTGACTGACATGATGAATTAAGAGCAGGTCTGGATGACGAAATGATTACAATAGATCAAGGGTCGTTAATTGTTTATGTTTGTTGGGTGTTATTGAATTTATAAATTGAGTTGGGAATGAATTTTTAATTAATTGAATCGAATACGAGTCGAGCATGAATAATTTGATACTTTCGATATACATTATTATTATTTTTAATCAAATTAAAAGTTTTGTGTAATCTTAGTTTACTAAATTTTCTAATTGTGCTTAAATGAATTTTGATATACTGATTTTAGTCGATATCTAGTAGTTTCATTTATTTATACCCCAAAGTTGTCTAGACCTAATGTCACCCGATGCTGTGGCCATATTTTAACACTGATCTTTTTTTGTTTTTTAGTTAGCTTTGACTAAAATGATTCTTGAAAATAAAAATAAGCAATGTTTTGATTGGAGGGAAGAAATAAAATATGTTTTAATTTTGGGTTAGTTGAAAATATTTTTTTTTTTTTTTCAAGGGAAAAAAAAATCACTTATATTAATAATATCTCCAAAGTTGTCGTTTTGATGAGGGTTGCAAATTGATGTCAACATTAATAAAGAAAAAGGCACATCGCAAATAATTGTGGTGCTGTAGACCTTTGGAGAAAGGGTCGCACGATCAGATGCAGCTAGTTATAGAAATTATAAATAAAAAGGAAATTAAATGTGGTCAAGGCCCTATTGTTAAACTAATAGAAAAATTCGTATATAAATTAACATTGAGTAATTTAATTAAATACAAAAGAAATCTATACTTATATACTAACCCTATTGTCCAAAAAAAAATTTTTTAAAAACGCCATATTATTAATTTTATTTTCTAATATTATGATGAGTATATAATGTTATCAAATTATGATAGATGATTATGCTGGAGGAGGATTTTTTAAGTTTGGCCAGAGTAGTAAGATGTTTTTCAATTTTAATATTAGAAGTCCAAAATATGTACGTATTAATCGAGAATAATCAGGACACGTCATTTTGCAGTACGATCGAAATAGTCATTGAGATAATGTAAATAGAAAAAAAAATAGTAGAATTTTCGAGGGATGATTAATTAGCTGATAATAAAAAACAGCTAATAAGTATGGGCGGTCTATGATTATTACGAAAAAGAGACTAATAATAAACAAAAATTATGATAATTAAAGAAAGAAAATAAAAATGTAATTAACAAACAAGGGAGCGCGCAATCGATTGGTATTGAACGATATTGTGAATGGTAAGGGAGCGGGTGGGTCCAAGATAAATGAGGATTTATTCCAAATGGTTGCCGTTGTTTTGGTTGAGGTTTGTCGATTTATTTTCAACACGTAATGGCGAATTTCTTAGCTAGCGTTCTAATGAGGGTTGATTATTTCTTTGACAGTTTGTCGGGAAAAGAGAAATTCAGAATCGCGCAAAGAGAATTTTCCTGATAAGGATTTAAAGTGTTTTGCATACAAATTATTGTGTCAACATAAATTAGTAGGTGAAGTAACAATAAATAATAAAATTCTCTTTTTTTCCGTTCAAGTGCATCTTGAATGTGGTTACTCGAAATTAATAAACCACGGGTTAAAGTGCAATTTATACTCCCTATTATCAAGAACCTTGGCTAAGATGCTATGATTTTTTTTACATTATAGCAATTCCTTAATCTCCTCTATAATCTTTTTTTTAACATAACAAGGGAATTTTTTAAAACAAAAAATGCATGGGGGTATTGATCGTATTTCTTTAATAAAAAAAAGAAAGGTATTAACTATTCTATTAATGGAGGAACTAAGTGGGCAATTTACAATATACCAGGGGGTAATTTTGTAATTTTTTTTTTCTGAAATTATCTCATTTAGGTTTACAAAATTTAAAAGAGTCAATTTTGAATGTAATTACCACACTACACTAATATTTAGCCAAGAGATAAAAATTTTTAATGTTTTAGAGAGAAGGTGAATATTTCAATAGCATTAAGAAATATGTAGTCAAATTAGATATAAAAATTAGCGAGAAAGAAATGTTGTAATGTTGCAGAGAGAGAGAGATAGTCGTGGTGGCCTTGGAGGAGGGAGAGAGTTAAGAGGAAAGAGAGGGTTCCTCATAAATTTTTAATTTAAAATAAATATTTTTTTATCGTAATTTTCTAATAAAGCTGAAGCAATGATTTAAAAATAATTTAAGTTTTCAATGAGGGCACTAATAATTATCAATTAAATAATTTTTTTTATTAAGTTCATTGTAAATATAAATTAACGACGAATTTCACTATTCCGCGAGAAATTTATGTTGTTGATAACGACATTATTGAAGTTATTATGTTAAGAACTCCTTTTAAATTTCAAAGTCTATAAGATACTAATGGTGGCACCCGGTGACTTGCCACTCTTCAAAGATTTATGAGACATTAGTGACATGTTGCCTGCTTATGCCCTTTTGATCATTTCATTATTATTATTTATATAGAATTTGCAGTTTCGTTCTTTAATTTATAATTACATATTATTTTCATAAAAAACTTAACAAATTTTCAGTTTAATCCCTAAAAGTTTTAATATATTTCAATTACACCCTATCTTTTATTTTCTAGGTAATTTTTTTTTTTTTACTTTCTATCTCTTAAAAGTTAAAATATTTAAGTTTATGAAATAAAACATAAATGTTAGTGAATTTAGTTTTAATTTTTCATTCAAAATTTAATTTAATATTTTGACACGGAGATTCCACTAGCCTTAAATATATGTCGTAGGAGTTTTTTTTTTCTTTTTTTCTTTTTAATTTAATTTGAAAAGTCATAGATTTGATAGAAAATAGGAAGAATGAAGTAGGAAAGGGCGTGGAATTATTGACTTTTACTAAAACACAAAGCCCTCATCTAATTTTCTTTCTCTACCTCAAAAATTCAATTTTTTAAAAGAAAATTAAAAAACACTTATGTAAAAGATTAATATAAAGAGGGTTACACTCCCTTCCCTCGAGGGAGTCAATACTATTGACTGTGGGACTATTGACTTGTACACAAAGCCATCCTATAATTTTCTATGTTCTACGCCGCCCAAAATTCTAATTTTTAAAAGAAAAAAAAAAGTTGATGTAATGATAAATATTATATAAATTATAAGGAGAATTACACTCCATTTCCTTGAAATTTGATATAATTATATATAAATTCTCTGTAGTTTGAAAAATTACATCGAGTATCACTAATGTTTGCTTCCGTCTAACAAATAGATCCATTTTTTTTTCAATATTCACTGAATTTGCTGATATTAACAAAAGATATGAATGAAAATTTGATATTTATTATCCATTGATTTATTACTGATTTATTGTAGGTCAAATAGATTTTTTTTACTAAACTTTTCTTATAACAATAAAGATACAACTCATCATATGCATGAACGTGTGAAGATGTGTATGGATAATTTTGACCATAAAAAACTTATTTAACATGCAATAAATCAATTATATGTCAATCAATGGGTATATTGATTTTTATTTAGTTTTTTTTTTCTGTCAATATCAGTAAATTCCATGAATTTTGACTAACGAAAACAAATTTCAAAGGTGCGTTTTTCAAACTATAAAAATTTATGTGTAATTACATTAACCTTATAAAAGAGGATTGTAATTATGCCTAAACTATAGGACTATATTATTTCTTTAAATGTAATAAATATATATACATATATTCATAATTATTTTGATTTAGACTTTGGGTAAGATAAATGAATCTACTTAATATAGATCGAAACAAATTAAGGTAATTTAATCATGAAAAGATTTTATTTGTCCTATAATAAGTCAATTAGGGTTATATATATATATATATATATATATATATATATTTTTGTGTTAATATCAGCAAATTCATGGATTTTAACTAATAAGAGACTTATTTGTTAGATGAAATCAAACCTCAGAGATGCTAGATGTAATTTTTCAAATTATAAAAAATCTACATGTAATTATACCAAAGGGGAGAAGTGTTATTATTCCTAAATTTAATAAACAAAGGTGCTTAACAAAAGCTTTTAGTTTGATAAGCTTCTCGATTCGATTAGTAAAAAAATTAGAATATACATTCGAAAGTATCAAATTAATCGTGCTTGATTCATATTCAGCTCAATTAATTAATATCCTTTCCACCTCGATTCAATCAATAACCAAATTAAACTCAAATTACTATAAATTCTCAAGCCCGGCAATTGTATAAATAAGCTTGAATAATAATTATATGTGGCTTCGGCTCAATCTATTTACATCCTTATCCAGACTGTTTATTTTAGGAGTTGGCATTAATTTGTTATGAAGTTTTATAGATTATTGAGAGCTATCAACAAATTAAAACTATAATTTCTCCCTCAGGCATCTTGATCTGAAATAATTAAATTGTAATTTATCATTGAGATTGGTATGACCAATGTCACATATAAAAGAAAAAGAAGAGAGACAGAGACAGAGAAAAGAGAAGGTGGTAAAAGAAAGCTATCCCTCTTACATCATTATTAAACAAAAATGGCTGCTTTGAAAATGTCAAAACCAAACATTTTTTTAATAATAATCTTCCCAGTTCCATCCTTGTAGGGATCTGCAGCTTTCAATAATTCCTGTATGTGCCCATTGCCCACACTTCCCGTAACTAATGCTGAGAGAGAGTTGATCAGATCTTTACACTCCTGGAATGTAAAAAATTATATGGTTTTTAGAACAACAGTACTTCGAGTAAGTGCTTAAGACAAGATGGTTTACCTAAGTGAAGTTTGAGGTTGTCAATCAACTCTGGAAGTTGCTCTCCTGGAAGCAGTCTGGATGCCACAGCCCAGCAGTCAAAGCTGCTCCAAATATGGTGTGGAGTCTCACACTGAAGTACTTAGCCATGAATATTTTTGATTTGTCTTTAAAATCAAAACCCATCCTCAGAAACAACGACTAAAGTTTCGGGTACGTGTTATCAGGAACAACGTTACAATTTTATATGTATATAACTGACGATGTTGTCAGTCATATACATACATGTAAAGTGTAATACGAGATGTAATATTAATTTTCCGCAAAAGATTTAGATTGTTTAAGCTCACCTTGTGGTTCTCTTGAACAAAGTTAACTACTAAATTCCCCATGGGAAGAGTCGTAGTGCAGAAAATCTGGAAAACAAAAACATCATTAATGAAGTACGTTGATGTAAGATCTAGACAGAGAACGTGGGGTGGCAACATGAAAATCAGTGGCAGCCAAATACTCTGTACCAGATCCAGAACCAAGTAAGCGGAAAGCAAAAAAATTATACGTGTCGTGTGATTGATACATAATTGTTTGATCAATTGACATGACCATTACCGGTCCTACCAAACTTGATTTTGATGATAATTTACTCGTAAAAATGTTGTTATTAATTAGAGATGGGACGGCTTACGAGCGAAGCATAAGGAAGAGTGTCGGACAGTCCGAAAGCAAATACAAGCCAGTAGAGCCCTAGAACAGCCATTTTTACTACATTTGCACCTGCTTCAGTCCCAAGCCTCACCTTCAATATTGCAGAGAAGTTAAAACACTTAAGTAAATTTCTCGACTATCCGATTATCCGCAATCTTGGTTAGATATAGGTACTTATAGTACACTCACCAAAGGAGAAATCTTTCCGAGCTTCATCGTCCTTTATCTGAATCAAAGAAAGTACATGTGTGCACCAAAAAGTAAGGAAGGACTAGAAACACCTAAAAAAAGGGGTAAAAAAGCACGTGCGCGCACATACAGACACACAAATGGTGAGGGAACTATCACCTGTGGAAATGACTGCATAAGAGGATCAAGGACGACGTAAAGCCAACAAGAGTTGATGCTGAGATGACGGTGCTGGATATTGGCAGCTCGCTGTCAATGTACCGTAAACTTGTTAAGTATCTAATAAATTTTACACTGTTGGTCATGTTTTCATTATACTGAACATCATGTAGTTTCCACAAAATTGAGAGTGAGTAAATGTAATTATTTCTGTTTTACATGAAACCAACAAATGCATACAACCTTGTGCCGCTGGAGCAAATAAAACCAATGGTGGCGAACGGGCCGAATGCTGCAAAGCATAAGGGTTCTCCAAGTCCGAGGTAGCTCAAACGAAACGGTGGGCACTGCATCACATAAACACGTTCATAATCCGTGAAATCGACATATATAATCAACTTCGGCCTTACCCATTAGCATGTTGGGCATTTTAGGACCAAACTCAACTAATATTTGACTCCCTGCAAGTGCTAAGAGCTATCAAGCAGATGGAAAACATTGTTCTTACCTGGTAAATGTAGCAGCAAAACACTGTACAAGCTAACAGTAGCAGAGAGTGGGGGCTCCCAGCCTCCTCTGCTACCCAGCTAAGGCCCCCGGAACCAAGAACAAGCAGTAACCATGCAATAACGTTGATGGCCGTGCGGCTTCAAAAAAAATTAAACATGCTATATATCAGCTAACAAGCATCCATCCATTTAAGAGGATAGGCAGATAGACAAAACAGGGGGCAGGGGAAATCAGGTTTCTTTTTCCGTGAAAAGATCACATCAGCCGTAAGACCTACACTGTAATTCATATAAGAAAAAACCGGCGAGATTTGGTTTTATATGAAATTAACTGAAGAAAACAACGATCACCTGCCGACCAGATTCACAACAGACTCCTTTTTGTTTTTATCAGCCCCGGTGTCGTAATCATACACATCGTTGCTGCCCGAATTATACATGTTAACAAACAAAAAAGGAACACGACAATTAGCAGATGCTCAAAACGGAAACTTCACAAATAATTCAGCAGATACAGTCATAAATAAATAAGTACCCCAAGAAATGAAAATTAGTCTTCGGACCTTAAGTTCACCCAAGCTATTATAAGTACAAAAGCTGCTAAGCTCCCGAAATAACGTTCTGGAGAAAAATACCCTGTTTCCAAATAAGCAGCTGCAGCTCCTACCTGTTTTTGAAATACGAGAAATTCGAGGTTGATTGCACTTTACCCATAAAACAGCACCGTGCGTATAAAACAGTAAAACTACACGGACTGACTTACCGAAGCAGGAATCAAGCCAACTGTGTACATTGGTAATTTGATGGCTCTCCATATCAACGTCGCTCGTGAGACGTCTTCGTCCTTCTCCACTTGCTGCTCAGTGAGAGCAGTACCACGCTCCGCTCTGCACTCAAGTAAACTTCTATTCCGCGCATGTTCTTGCTTAGCTCTTAAAATACTCGTGAACGCTTGATCGTAACGTGTCTGTATTATGTCGTAGCTACGAAGGAGCGGCCCTTGCACGGCATATAGAGTGGAGTAATTCCTGAAAATTCAGTGTTAGCATAATCAAGTAGTAGTCATCTCAAATTTCAAGATTGAGCTCGACCTGAACTAGAACTAGAACTCGACTCTAATAACTTACAACGAATAATCTTGAACCTACAATGGCCCGGAAAATCCTTTTATCTTTAGCGTTTTCATATCTAGAAATGGAGATATAAATATGAAGCGGGAAAAAACATGTGGGAAAATTGGAAACCGGAGTTACCTCTGAAGATGGTGGTTCTTGACAAGGTTATTATTGTCTTGTCTGAGTTTCTTGATCCCATAGGCATTGTTTACGTTGCAGAATGCGGCGGCGGCTGCCATTACTGAGGCCGGATAAGCTTATTATGGCTTCGACTTTCTAAGACAAATGCATGGGATGTTTGTGCCCGAACGCATGAGTACTGCATATGTATATGGGTATTAGTCATTATTATATGATTTTATGTATGTGCCGGTCTGCTTGGAACTTATTATTTTATTCTATTTTTGGTGACTATTATGGGACAGTAACACTATGTAGAGATTAGGTATTGACCAAATGACAATCTATTGTTTTTCAATTCATCAATCGGTATTTCAGATGCAAACGGAATTGTTTTAAATATACATGTAAGTTTGAACTTTGAATATTGAGGATATTTAAACTAACAATATCTTGTCTGCTATAAGACATATTTCTAAAGTAAAGATTGGACAAAAAAATAAGATTGTGAAGTTTAAGAAATGTTAATTAGTAATAATAAAATTTTAATTATTTTCCCAAGAAAATTACTGTAAAAAAAATAATTCTTGTTTTCAGAGCTACATTTATGTAGTAGTTTTCTTTTCTGGCGTTTTATGATTTGAAATCGGATAAGAATGGAGGGGATAATTACAGTTTTAGCCCTCATACATTGTCACTAATTCGTTTTCAGTCCCTAAATTTTTAAATTCTATTTTAGTCCTTCAACTTTAAAATATTAATAGTTTTGGTCCTTGGGCCTAATTAGTGACCATTTTACCCTTCAAATAAAACATGTAGTCCAACTATCTATTCCCTACGCTCACGGTTAGGCCCAATATGCTTTTGAAAATAAAATTAAGCCTCCATAAATTCATACATTGTTTGACTATTTTGCTCCCGAGTATTCCAAATCCTCGTTTTTATGGACTTCCTCCAACCATACTACCCAACCATACTACCGCAGTAGATGGTACGCGGTACTTGACTTCTTCAGCAACAATCAGCACATCCCTATTTCATTTCCTACTTTAGGGCGTAGAGGTATTCCAAAATAAAGTTTTAATAAAATTTTGGGTAGATAAGTTGAACAAAGCCTTTACTTTACTGAAGAAAAATTTGAAATATTACGTAGATTTTGGGTTGTCCATAAAACCAAGGACTTGGAATACCCGAGAGCAAGACGGTCAAACAAAGTATGAATTTATGGCGACTTAATTTTATTTCCAAAAGCATGTTGGACTTGATCATGAACATAGAGAATATATAGTTGGACTATATATTTTATTTGAAAGGGCAAAATAGTCACTAATTAGGCCAATAACCAAAACTGTTAATATTTTAAAAGTTGAAGGACTAAAATAAAATTTCAAAATATTTAGGAACTGAAAATAAATTAGTGGTAATGTATGAGAACTAAAATTGTAATTATGATGGAAGGTGCGTGTATCAATATTTCAGCAAACTGCTTTGGGAATCCACGCCGTGCAGTAGGGTTTAAGTTGATCTGAATGGGACAACTTCCAATCGCCGCCTCTATAAATCTTATATTGGATTAAATGCATTTTTCTCCTGTAATTTGGGTTATTTCACTAAATAAATATAGTAGCTTCAATTTTAATATAGACAAATATGATCAGTAGAAACAATATCCCTAATTTAGAAAAAAGGGCTTCTTTGAAGCAATTAATAAGACTGTCGGCAAGAAGATGGAGCGAAAAATTCTAACTCAAATCGGATTTTATTATATCAGAACTAATTATTTGGTGTAATATATTTATTGTATGATTAATATACAATTTAAAAAATATAATCAATCACATAATAAATATATTATATTTATTTTATAATTGATTTAATTAGACCAAACTAAAAAATTTTGGACGGATGAGATTGGCCTACCTGTGGCTTTCGAAATCACTATTCAAACTCAATTATAGTGGCAAAAGGGTGTTCGGCAACCTATATATAATTATTGTTGGATATATTATTCAAACGCTATAATATGCATTTTGTAAAAATCACAAGGGTTGCCCAACAAAATATAAGAAACAAAAATACATAGACTTAAGGGGGAAAAGGAAGGCAATTATATATGGGGGGGGGGGGGGGGTCAAATGTATTATTTATAAATGCGTAACAAACTATTATTATGTTAAAAATAAAATTTATTAAAAAAATAAAAAAATTCAAAATACATTAATTATAGTCACATACATACTATTCGAAGCTGATTCAGGACGAAACTCAAAAACCGCTGGAATCAACTGAGGTTCACAAAGATTAATTAAAACCTAAAATCAACTGCCCCTAGCCTTGTTTACTTTGAGAGCAAGTCCGGACAAACCCTGATCTATGAGTAGGTTCTACAATCCAACTTTATCTATACTATATATTAAGTTAGAGCACCCTTTTTGGTATGTCATTTATTTTTAAAGTTTTCAATTAATTAATTATTTCTTAACTTCTCCATTTATCATGATTTTTCATAACTAGCTTTTGGTGTTTTTTTTTTTTTTCCTTTCATGCAAATTTTTAAGTTTTCCTACATTATTTGTTATTTTTTTGTCAATTTTTTTTTTTGCAACTCAAAATATTTATATTAATTTATTTTCTTAATATATATTTTTAGGTACTTCTTTAAAATACAAAAAATAATAATATAATTTATATAAATATTTTATTTTGATTCATTTTAAGAAATTATATACATACATAGCACGTACCACACTTACTAGTATAATATAATTACAGGGGTGAGAATGTAATAACCCTAATCTTTGACATGGATTATTTTTGAAAATCAAATATAGTATATATTACAAGACTTCAGGAATAATACAAAACTTGAAAACGATGTCTGGAAATGAGTTGCCATGTTTTCAGTTAAGAAGAAACTACTGTTTGCAATTTGCAATTTGCAATAGCAACACGACTGCTTGTCTTGTAATTAAGTGTGTATTGATGAGCAAGCTAATACAGAAATCAATTTTGCAACATGGACACCAATTAGGACAAGAGCAGCTTCTCAATCATAGTTGCTCCAAATGTTAGGAATTGAATTTTTTATTTCAATATTTTATATTTCATTTTACAAATAATGTGGATACAAAAATTGTTCCACCTGGAAAACATACAATAGCATACAACGTGGAATTCTAACCTCGACTGCTACCCAGGCGAGCCCGGCCCGTGAAACCAAGAACAGTAGCAACCACGATAGAACACGGACGGTCGTGCAACTACAACGAAGGAAATGTGAGGTTAAACAACAAAAATCTATGTATTTAAAGATGATTTATATACACGACAGAAAATTTAGGTCATCATCACATGTTTTTCAAAAACGTGTAATTTTCTCAAAACGCAAAACATTATATGGATCCAAACTTTCCCTGGTTATTAGGTATTCGACGAAGAAGGAATTGCTAATAATCGTTGCTGACTTTTTTACTTTTAAGTATAGTATTAATTAAAAGTAATATTTATTCTAGTGGTACCAAAAATTAATGTAATCTTATAGAATTTGTTGCTTCCAAAATATGTATCTTTTTTCTTTTGCGACAAATTTCTCAAATTATATTTCAAACACATTTCATAATTAATTAATCTCAATAAAACATATCTCATTAGTCAAATAAAAATCTTACAACCTATGAGACAAGCTTGTATATGGTCGCCAAACTATTCATGAGGGTAGGAATCTAAGTAGTTTTAAGAGTGAACATTTGTGTTCTGATGATGAAATGGTTAAGACAAAATTCAAAATATTTTTATTTTAAGAAGCTGCAAAAGTTGGTAAGCAATAATGTCTATGATCCGATCTTGCCAAACTTAAGTTGGATAAGATTTTTTGCATTAAAAAGTGCATGAATGGACTTGCCAGCTCTTGATATTATTTTCTTCTTCCTTTCTCTTAATTTTTTTAAATACTTATTATAATTATAAATACTCCTTGGAAAATTATAAATGTTCTCTTCAAATTAATAATTGTCAAATAAATACTCCCTCTTGACAACACGGCATAAGGGTATTTGTTAATCGTCTATAAATTTCAGGCGAGGTATTCGGAATTTTTTTAAAGAATAATAGTGTATTTATAATTATGACAAATTTTAAAAAAGTGTATTATAATTTACCCTAAAAAGGATAGAAAAATATTGCAAATAGTTATTTGCTATGCCATGGTAATAGAACCAAAAGTTATTTGCTACGTCATGATAATAGTACCAAAAAGTAAATCTAAATTTTAGTTTTTATCGCTAAAAAAAAAGAACAAAATATGGCTTAATTACTATTTTTGTCCTGTATATGAGGGGTGGCAAATTAAGAACCCTAAATATAGGAGTAAGAAATAATATCTTTAAAATTTTTTTTTTTTATAATTGCAGGACTCTGACAATTAAAATTTTAAAAGTGGCAAAACATGCTGAGGTGGATAAAATTAGGGCCTTTTTAATTGAAGGAAGAAACAAAGGGCTATGATCTTGTGTTTATTGGACCCTTTACCAATTCTAGTCGGCCCATATATCCATCAACCATCACAATTACGCAAAGCTTCTCATCTCTCCTCCCGCGTTTGTATAATGTTTGGGTGAGCGTGCGGTTCGGATTGAATTTCTTATTATAGTATTTTTTTTTTATCTTTTATATGTAATTTTTATTATATATACCTTTCTATTATTTTATTTACTTTGAAAAATTATTGAATAAGTGCCATGTACATAATAAATGAATAAATAATGTAATAGCATTTAGAATAGAAAATTGAAAATTTACGTATGGTGTGCAATATATGATAAATATCAATAGTCGTTAATGAACACACATGCATATATATATTTTGGTTATCGGCACATGTACTATACGAAAATAGACTATTCTCTGTATTATAAATATCACTACAGTTTAAAAATTATGATAAATTAATATTTTTTTATCATGGTCAAACAAAATCAATATGAAAACTTGAGTATTAAATCACGATTAATCAACATGCAACCTAATTTCAACGATACCTTAAACATGTGTCATGATTTTTAGCTATGAATAATATTTTGGCTTCATTGGAGAAACGAGCCGTTGCGCGAAACCATAGTTAATTAACGCGTATCATGACTTTTCATTTCTAACCGTAGTGATTCACTATAGCAAAAAAGTGATGGTGCTATTCTGTGCGAATATCGCACTTCATTCGATTGAAACAAAACATGACAGTACAGTGTCAAAGTTTCAATATATAGTTGAGATGGTTGAATGCAATTTATTTCAGATAATTAAGGGGCATTACACAATACACAGCAGGCGAATTATTCTATCGAGAATACTTGAAATTTAAAACACTTATATACAGATTGTGCGAGATTCGCTGTTGGTTCGTATGCCTTCAACCCTAATTTGTATACGATCTTCATACGCCTGCATGAACACCCATGCTGGAGCTGGAGCTGGAGCCAGTACTCACATAAAACGTGTATTCCAGAACACCGTACTCCGCCATCTCAGGATCGAAATAGTAAGTGCTGGTAATCGCATATCCACGAGCAAAACGGAAGACCCCGGTACCACCAACCACCGCCAGCTCCCGCTGCTCGTTCGTTATCTGGTTCCTTCCCATAACACTGATGGTGCTGCCGTTGAAGCCCCCCGTCGTGAACACGAAATTGAGGTTCATGGAGAGGGCCCGTACTTCCAGGTCTGCTGAGGTGACGACACCCTGAACTCTGCCGATTTCCTCCGAGTAGTAATCGGGCTCGGCTGTGATCCGGTCGTCCACGACTAGGACCAGACCGAACGAGGTCGGGGAATTAGAGGTGATATTTGCACGAGCTACCTCGTACACTGTCTGATTTTCACCGGCTAACACGTCTTGAACATAGCAATGAAGGATGAGTGTGTTATCATTTGCATTGCAGATCACGTTTTGGAACCATGGTTCCTCGGTGTCTGGAGGAGGTGTGTAATTCCTAACACAACCACTCGGCAATATGGCTGTGGACAAGGAGGACATTGTAACAATCAAAATCAGGGAAATAATCAGTACTTTTGCCATGTCTTCTTCGTACGTGTTGTCTGTGAAGTGAAGGAGACAGTACTGCTCCAGAAGGGAATCGGAGAAGTATGCCAGGATAGGATTATATAAGCGTTAATGTGTTGAAGAAAGGTACTGTGTAAAAAATGTCAAATACTATTTATTTGGACTACTTAATTGTAATTTTAGTCTGTAGGTACGAAACTTGATCTGTTTAATCCAACAAAAATCATTTAATTTGTCAATTTAATCAAATAATTTGACAACTTTGCTTGCCGGAAATTAATATATCATGTGTCTGTCTTAGAGAACACTCGAACTATTATGGTTAAAAATAAAAATATATAACACTATAGCTGCTCAACATTTATTAATCGTTTTTCTTGCAAGCGAAGTCTAATTATTAGCCCCAACTAAAATTCATAATAAATATTTTGTCTATTTTATTGATTGTGATGGAAGTATTAATTTATCATAAATTTTAAGTCGATTGGATTGTCTAATGTGAATTTGCGAGATTGATTGCAAGAGCGATTTGACTACACATATAGATGCTGACCGAGAAGGAGTCCAAGACTCTAATTGCATGTTGAGCAAATTAAGAAAATAAGAGTTCTTGGACGGAAAGGATTTTTAGTAAAATTAAATAGACTGTTTTTTTTTTGGCTGAAAATCAATTCACACAGGGCCTTTGAAACGTAATATCTGCAAATCACAACAAAATCAGCAAAATCCAAATTTATGTTCTTAAACTCGAATTTACATTTAGAAAGTATTTTTTTTTTTCTGAATTTTTTGTGATTTTTTGCAAATGTCACGGTCTAAAGACACTATTTGAATTAAATTTCAGTAGAAAAAAAAATAGAATTAGTCTATTTTAATTGAGTAGCTAGAATCCTTTCCGTCCGAAAATTCTTACTTTCTTAATTTGTCGAACATACAAACAGAGTCGTGGAAGCCGTGTTGCAATTGGGATTGCAACACAATCCCGCAATAGACATTCTTGTCCGATTTTCAAGCTTTTTCATTGCAATGTAGTGAATTATAATATTATATGTTTTTAGTGGAATTAGAAACTTTGTGCATTCAGTTGATTTTTTCTGACAGGGCAAGTTTGGGCAGTTTTTGTGAAAAATTTGTATTTTAAGAAGAAAATGGCATTACTGACATTTTATAAAATTCATCATTTAATTTTATCCACACACTTAAAAAATTTCTTATTCTTTTCGGACAATTAATATGATCTTATATTTTGTTTTAAATTTGGCCTCATCTGAAAAATTGCTCTGTATTATATTTCTTAAATATAAATCAACACGCAACGTAATATAGGGAGCAAAAGATGTTGGATCTTACGTGTGATTTTGTTCTATTTATTTTTTGTACAATCAATTTTTCGACTCCTAAGCACTAACTATATATATATATATATATAATTTAATTTTAGAGTTACTAAATATTAAATGCTAGAACTTTAACAGTTTATATTTTTAGATGAAATCTAAACAAAAAAAGTTTTCTAACAGTTTGATATCATGACCACCAATCTATTAAAAAAACAAAAAATCATCCATTTATGTACTAGATTTACAAAAATAAAAAATCACATAAGAATAAGAGTGTTAGAAATATTAAATATTAAATTATTAACTTTAAATTTCTAAATAAGATAATTATTTAATAATAACACTTTTTAAAATACAATTTAATATATTTTACTTACTTACATATATTTTTTGGCTATGTACCAGACCACTGCAAGAAATAAAATGTTTTAGGCATGACTAATTGTCATGATTAATAATAAATAGTTGTAACATACAACAATTGATCATAGTCGCGCAATAGTTGTTAGTAGTGACTTTTGCGAGGGTGACTAAAATATTTGCTATAGCTTTTATTTTAGGTTAAATTGCATAAAACCCCCCTGTGTTTTAATTTTTTAGCTAAAAACCCCCTGTGTTAATTTTATAGGCAAAAAAACCCCGTATTTTTTAAAATAATGCATACTTTCCCCCTCCGTTAATTAGTGTTAACAGCGTTAAATTTTTTAAAAATTGACCGTTATACCCTTGTAGTGATAGCCATTGATCTTCAATAGATAGAAATGGACGGTCCAGATTTTAGTTTATTTAAAATTTATTTTATACTATATATATAATTATGTATATATATACACATTTATATATATGCTAATTTATATATAGATATATTATACATAATATATATATATATATATATATATATATACTAAACGGCGGCGGCAATGGTCGTCGCCGCTGCGTCGCCTAGATCGCCCTTCTGCAAAAAAAAAGGGCGATGGCGTCGATCTGGGTGACGGAGGTCGTTTGGGCGACCCCCGTTGCCCAGATCGTTGGCGAGGGGGGAGGCCCTCGTTGGCCGGAAGGGAAGACGACTGTAGTCGTCTTCCTCCCCTTTTTATTTTTTATTTTTTTATTTTATATAAAATTTATTTATAAATCTTTACAATATTAAACAATCTAAATTTAAAATTTTTATTTTTTGAAAAATAAGTAAAAATAATTTAAATTTTCAAATTTTAAAATAATAAAATAACTATTAAATTTTATTTTTAAAATACGGTAAATGTAATTAAATATTATTTATAATAATATAATTTATTAAAATATATTTAAAATAAATATTCTAATATTGTTATTAATATATTTGTTATAAATTGACTTTTATTTATATTCATATAAATATTTAAACTTGAAAAGTTAATTTTAGTATATTAAACTTTGTATTATGATTTGTTAATTAAAATTTAATTAAAAATGATATATTTTAAGTATTTTAATATTTTAATTAATATATTTTATAATAAATAAATTTATTAATAATCTAAATAATAAATAAATAAATCATAATATAAATTTATTAAAATATATTTAAACTAAAATAGTGATTTTCTTTTATATATCAAACCAAGGGGTAAAATAGACATTTGTAAATATAAAATAATGTTAAAAAGTGTTAAAAAGGAAACCCACTCTCATTTAGGTGAGTGAAATGCACTCTCCGTTAATTTTTAACGGAGAGGGGGTATTTTGCTGCTTTTTAAATAACACAGGGTTTTTTGCCTATAAACATAACACAGGGAGTTTTACGCTATTTTCCTAAAACACAGGGGGTGTTATGCAATTTACCCTTTATTTTATCATGACTCTTAATTGTGACACATAATTTTTTGGTGAAAAAGCTAATTTATTATGTTAGTTTTATTCATTGTGGTTAATATAGTTTTTACTATAATTTTTAGTCATAATAATTACTATTGTAGCCAATATATAGTAATTTATTTTTAGTGGGAACTATACAAAATATGGATTATTTTCTACATCATAAATGGCTAATGCTTAAAATCTAGATATAATTACACTCTCTCCTCGAGGTTTGGTGTAATTATACGTATATACCTGTGGTTTTAGAATTTACATCTATCACCTCTGAAAGTTGATTCCGTATAACAAATAAGTCACTATATTAATCAAAATTCGTTGAATTTGATAAACAGAAACAAACCTCAGGTGCTAGATGTAATTTTCCAAACCACAGGGAGTCTATGTGTAATTAAACCAAATTTGAGGAAAAAGGAGTGTAATTATCCCTAAAATCTATTGTACATCATACTTTTTATAATAGTCAAACAAAATAATGCGAAAACTTAAATTTTAATCACGGTTAATCAATATTTGACTTTGACATAATATTTCAACTATAACTAAAATATTTATAATAGTTTTTAGCTATGAATATAATATTTTGATTTCATCTAAAAAAAATAACGGTTAATAATCATTGCGGAATCGTGATAATATATCTCTAACATTTCATCTTTAACTATAGCACAAAAATCATATTTCTTCCTGGGAAAAAACGTCATGCTATTGTGCAAATATCACACTTCATTGGACTAAAACAAAACATGAAAAGTAGAGTGTCAAACTTTGATTATACATAGCAGGTGAATTATTCCATCAAGATTACTAGCAATTCAAACCCCTTATACACAGATTGTGCGAGATCAGCTGTACTTACGTACATATGAATTGGACCCTAATTTCTACATGATCTTCATACGCCTGCATTAACATTGCTGGAGCTGGATCCACCCACATAAAGCGTGTATTCCAGAACACCATTCTGCGTCTCAGCATCGTAAGAGTAAGTGCTGGCAATCGCATATCCACGAGCAAAACGGAAGACTCCGGTACCGCCAACCACCGTCAGCTCCCGCTGTTGCTCTAGTATCTGGTTCCTTCCCAGAACACTGATGGTGCTGCCGTTGAAACGCCCCGACGTGAAGACGAAGTTGAGGTTCATGGCGAAGGCCGATACAGCCAGGTCTGCAGAGGTGACGAGACCCTGAGCTCTGCCGATTGGCTCCGAGTTGTAATCTGGCCCGGCCGTCATCAGGTCATCAAAGACTCGGACCTGACCGAACGAGGTCGTGGAATTAGAGGTGATATCTGCACGAGCTACCTCGTACACTGTCTTGTTCTCACCGGCTAATAAGTCTTGAACATAGAAATGAAGGACGATTGCTGTCGTTTCGTTTCGATTGGCAATTCGTGATCGGTGGGTGTGTGGTATGTTCCTAGCATAACCACTCGGCAATATGCCTGCCGACAAGCTGGAAATTATAACAATTAAAATAAGGGAAATCAGCACTTTTGCCATATGTCTTAATTTGTGTTCTCTGGAGAAGTGTATGATCAGGCTTCAATGAGGATAGGATTTTATATATATAATATATATATAAAGCGTTTCTTCAAGAAATTATGGTGTGTAAAATGTGAAATTATTTGGATAGCTTGATTGTAATTTTAGTACCCTATGTATCGAAGTTGATATTTCTAATCCACAAAAAACGTACGTAATTATATGTCAATTTAATTGAATAATGTGTAAATTGTCGCAAGTTGGAAGACTTTGTTTGCCGAAAATTAATTTTTCACATGTTGTACCTATGGCTGCGCCTATTAGTTGTTGCTTCTACAAGTAGCCGCCACTAAAGTTCATATATAGCAAATGTTTTTTCTCTATTTAAACAATGAAAAATGTTCATTAACTGCGGTCAAAGTTTAATTTTTTTATATCAATTTTTTTACTATGATAAATAATATTGATTTATCATGATTTTTAAGTCGTTTTGTAACAATATAGGAAATAAATGTTTTTTTCAAAAAAAAAAAAAAAGTGGAATTAGGGAGTTTGTGCATTGAGGTTGAATTTGTTCGTCCGTAGGGCAAATTTGGGCAATTTTTGTTTAAAAAAAAAGTAAATTTGCATTACCCTTTCATAAAATTCATTATTTTATTTTATCCAAATAATTAAAAATTTCATTTCTAAGGTTATTGTTTTCTTATTGTACAAGTAATGTGATTTTATATTTTATTTTATGAGAATAATTACACTCCCTTCCACTGAGATTTGGTATAATTATTCGTAAATACCTTGTGGTTTGAAAATTATATCAAGCATTTCTGATATTTGCTTCCGTCTAACACGTCGTTAATCAAAATTTACTGAATTTGCTGATATTAACATTGCTCAAATTTTATTTTTTTGGCTTATTCTCTTTTGATGTTTGAAATTTTTTTTTTGAAAAAATGGATGCATTGGATTACAACTTGAGAAACACCACAAAATGAGAGGAAAAATAACAATTTTTTCACTTTAAATGATATTTTCATTAAGTTTAACGAATAAGTTACCGAAATGACCAAAAGAGCCAAAAAAACAGTTAAAGTTTGAGAACCAAAATTGTCAATCTTAAATTATTTGAGAATCAAAATCATATTAATGACTATATTTGAGGACCAAAATGCATTTATCACTTCATAGTACATGACATTTGTTTACCATAACTTTTAAGAAATATTAATTTATAATGTAAGAAATAACCCCTTTTTTTTGCAGTGTACATGAATTGAAAACAATTTGTGTCTGTCTGAAAATAAGAAGAAAAAAAACAAACTATGATTATGACACATGTTAAAAGTGTGTCTGACACATGTAAGGACACGATTGTAAATATTATTTTTCACATTATATGGTTAAATATTATATATTTTAATTTTATGAGGAATAAATAAAAAATAAAATATATATTACAGTCGTTTGTGTTGGTATTGTATTACATTCTAATTCTTTTTTAATCTTTCATATCATTGTATTCGCCTCCGTGAATTATGGTCGGCATAAGTCAAAGTTTATGAAATCATCAATCGATGTAGATATGACACCAAATTTTATTTTTTGTATTTAAAAGTGGAACTTAATAATGTTTCTAATATCATGTGTTAATAGTTGTCCAGCACGTTTTTCCATCTTTCAAACAAAAAAATATACATATATTTTAAATAATTGAGAAATTCTTTTTATTTTATTTTTTTAAACTAAGAGCAATGAACTTTTTTATTAATTGAAATAAATCGATTATAAGTACAATCAATCCCGGTTACATCAATATCTAACAACGACTATCTATGACCTCTAAAATTATTGGATCTCAACTTTATCAATTAAAATAGACCTTATTGGCGAAAAAATCTCTTTATTATTGTCAACATCTTCACCTTTCCTTTTTTTCTCGACACATATTTTAATTGAGGATTTACAAAGTGTTAGGTCCATTGAACAGTAATATAAGGTAAATTTGTGGCTCTTCATTACTTGTAATGAGCTTGATGATGGCGTGGACGCAAAATGAAAATTCCCCACCCAAATCTGGTTTATCAGTATTAAATCAGTTATAAAGTAAATGTGATATATTTGTCATGTAATTGATCATTTTTTTTTAAATTATACACCAATTATATTGTAATTATTTTATAATTGGTTCAGTTTCGACGAAATCCTATTTGGTTAGAATCTCCATACATAGTTAAGCAAAAAATTCAACGGGGGAATTGCATCTTTCGTCCTGTATCTTAAAAATAATATATTTTTCATATTATCATTAATGGTCTCATAAGTTACAAAAATTCTCATAGTAGTTATTTTTTTAGATTCGGCACAACCGCCGCTAACTCTTCAATCTTCACCTTTCGATAACGACCATATGCTTAACATGTGGCCCTTTTTATCAAAATACTGATAAAATTATCTAATAAAATGACTAATATTGATAATTTATGAGAGTATTAATAAAAATCTCGTAATTAAATAAACAAAAATTGTACCAACTCTAAGATATGTGAGGAAACAAGTTATTTCCCCACATTTTGAAAACAAGAATGAATAATTGTCTTATAGACCCTCGCAATTAGATTTACAGTTGTTAACCACATCATTAATTGATTAATTAATTAATTAATAGTGTTATATGACTTTGATGCAACCACAACGTGCCTGTACAATTGTATCTAATTTTCATCTTTTAATAAACGTGAAATACTGCTATGTTAGAAAGCTGCAGCATATGTGTTGTTGATAACCATAACGAGTGACGATTTAATACATATTAATTAATAATCATATCTATACATTTTGTTTTATTAAATATAATAAAATCGTTACTACATTAACTATTTTATTTAATAGCCTTTGTAATTAAAATAGGAGGCTTACGTTATTGAAATTAGTGAAAATTTATGAAATTCCACAATTATTGTTTGTCTGCTGATCATCTAATAGCATGTTATATAGTAAGTAGCTTCTGCTCTTTTACCAAGTTTGTTTTAAATTCTGTATATTAATGTGGATATTATATATTTATTGGTAAGTGAAAACGATATTTTCATTCTAAAAATTATTATCAATATTATTAGGAAGTTTCTATTACGTTCTATTCTTTAAAGAATGAATATATGGGACTGTAAATATATATATATATATATATATATATATATATATATAATTTAAGAGTGAAAAGTATATTTAACCCCAATAAATATCAGTGGAAAAGTTTCATTGTCGCTACAGTTCTCGAATTTATATCTGTAAATGGCAGCTATTTTAATGAGGCCTAACTTAATTAAAAAAATTAAAATTCATAATTAGCAAGTGATAGATTCGAGTCTTATTATATATGAGTATTGATTAGTTTTAGATTATTAATTAGTTTTATATATTTAATATAATTTTTTTTGCATATATTAATTGTTGATGATTGAAAAAAAAAAAAGGAATATAAATTATAAAACTGACATCCATTCCGTCAATTTAAATGGAATGAATTCAGATTTTATAAAAATTTAATATGCTAAAATATATATCCATTAATGTCTACTTGACTTAATCAATTTAATTTTGATAGTTATCGAATTTTATTAGAAAGAGAAATTATCAAGAATTAAATTCTAAATATCATAATTTTACTTTTTGTTTATTTTTTTCGACAACAAAATCAGAAAATAGAAACCTACTTGGATATTGAATTTTCATAAAAATGAATTTTTTTATTTGATTTTGGTACATACCAAATTTTCAATTTTTATGTAAAGTTCCATCAGCTTATCCAATTATAAGCACTCTTATTTTCAATTTAAGAATATTTTTTTAGGTAAAATTACTTCTATACCACATATATATATATATATATATATATATATATATATATAATATTTTAAGCATCAAGGTTACTGAAAAGTTCTAATCGAAACTAGGTTTGGCCAAGTTTGAATCAATTACATGGCAATTACAATTTACTTATGGTGCAATTAACATACAGTGCAGAAAAAAAAAGTGATCAAACATATAATATGTGCATTACAATTCTTCTAAATGGGTTAGTTCGACCAAATTTAATTTGAGTAAAAAAAAATTACAGTTTAAGTTAAACCTTAAAATATTCTTAATAGAAGTAAAATTCTAAAATGAAAGATACATGGCTGTAAAATTAAATAAGGGTAGTTGGGGGGTGGGGGTTAGGGTGAAAGAATGATAGCATGGGGAAGTTGCTTTCTTGCAAAGAATCTAGCAGCCACCAGCCCAGCAGCCAATGCACCTCCAAAAAGTGTGTGCAATCTCACGCAGTAATATTTTGCCATGAATATCTTTGTCTTCTCCTATCAATCCATCCAACACATAAGTTGTATTTTGTGAAGTGTAAAAATCAAATTCCCAGAAAGTTTTTTCAAGAAAAAGAAAGCAAGTATAATGTACTCACCCGGTGGTTCTCCTCCACAAAACTAACTACAAATTTCCCCATTGGTAATGTTAAAGCGCCGAGAACCTGTACAGGAAGAACAACTATTATTTTCAGTTGCTTTCCGCATCTGGAACCAGGAAACCAACGGAAAGAGTATCAAGAACTTCTATCACGTTTTGTTGTCATGCACACCTGTGTGTGTATGGTATGCGGCTTTACTTTTAAGTTATAGTTATTATATTTTTTAGTTTTAAAAGATAACAAATGTCAATCACACGTCAAAAAATTTGACAGAAGAGACAAACTGGAAAGTATTAGGAGAGATGATGGCTTACTACTGCTGAGAAAGGAAGAGTTTGCCCAAGTCCGAGAATAAATAGAAGCGAATAGAGCAACCCCACAGCGAATTTCACTACTTTTGCACCTCCTTCAGTTCCAAGTCTGACCTGGATTTGAATGCAAAAGGATATGAC
This sequence comes from Sesamum angolense, assembly GCA_034509725.1. NCBI lineage: Eukaryota > Viridiplantae > Streptophyta > Magnoliopsida > Lamiales > Pedaliaceae > Sesamum > Sesamum angolense. The sequence goes on from JACGWL010000005.1 coordinate 3,331,177, forward strand.
AATTTGATGTCCTTTCAACTATTATTTCAATCTTCTAAGGTTTAACATAATTGCACTCACCAAAGGGGAACGTTTTCCGACAGCCTTATCATCGTCTATCTGAAGTATTCGTCGTCCAGATTAGTTAAGAATTGGGAGAGAGAGAGAGAAGAGAGCTACTACCTGATGAAAATGACTGCAGAAAAGGATCAATGATGTTGTGAAACCAACAAGAATCGATGAAGAAAGAATAGTGCTGGAAAGTGACAGCTCCCTGTCATCATAGCAGAAGTCAGTAACTGGTGTAAGTCCTTGGATACAATCAGGTAAGGAGAAAGTAGACGACCTCGTCCCCCCCTGAAGCCAGTAAAATGCTGTGGTTGCAAACGGACCAAATGCTGCGAAGCATAAAGGCTCTCCAAGTCCCAAGTAACTAAAGCGAAATGGCGGACACTGCAACACCATCATTTATTTAAGCACGTGAAAAATCGAGTTTGTTTGTCTCCTGCTTCATGGTAGCTAATTCCACATACTTATATCAACTATCAACCAGAATTTCCTAGTCGAGCAATAAAGTTATGCAAATGTTCCCCCTTTGTTCTTAAAGGGTACATAGCACTATATTGTTATTTGTCCCAAAATGTTCATTGTATGCTTTAAAATGCATTTTGTTCAAATGCATGTTATCTCCTTTAATTTAAATTTGATAAGATGGACATTGAATCACCCTCGCATGATACAGTAATCTGAGTAAAAAGGAGTTCTATATATGAAACACAAACAAGCACATAAAAAGTCAAACATAAGTAAGCCTCACAAATCACAATCTCAAGGCATTTTTATCTTCCAAGTCCAACAATGAACTTGAGAGGTACACACCATATGGGAAATGCATAAAGAACTTTTCCAGGCAAGCAGACACATTATTTCTACCTGGTAAATGTAGCCAAATTATGGCATAAGCAAGCAGAGATATAGGGCGTAGACTTCCAGCTTCTAATGACGCCAAGTAAGACCAGCTAGACCAAGTGCAAGTAGTAACCAAGCAAAAATATGAGTTCCTGTCCGGCTTAAAAGAGCAATACAAATACACCATCCACAATTGTTATTTGTGTATTCTAAAATACAGAAAGATATAATAGGGAGAATAACTCTTATGTGAAGGGTTCTCAGAAGGGAGAGGAGAAAGGTCTTTGGTAAAGAGATGATGTCTCACCTGCCAACTAGATTAACAACTGATTCTTTCTTATTTTTATCTGCTCCAGTGTCAAAATCATAAACGTCATTGCTGGTCAGAGCACATGTAAAAATCATCAAGAAAGACGTCAGTAGACAGACATTCAAATGGAATTCTATGATCTAATTGATGCAGAATGGTCTTCAAGATGAAATACCATTGTTGTACTTTAAAAGAGAGAAACAAGAAGTTCAGCCAAAAAAAGGAAACAAATATGAATGCAACATATAGGAGGATATAAAACTGATGAGTCAATGAGCCATATGAAGTCTGCCAGAGAAAAGAAAAATAAGTGCATTAGAAAAGGTTACTCTGTCCTCAAAGAATCCTAACCTCCTGCTCAAACTCTTAGTTTGAAGGTAGGTGAACAGAGTGCTAGTAAGTATTCATTTCTGAAGAAAACTAGTATTCTGAAAAGGTAAAGTTCTGACCTTAAGTTGAGCCAAGCTATGATGAAAACCGAAGAAACCACTAGCATAAGATAACGCTTTCCAAAATACTGGCCTGTTTGCAAATAAGCTGCTGCACTTCCTACCTGTTTGTTGAATCAATAATTTCGTAACTCAAAGTTATATCAAATTTCATAAACAGGCAATTTTGCATTAGATGCCAACAGTAATAAACACAATGAAAATATAAACATTTTGACTGTTTTAACCTTGAGGTGAGACTACAAACTCGGTAAGTCCAATGTAAGCAAATAAATACTATCAACTTCATACTCAAGCTTATTTTTGCTATCTACTAATCAATTTCGATATGCAAACAAAATGTTTTAAGTAGATTTAACAATCTGAAGAAACTTTTTACTTCCATAACATTCTTGGCTGGCTTCATTATTTTCTCTGAGCTCGCCAAACTTTCAGAGCTTTGTGCAATCACCTTCTTGTTGTTTACGCTTCAAAGTGTCAAATAAATATTCTCGACTAACAAAGGTACTTGATGAAGTGTATCGCACAGATGTACATTGGTTGAAGGACAAGTGCTTCATGCTATCACGCCAGCATTAATTTTGAGCTATGTGTTAAGACAAGGTTTACAGTTTACCCACTCATCGTCATCAAGAAGTGATTCCTGGAAACCATAACTACTTGGTAATTTCACAAGTGCATGTAAAGTACAATATTACACATACCGTTATAGGAACCAAAGCAACAGTGTATATTGGTAGTTTGATGGCTCTCCATAGCAAAGTTGCTGTAGAGATTCTTTCTTCTTTTTCTTGGTCAATGCTACTCTCAGTGTGCTCTGCTCTACACTTCAACAGGATTCCATGATGCACTCCTTCAGAATGTAATTGCCTTATGGTTGTCTTATTGAAACATATTCTTGTGCATAATGCCCGTTGACCCGCATCTGGAAGAGGTAATACTTGATAAATCCTGATACTAAGAGTGTGTCAGCAGTAGCCAATTCATCAAATCAGTGTCCTAATGATCTCTACGAATGCAAAATAGTAGCTTGAAAATAAAAACAATTTTCTCTCACCACTCAAGAGAGGATCCCCCTCACGCTAATTTGTAATATCATAACTGAAATTATTAAGAATTAGATCATAAATTATAAATATTTTCCATAGCAAATACTTCACTTGTCACAAATTTATCACGCACATGTCGGAATATCTCGAAATATAAACTCTGAACTGTAATTTTCTATCCAAAACTATCCTCTTAATGTATACTAAATATTAAGGGAGAGCAACTCTTTGATATCTTCCTTATTTTTGGGGGTTTTTTTTCCCCATCCATTAATTTCCACATTTTCCCCACTGCCTCTAAGTGGTAAAATATATTTTTTAAAATAATTATTTATTTTTAGTTAATATTTTATTTATATTTCACATACTCCAAATATTCTCTTTCAAATTATTTATTTTTTTGTCGTAATCATTTTCATATTATCATTTTTCCTACAACATAAATTTTTAAATGATATATAATTATTTCAATTTTTTTTTTGTTGCACATACATTGGATGTGTCACATTCAACTAATTGATTATTAAGTATCTCCAATCTTTAGTAGTATGAGCTGGTCATTTATATGCCGTTGGAATATTCTATTTCAAATTAATGCCTCATCTTGTATTTCTATATTATTTATATACACGATTTATAGATGTAAAGAAATATATAACACAGAATATCAATTTAAAACAAAAAATCTCGGACTATTTAATACGTCCATTTCAAAGTTACGTTGCACGGGTCCGGGTTCATGCCTCACTGCCATAAAAAGGAAATCCACACAACTTTAACTACTTGGTTCTTTTTTATAAGAAATGGTCTTAATAAGTCTTATAAATGCTACACTCCATGTTAAAAACATTCGGTAATTATATGATTGGCATATATATATACATATAATAACAATCATTCGTACATTTAATAATGTAGAAATCATTTAGTTTAGTCGGTCTTAATAAAGGACCTAAACTGTTAAAGAATTGAATTAAAAAAGAGTGATGGTGTTAATGATTGGTAAATGGTAATGGTATACTGAGGAAATGGCGCACTGCCAACTGGCAACCACGCACCGGTCCCAGAAGAGTTCTTTGTTTCTGCCATACAATGAAATGAGCACGCCACTCCACTCCTACCACACAATATAATAGTGGTAAACGCAAACACACAAGCAACCTTATCAGGATGGAAACAGATAGAAGAAGAACTGGAACAGAGGCGGCACTGCCTCTTAGATCTCTTCAAAGTTAAAACCCAAATCTCAGTTTAGGCGAACAGAATGCAGTCAAAAATCAAAATTACAAATTCCAAGTGTGATGATGAGAGCAATTGCAATGGACAGTGTCCAAACCAGTAAAGTCAAACTCCAGAAGAAAGATGAAGAAAAAGCGAGACTTGCCTGTTGATATTGCGCCTGTTCAAAAGGTAATCGTTGAGCTTGTTGACGCCATAGCCATGGCTCATGGAGCAGAACGTGGCTGCTGCCATAGCCGAAGGCCCCAAGCAATTTTATTTTTGCCCTGAGAAGAAGATATGTATGGATGGACGCTAAATATACACACACGAAGAAGCAACCGGTTTGAGAATCAACAATGATGACAACCCATTCTGCTATGAACCAGTGAGGAATTAGTTGCCTAGAGAGAGAGAGAGAGAGAGAGCAGGAGGAACATGTGAAGCGGATGGATTGGAGGGAGAAGAGAAGTGAAGAGATCAAATAAATAATCACAACGGAAGTCGTTGTTACAGTTAATCCCACGTGATTATTACCTATCGCATTTCAATCATATATTGGTTAATTTCCATGAAACATGAAGATATTATATAATATTATATATATAGAATAAAAGTGCGATGAGTTGCAAGAGTTGATCAACCGCCCAAATTAAGTAATGAAGGTTGGTGGTGGTTCTTTCATTGATGATGATCTCAATATTAAATTATTTCCTTGGAAGAAATTAAAATAAATCTTGTACATTAATACAAATTTAATTCAGGGATTGTATATTTATATATGTATGGACTATGGAGTAAATAAGTATATCCTACCGAAGAAGTTTCATGTGACTTCGATAATACTCCTATTTTTTTTTCGGTGCTCATATGTTTATCTAGTTGATAAAATTGAAATTTTTGTAAGCAGGTGATCATAAATTTGAATCCCACAAATATATTGTTGTTTGTTTCTGTAATAGTAATTATTGATTAATTATAAATATTTTATGTAAAATTTTAATTATTTAAATAATCATATAATTATAATAAATTCACTAAAAAATAAAAGTATTTTTGTAAATTATAATAGAAAGAAAGACGAATGTAATCTATTGAAAAATGATGAAACTACTAATGGCAGAATATGTATATGTATGCAAAATTGTTGAATTTTTTGTTTTTGTCAAATTATAATATTGTATCATATTGCACAGTCTAAAATATATTTATATCCAAAAAATTATTTAGGGATATTTATACTTTCCTCTCCTGAAATTTAATATAATTACATAGACCTTTTATAGTTTGAGAAATTACATCTAGCACCCTTGAAGTTTACTTCTATCTAACAAATAAGTTTCTTCTTTAGTCAAAATTCTCTTAATTTACTGATACTAATGAAAAACGTCATAAAAAAAATATATATTTACCCCCAATTGACTTATTATTGACTTATAGTATGTCAAATAAATTTTTTTTATGATCAAATAATCTTTATACGCGTTCATGCGTTAATACATGTGAGGAGGTATATTTTCACCGCTATAAAGGTAGTTTAGTTCGAATTGATCTACAATAAATCAATAATAAGTCAATCAAGAGTAAATATAAATTTTCATTCATTTTTTTGTTAATATCAACATATTCAGTGAATTTTGACTAACGGAGAATTTATTTGTTAGATGAAATCAAACATCGGGAGTGCTAGATGTAATTTTTCAAACTGTAGGAGGTCTGTGTATAATTACACCAAACTTCATGAGAGGGCTATAATTATCCTAAATATTTATGAATGTACTGTTGATTTTTGTATACAAATAAAATTTTAATATAATAAATTTTCTTTTTCATTATTTTTGTCATAAAATTTATTTATTTATACATGGTGCAAAGCAGAGAATAAAAACACTAATTAATTAACAGAAAATGCGCGGATAAGAGTGGTCATAGACCAGGTGTTTAATTCCCATTGGGTTACGTACGCCCGCGTTGACGTGGATTCTTTCATAGAAACTGGGAACGTTGTCGTTTCGTAGGGTGTGCCTCCATCTTGCGCAGATACATACATCATAATTGAACGGTTCTCTTGCCTCCTATCTGATTCTTTGGATGCCATCTAATCCGACGGTGTAGTTTTAAATAAGGGTTTCCCTCTGCTGACTGCTGCCATCACATGGGCTTGATTTCTAATCAAGCTCTGATTTTCTTTTTCTTAATCTTTTTAATGGTTAATGAGATTAAATCGGGTTACTCGAACTAAGAGCAGTTAAGTGATACAAAATATTTTTGTGCATTTTTTATTTTAATATTAATATATGCACATCCCATATATAAACATGCCTACACGTACTAAATAAAATATGAAATATATAAAATTTGAAATATAATAAGGACTTCCTCTAAATAATCTTGAATTTAGCACACAGTCTTTGAATGAACCCATAATTCCGAAAAAAAATCTAAACCCAAGTAATAAGGCATTAATCTCGAAATATATCTAACAAGCAACATTTATATTTGTCAGAGTTGGTATTCACACTTCCTAAACAATTGAAAGTAACACTCACATTTGTATTGTATAGAATCTTATTTTGAAATTATAATTTAATGTAACTATATTCTTTAATTACTTAAAAGAAGACATATGTGAGTCACACATTAATATATGATACTATATATGCTACCAAAATGTAATAGAAGTTTCAGAAAGCACACATGACGGCTATTAGGTCTTAGTAGACAGCCAAACCGAAACGTTAGTGAAACAATGGCAACGGGCACAACCTCATTTGCCCCCGTGACCAAATTCTACGGATGAACAATCCGAAGCCGAAAGGCAAAGACTATAAACAACAACAACAAGAACAAAACAAGCTTTTGAACAATGAAATGAAAACGCACACAATTTTGACGCCGATAATTCCTTCCTTTGGAGTTTGCACCCGTGACAACCTCAAATTTTCATCAAACATCGGTTTTTACAAAAGGAAAACAACGAAAAACAAGACCAGAATCTCGGCATTATCATCATCATCATCAGCTCCCTTTTGAGCAATACATATATTGCTCTCTAGAGTCACGAGACTAACTGGAGAAATGAGGCACTCCCATTGAATCTTTCTTTGTCCTTTTTCTATCCACGGGTTCTGTACATCAAGAATGTAGCATATTTAAACCCTCAAATACACCCACCAAGCCCTCCATTTTTCGCCCCCTTTTTTTTTGTTGTCATGCATGGATTCATCTCAGTCACATTTTCAAGAGATTATAAGCAAAGAGATGTTCGAAAGTTGCGGGTCAGTTCTTGATCCAGGAAGAGTTGGGTTAGCCCCAGTTGATGTGAATCTTTCCCAGGACGTTTTACAGGGAAGTGGGATTTACTTGACGTGGGAGGAGCTTTGGGTGAGTGTTTCAACAGGAAAAAGAGACGGGGCGAAATCAATTCTTCGGGGGCTTACTGGCTACGCCTGTCCTGGTGAGGTCCTAGCAATTATGGGTCCTTCAGGTTGCGGCAAATCCACTCTTCTCGACGCATTGGCAGGTCACTTACCGTAGTATCTTGATTTCTTTTATTTTTACTTTAACAGCCAATAAAAAATTTGTTCTTTCTCAGGTTTTTGGTGAAAATCTTCATTCTTGTGAAAATCCTGTGATTAAGTGCATTTCTCCCTGCTATTAGTTTTTTTCCCATTACAGGGGATGAGGAAAATTGTGATGTTTAAACCAATTTCAGGAAGGCTGAGTTCAAGAACAAGGCAGAAAGGGGAAATCCTGATAAATGGTCAGAAACAAAAGCTCGCCTATGGAACTTCGGTATTAGCTACTTTATATCTCCTCTTCTTAACATATTCCAGTTAAGAGTTGATTTTAGTCAGATTGTGAATGTGTAGGAAAATATGAAAAGAAGGTAATTGCGGGACAAAGTACTATATTCGTATAAGGTCTCACAGCTGAATACATGTAATTAAGGCTCATTGTCAAATCAATCCAATATATATTAACTCAATCATGCGTTAACAATGCTAGTCTTAAGACAAAATCAAAAGCAGACAACTTAGATGGCATTTTGTACTATGAGCTGATCAATTGATTTTGCTGGCAAACCGACTCATGTTATTCTTTGAATTATTATTTAGGCCTATGTGACACATGAGGACACCCTAACATGGACATTAACTGTTAGAGAAGCCGTTTACTACTCAGCTCAGCTACAATTACCCATAACAATGTCGAAATTTGAGAAAAGGGAAGTTGCGGAAAGGACTATAAGGGAGATGGGACTGCAGGATTCAATGGATACTAGGATTGGCGAATGGGGAAGAAAGGGTCTTAGTAGTGGGCAGAAGAGAAGAGTAAACATTTGCATAGAGCTTCTGAAGCGCCCGAAGCTTCTTTTTCTTGATGAACCGACAAGTGGGCTTGACAGTGCAGCTTCATACTTTGTCATGAACAGAATCGTGAAACTAGCCCGCGAATATGGAATGACGGTTATATCATCCATTCATCAGCCGACTAGTGAAGTTTTCCAGCTCCTTCACAATCTTTGCCTCCTCTCTTCGGGAAGAATGATATACTTTGGTCCCTCATTGTTAGCCAATAAGGTGAGTGTATATTGCAAGGTCGAAGAATATATTAACATGAGATTGTTCATGATATTGTTAATGATCCGAGTAGTTCTTTGCAGTGAACGGCTTTGCGTGTCCACCTCAACAAAATCCAGCTGATCACTATCTTAAAATGATAAATACTGATTTCGATGAGGTGGGTGTATCCTATTTTGCAGCACTTAAGTAGATGATCGCCTCATTTTGCTGTCATGATCTTCTGATTTGTATCTTTTATGGTGTTAGGACATTGAACAGGGCACTGGAAACAAATTCACTGTGGAGGAAGTAATCAATCTGCTTATAGCATCTTATGGTTCGTCCGATACTTGTAAGACGATGAAGACATTAGTGGCTGAAATACGTAAACGTGTAAGCAGCTGAAGCTATTCACATAATCACATCGACTCGGTCCAAACAGTATCTCGTAGATATCCTGAACCCGTGATGATGCAATTGCAGATTTTCACGTGTTATTATCTCTATTGATTTTATGTCTTGTAGGAAGGAGGCCCAACTGAGAAGAAGGCTAGTCAAGCTAACTTGTTGACACAATGCCTCATTCTCACAAAGCGGTCGTTTGTTAACATGTATCGTGATCTGGGCTACTATTGGTTACGGTTGGCCATTTATGTCGCCTTGGGTTTTGGCCTAGGAAGTGTGTTTTATAATGTGGGGAGTAGCTATAACTCCATTCATGTAAGTAAAAATGCACGAAACTACTCAGTCAGCTTATTTTCTAAGCAAATCGTAATCATTTTAAAGCTTGCTGTGTTTCTGTTAATGCAGGAAAGAGGTTCATTGCTCATGTTTATAGCTTCATTGTTGACAATAATGGCAATTGGCGGCTTCCCTTCATTTGTAGAGGACTTGAAGGTGAGACCTTCATTCCACCTTACACATGCAGACTATTAATAGATTAGATTAAATTAGCATGTTACGCTTGTCAAATGCAGGTTTGTCGACGTGAAAGACTCAACGGTCACTATGGGGCTGCAGCATTCGTTGTCGCCCACACAGTCTCCTCGACACTGTTTCTGCTACTCATCTCAGCAATCCCCGGTGCAATCACTTACTTCCTCGCCGGCCTTCATCCAGGAAAAGTAGAATTTATGTACTTCACTTTAGTGCTCTTTGCATGCATGATGCTGGTCGAGAGCCTAATGATGATCGTTGCAACAATCATGCCAAACTTCCTTCTGGGCCTAATAGTTGGAGCCGGCATTCAAGGTCTTATGATGCTAAGCGGAGGATTCTTCCAGTTGCCGAAGGACCTGCCCACGACTTTCTGGAAGTACCCAATGTACTACATCGCCTTCCACAAGTACGCGTACCAGGGCTTGTACAAGAACGAATTTGAAGGCCGACGCTTTCGTAACGATCAACTAGGAGGGCCGTCGACAATCGAGGGTGAAACCATCTTGAGGGATATATGGCAGGTGGAGATGGGGTACTCAAAGTGGACTGATCTTGCAGTTTTGTTTGGGATGGTGGCTGTCTATAGGGTTCTTTTCTTTGTTATAGTGAAGATTGGTGAAAAGATGAACTGTGTACATATCAGCCTTTCACTAAGGTGAAGAAATGAGATGTAAACGATACTGGTTCGATTATTCATTTTATTTTTCTTCTATTTTATTTGATTAAACAAATATTATCAAAAATTTATATTTTGAGTACACATAGACTGTGCTTTAATTGCTAGTTTTAATGCATGATTACGCTAGAATAATCATATTCTGACTCTTGTCGTGTAATAGAAAATACTTGTGATTTATTTCTAATTATACTATAGTTACATATATTTTAATGTAATTTACATATATTTATCATAATTTAGAGAAGAAAAAAACGATTAAATTCACTTTACCAGATGGTATAAAAACACCCTTTTAATATTAAAACTTTCAAACTCCCCATAATTTTGAAGTTTTGACGAGTTGGACCAAAATATCCTTATACCTTAATAAAAAATTAAATACATTGGACCCCTTGTTATAATCTATATCATATTGGCTGTTTAAATTGAATTATCAAAAAATTTGGGGAATGTTTGATATATTTTCAACTTTTTGGTGTCATATTTTAGCCTGTTGAGAGAGGCAAGAACGAGAAGGCACCAATATTATCAGGGGTAAAAGTGCCATTCCATGTAAATTACTATATTCCTTGCATAAATTATTATTTTCTTTGAGAAAAAGACTGTCTGAGACAGAGACATTGATGGAGGGCGACGTCGAGATGGCGGCGGCGGGGGCGGAGGCGGAGGCGGCGGCTGAGGGCGGAGCTGCCGTTGTGATACATCTTTTCATCGCTTTCTCTCTCTCTTTCTCTCTCCGTTTTCCATTATTGTGATTTAATTTCAATTTGTTATGTTATTCCCCTTCATCAAAACCCTAACTTTTCGTCCGTAACGAATACATGTATGCATGAGTGTATAGGAGCTGGATGATATGAAGAAGAGACTGAAGGAGATGGAGGATGAAGCTGCCGCTCTCCGCGAAATGCAGGCGAAAGTCGAACAGGAGATGGGCGCCGTTCAAGGTTACCTCTTTACCCCTAATAGCAGCAGATTTTGCACTAAGATTTCTTGTTTCTGTAGCATCCATATAAGGGTATTGGATTAGAATTATATTAATGTGGCAAGGGAGGGTGTTCACTGCCAACGACGGGGTAATGGGATAATGATTTATGTTTAAGGTACGTGACCTCATTTATCACGGGTGCATCTGTAGGTTCTTAGCCTTATTTGAACTTGGTAAAGCTTTTGGGAATCTGATTATAGAACAATTCATTTATTGGAAATTGGTTATAGCCTTATAGGAGGATTGGTTCTGCTATTATTGGTTGACTTTGAATCCCACTTAAGAATTTCATGGATGATTATGCCAAATCACTATTTTCAGCTTTTAGGAGACCAAAGATTGATGCATATTTTGCTGCTGAAAACATTTTAAATAGTGATTCCAGCTTCTTAAGTGCACATGCCTTTGGACAGAAAATAGTTTAGATTTTTCTGCAGCGACTGAACACATTCAAACAACACTTTCTCGTTGTGACATAAACCATAATCTACTTTGCTGTTGATGATAGAAGAAGCACACAAATGTGCGGTTGAGCTGTATGTACTTCCTTTTCTGATCCTGGTGTAGGTAGTCTTCTTTAAGCAAAACCTCTTGTTGTGGTAGATTAACCTTAACATAGAGGATTCTCTACGCAAGAAGTATGCAGTTGGTTCTTGTCATTAGCTCTCCGTTCTATTACCTTCTGGTACAATTTTATCTGGAGATAGAGGTTTCTTGGACCAAATACTGTTCTAAAATTTTGAGTGTTTGGAGTAAAAGGCTTGTTTTGCATTTAGCATATTAGCATTCGATGAAAGAGGAAGTACTCGTCATATGCGGAATAAAATTTTTTGAAGTGAACTTTCTGTAACTCAACGGGTTGAAATTCTCCTTTTCGTGACATCATAAGACTTTGGGCTTCATCTAATGTGGCGAGCTCTCATCAGAACTTTATCCCTAAAATGTTTAGACTACTGATTTTCCTTTATTGAGCAGCCCAACATACCTAAGAATGAAGGTTGCGTCCTTCATTCTCGTTTCACGATGCATGAAAGTGGTGGTTGCTACATGTTGCCAAAGTAACAGCATCGTTATAATATCATTGGTGAAAATAATCATTATTCTGTTATCATATTGGATGAGACTGTCTTAATTATGCCCATATGCATATTTGTAATGCAGCAGATCCTGCTGCTGCAGCTAATCGGGCAAATAGAGAAGAAGTGGATGCTAGATCGGTCTTTGTTGGCAATGTGAGGTTTCTTCTTTGTCAGTGACTTGACTTGTAGACCTTAGTAATAAGTAACTTGTGGCTGGGATATTATGCTGTCTTTCAGTGAAGTTTGGTTATGCCTGCATGAGTTGCTCTATGATGTTTTCTGTCGGTCTAGGTGGATTATGCATGTACACCAGAAGAAGTGCAGCAGCATTTCCAGTCATGTGGAACTGTGAACAGAGTAACTATCCGGACCAACAAGTATGGACAACCAAAAGGATATGCATATGTTGAGTTCCTTGAAACAGAAGCAGTTGAGCAGGCTCTTCTTTTGAATGAATCCAAACTTCATGGTCGGCAGCTGAAGGTTGTCTGCGTCGCCCTTATACCCGTCATGCTTTCCTGTGATTGAGTTGTAGAGCAGCCGCTTCAATTATAAACCTTGTAATACTGTTGTATTGTCATGGTTTCTACATTATCTGTTCCCTGAAGTATTTTCTTGAAATTTTCCAGGTATCAGCCAAGAGGACCAACATCCCCGGGATGAAGCAATTCCGCCCTCGACGTTCTACTCCCTTCATGGGTTACCGGCCCAGGGCTCCATACATGCCTACTCCTTACTTATATTCCCCTTATGGATATGGGTAGGGGTCACTCTTCTGCATCTTTGTACTGTTTATTTACCATCCGAGTGCAACGGCAAAAACCAATCCGATTAAACAATTTTTTTTATTTTTTTTTGAAGAATCTGTCTTAATCATTATGGCACATTAATTTCTGAGGTATGCATGATGAGGTGCTTTTGTGTCCATTGCAGGAAAGTCCCAGGTTCAGGGCATCAATGCGATACAGCCCATACTTCTGAGCCTCAATTTTAGGAGTATGTTGTCAACGCTTTCAATGGTTTTCCTCTCACTTTCTGTATGATCTAATGCGCAATGATATGTAATGGAATTAAGCTTTTATGGAACTCAAATTGCTTAATATTTGTAGTAATGTTGATTTATTTATTGTTATTATTGTTTTTATATCTAGTCCTTTCAGTTTGTGTTTGGAAACACCAAGTCAAATCCAATCCTTATGGTCTCTAAATTTGCTTTGCAGTCTTGTCTGTCTATGAATCCAATAGTTTGACTTGGATATGTCACTGGAAATCCAACTCTAATCTTGATTTTGGTATGTTTTGAATGTTTGATGGATAGAATCATGCATACACCAAAGAGTGCTCTCACCTCAGCCTGCCAACACAACTCAAGGTAACATCATTATTATCATGGGGAATCTCAATCTCCCACTATTATTGTTCATATCATTATTTTTATTATTCTAAGCTGTAGCTTTGTTTTACATCTTATGATAGATAGAGAAGGAATCAACATACTGATTACCAGTATCCATAGTTTACAATTAGAATGTCCGACCAAAACACAACACATACACTAGAAGCTTGGGACACCCATTTTTACACTTTTATGTCATCAATTGTAATCGATATTTAGGCTTATAACTACAAGGGCCTAATATTATTAGCTTGGACTTATGTACAAGGCCAATCAATGCAGCCTTCTCCATATAACATTGAAAAGAGTTGCCACCCCCTCATCCTCTATTATCAAAGATTGTCTTTTTCAGTTATTCAATGCTAACACGCACTAAGCATGCATAAGTTCACGGCCCCTTCCATTTAATCGCCAATCAACATCCCACCACCCCCACACCAATCTGCATCACAACCACCCGTTTCTACTACTTTTTTGTTTTCTTTGTAATTTATCACACTATGTACCAATTATTTTTTCCTATGGATGCCTATTTTGATCATTTTTTATTTTAAAAAAATTATGCACAGACGTGTGTGTGTATATTGATTGCAGTATTAAATACAATATAGTTCCAATTAGTAACTTTTTGAAATGGGAAAAATGTGGGTGAGAACATTAAATGTTGGCAACAAGACATTCATTGATTATAATTGATTCATAACATCTTATTTTTTAAGAATTGAAATAATCGCGACAAATATATACTTATTACAAAGTTTTTTAATTAATTATATTAAAAGAAAATCAAAGACCATGCAAAAATCTAGAGGTAGACCCGGTTCCACAGGTCAGAAATGGGCCCAAGTAGTGGTGAATTTATGCGATAAGGAAGAATCTGAATAAAGCCTGCACTGCAAAATTCCCCATTTCTTTTGCTTCTCCCTGGTGCCATCTTCATTCATGCATTGCTCACAAAAAAGCAAAATCAAATCACTCATTCAACATTTCACCTTTACAAAATTCATTTTATTTATTTATTTATTTATTTTGCTTTCCTATTGCATTCCATCTTCTTCTTTTTTTCTTTTTTTTCCCCCTCATATGATAAAGAAAAATATACACATCATACAAAACGACAAATCCCCCTTCAACCCTACAAACCCTTAACTGCTTCCGTATATTTACTTGAGTGCATCCGTCCGCAGTGAATCAGTGCTCCTTCCTTTTGTTTTCTTTTAATTTTTCTTTCCCTTCCCTGACTCGTACGGAAATCAAACAAGGGTGGAGCACTTAGACGTCTGCGGATCCCACATCGCCGGCAGCAAGTATTTCCGCCCGTTCACTCCGTGCGCATTGTAGCTAGCTCCCGTGGTCTTGTCCGTCAACACGCTCCCAGCGTACCCTGGGTACGCGCCCGACCCGAACACCCCCGTACACGCCGTCACAGCTCCAACGGCGCCGTCGCCGGCCCCTGGAAGTACCCGTTGTTGAACGGGTTCGTCACCGTTCCTGCCAAAACCGCGGCTATATTGATCACCATCCCGTCCACCCCGACGTCGCCGTTCGGCGCTACAAGCGGCGGAGTCTGTGGGCCGTAAAGCGGCTGGTGGAACGGCCACGCGCAGTAGCCTGGGCACTGGTTCTCCGAGTTCCCAACCCAAGCGTAGGCGAATCGGTTCACCCCCCGAGTAGACCCGTGGCTGCCGCACCTGTTCATGCAGAACCCATCGACGGCCACATCCTTGGCCGTCAATACGACGTTAACTGCTCCGCTGGAGTGCCCACCCTTGGCGGCCAAGTAGACAATATGGGAATTCTTAAGGGACTTCCCGAGGGAATAGTTTTCGTCGAGGAATTGTTTCCCGACTACGAGCGTAGATGAGGCAGCACCGCCCTTGTACTTCTCCGTAGTCTTCCACCAGGAAGAGACGGAGGGCTTGGGGGGTAGGGGGGAGTTGAGGGACTGAAGAAAATCGACGATTATGGAGCGTTGGATGGGGGTGAACTTCCCGTACCAGATGAGATTGACGGAGACAGTGCCTTTGAGGAGAGCGCCATTGTGGTACTTCAAAACGAGCGGCTGTTCCTGCACAAGAGCAGCCATGGAAGAAGAGGTGCAGAGGAGCAAGAAGAAGAGTGGTAAAAACATGGGATTGCGAGTGGCAAAAAGGTAATTTAAGGCCATTGCTGCAATTGGATTTGAGATAAAAGAAGAGAGCTTGGAATTGCGAATAGAAGGACAGCGTGGTGGTATTTATATGGCGGGGACAGCTGTGGGAAGGGGGATGTCAACATCAAGGCCGACACGTGGAGAGATGGCATTGGCAAGGAAGGAGGTTATTGCCAGGCTGGAATTTCTGGGAGAGGGCGTGTGAAGGGGATGGTGACGTGGAATTATGGCAATGCAATTTGATGTTGACGTGGGATCTATTACCATGCAAGGACGCCGTGGCCGAGCTGTAGGGATAGGATGATCACATAAATTTAGATTCATTTCCGGTTGTTTCACTAAAACAGTCTATTTTTGAATTACTCAACACGTTTAAACAAAACGAAAATAATAATAAATTGTTATAAAATCAAATTCGCATGCAACTCTCAAGATCTCAAACTCATAATTTTTTTTAATTATAAAACATCAATTTTATCAAACAAATAAAATCTCAACCATAAAATTTCAAAACGGCATTTACTCATAATTAAAATTTGTAAGAATGAAATCTCATTACGACCCTATAATTAAATTAAAATAAATGATTTCTAATATGAAGTGATGAATTGTATAATTGAATGATAATTTCTTTTGTAATGATGAGATGAATTATGAAATTAAAATTTTTAAGGTATGATTTGGATGGAGGGTATTATTATTGTGGGGAGGCGTTTAGTAATAAGTTTCCAAGAGACTACGGGTACGCGTCATAGGGTATTGGAGCGGGCAGGCAGCCCCTACCTTACCTTACCTGCCCGAATTGCCATCTGGTGAGTACTGGTGTACGTAAACCCCCTCCATCATCATATCATATCATGCCTTTTTCTTTTTTCTGACATCATAATTTTTTACCCTCATCAATTCAAATTAAGTACTGTGCACTGCACCAGGATGTTTATCTCTACAATTTAAAAAGAAAAAAAGGAAAAAGCTGAAGTTTTTATATTTTGGGACCACCAAACAAGGCCTTAAGCATCTCTAGTATTTTGAGTAGGTAGAGGGGGGGATAGGCCCATAGGCCTAGAAGCAGAGGGATAGTTTATTAGAGGGTGGTTGCATAATTCGAGGGTATGGGGGTGGGGGGCCCACACCTGGACTCTCCCAATGATGACATCACATCACTCACCCCCTTTTCTCTCTCTTTCTTTCTTTTTTGTAGTTTTTGAGGTTCATTTGCTTCCTCCATACTCCAATGCATGTTCTATGTATGTATGTATGTATATTGCTTTAAGTTTAACCTAAACCCTATCTTATTTAAATTTGACCATAATTAATTATATTTACACTCTCCCATTCTATTCTATGTATATATAACAAGCTGAGGTCGCCCGTGATAAAAAAAGAAATTATTAAACAGACATTGTGGCGGGAGTCCAAGTTGGTGGCTTTGGTGTTTGGTAATACCAAAACAAGTCTGAAAAAAGTAGGGGAGCAATTGGAGCAGGGCAGTCGAAAATGGGCCGGTGCCCACTGCCGACGAACTATTCTGCGTTTTGGTTTTTAGTTCCCGATTTCAATGCAGTGCTTTCATGGGATGGGATGGGATGGGATGAGCCACCTTTTTAACTAGTGGACAACCTCGTTCAAGGGACACCCACTTTGAATTTCGACTCTTTCAAACATCTCACCATCAATTTGTTAACATCATTTTGTTGGAGTTGGTGTTTAAGATCATCTTTTGTCTGTGTTTCAACGGTAGAATTGAGGTTTCAAAATTTATAAAAGATTACTGTATTTTCTTTTTAAAAAAACTTGATATGATTATACATAATTTTTTTATAATTTTAAAAATTAGAGATAATTATATTTGCATCCCCTCACCTATTATTTTATTACACAAATCATTCTTATCTTTTAAAAATTTATAAAAATCATTCCTGACAGCCTTTAATTTTTCAATGACAAATATGTCCTTATGGATGTTTCTGTAATTATCAAAAAATAAAAGGGATGTCAAAGTAATATTTATGAGAATCAGTAATATGACCCCATATATTTCTTGATTATTTATACACGTTTTCATTTTAATTTTAATTTTAATTATTTTATTAACTTATTTTTTTATTGAATCTCTTATACAAAATTACACATTTTTAATAATCAAAATATTCAATTATTTAATTAAAATATAAATAAAAATTAGTTAATAAATTATAAGTTTAAAAAAAAAATTATCATACTTGTATAAATTATTTAAAATTATTAAAATTAAAAAATTAGTTATCCTCTGTTTTTATTTATAACTATGTTTTACTTAAATATGGTAAATTTATTGGTGATATCGTATTATTAATTTAAGAGGAAGGATAGTATATTTTTTTTTTTACATTTGTACCATTGCTCTTTTATCTTGAGATGTAAGGGCAAACATAATGCTACATAGGAACTATTGCCGCATGTTTTATGCCCGACCCATGTTTTGCATGTGCAACAATATTTCTTGTACCGGTTGAATAGACTTTTACCTCCTCCATGCACTTTATCCAATCAATTTTTTCAAATTCAATGCACAATTGTGCATGTATCCTTCTCCATCCTTATAATTCGATATGTTTTTTTCTTTTTTTAATTTAGATTGAATTTTATTACATTTGAATCAATTATACGAAAGTATAATGCATTTATCGTGTAGTTTTTGTTACATCACAAAAATCTAATTTCACTCGACTATTTTCCTTTTTACTCAGAAAGAGTAACTAGGTACAAGTTTTGGCTTGTTTTTATGTCATTTTTACTCGAGCTGAACCATCGTGAATTACAATAAATTTTTCTTTCGTATGTTTGTATCCACATACGGTTTCAATTCTTGAGTTACACATGCTGATGTCATTATACGTGATTCAAATATTCACAAATTCATAATGAAACGGGCTTGAACGAACGGTTGTTTGTTGAAATGTCTCGCAACCCGTGTCTGATTGTGGTTCTAATTTTTGCAGGCCGATCAGAAAATACACCTGAAAACACGAGGAATCATGTGTGAAGCAAAGGGGTTAAACGTAGCATTATTATAGAGTCCAAATTATATATGGTGGTCCTATACGCTCTACGCTCCACACGTAGTGATGGCAATGGGGCGGGTCTGGTACGGGTCTGCCCAGACTCAAGACCCACCCCATTTTATTTTTGCCAGACCCATAACCCGCCCCCGCCCCGCTTGGACCCGTACCAGACCCACCCCATTTAATTTTTGTCAGCCCCATAACCCGCCCCCCCCGCCTGGACCCGTATCAGACCCACCTCATTTAATTTTTGCCAGCTCCATAACCCGTCCCAGCCTCGCCTCGCCTCGCCATGCTAAAAATTTCGCCCCGTCCCGACCTAATTAATTTATACAAAGAATACATTAAATTAATATTTTTTTAAGAAATAATATCAGTTTAGATTTAAATATTTTAATATAATTTTCAATCTAAAATGAATTGGATAAGACAAAAAATACGTTCATGTAAATTATTAAATTTTTTATCAACTAATTTTTTATTTTGGTATTTTTATATATAGTTGGGTATATGCAAAATTATTTAGGATTCATATATATAATAAGATAATTTTTTTTTTATAATATATTGTATATATTAATAATATACAATAAAAAAATAGGAGGGGTTGGACCGGGGCCGGGGTCGGGTCCAATGGGGCGGGTTCGAAATAGGACCCGTAACCCGCCCCGAACCCGGCCGGGGCAGGTTTTAGCTGCCCCAGACCCGCCCCGAACCCGAAAAATGGCATCCCAGACCCGCCCCGTACGGGGCGGGTCCGGAACGGGTTTTCCGGGTTCGGGTTGAAATTGCCAACCCTATCCACACGGGCTCCTCCAATAATACATGCATCTCAACTTATATGTATCATTCTTGTCATTATTTCATTTTAAATTAATTTTATAAATAGAAATATAATGAGTAACGTTCAATTCCATTAATAAGATCGATGTTTTGTGTGTGACCACTGCACGTGTAATGAATTAGTTCAACAATTAGAATTGAAATTCAGTGATTAATTATATGGTAGTGACCTTATAATTAAATATAAGGTTATAAATATATAAGTATTTATTTCATTTTAAATAAATTGATTATTTTTTGTAATTGAATTTGTAAGCACAAAGTTGGAGTTAAATATGCTTTTAAGAGAGGGGGAAAGAAAAGAAGTGGGGAAGTGTGGGTGAGATGGAGAGCAGAGGAGGGAGGGTGAGTGGGTATTGGGTATAAGTGTAGTTGGTAAGCACTGTAGGCCTGCGTACCGTAGAAGATAGCAGAGGCTATTATGCAACAGTATAGGGCTGCAGTCTGCCTCTTTTTGTCCCAAAAGAATAGCATTTCTCCGTACTACAATTACTACATTTTAATACATTTTTCAAATCCCACCAACACATCACATCCTTATCCACAACCTAATAATTGACTCTCATTTACTCTTTTTTTTTCTCCTTTTTTACTTTACATAATACTTTTTTTATAAATATTATGATTATAAATATTTTATTATTTTTTAAAAATTATAAAGTATTTCGTTTAGATTAACAATAGTTTAACAATACTCTTGTGACGTCTATTGTACGGCTTATTTGTTTCATAATTATTAATTTTAAAAGAACAATGAAATAATATTTATAATTATGATAAATTTCAAAAAAATTATTATTATTTACTCTTGTGATCGCAATGTTGAAATAAGCAAAATTACATCTGAACCGCAATTACGATAGGACGAACACAAAATTTTAAATTACGTGCTGTCCAAATTATATTTAAATTAGGGGGTAAATTGCATAACACCTCTTGTATTTTAGGAAAATAGCGCGAAATTCCCCTATGTTATATTTATAGGCAAAAAACCCCCATGTTATCTAAAAACATCAAAATATGCCATCTCCGTTAGAAACTAACGGAGAGTGAGCCACACTCGCTGCTTGTGCAAGTTGTCCTTATTTTTTGCTGATTTTCAATTTTTTAAGTGGGCAAATGTCCAATTTACCAATTTGTTTGATAATATGCACATATTTTTATTTATTCTTTAAAATAAAAGTTTATATAAATATAAATCAAAATTACTTATGATATTATATACTATTAATTAAATTAAATTATTATTTAATTTAAAATATATTTTTGATATTTTATTTATAAAATATACTGATTAAATATAAATTAGTATTTATTTGAATAATATATTATTATTTAAATATACTAATTAAGTTATCAATTTTTTAATTTATATTATTAAGTATTTATAATTTAAATATATAATTAGGTAAATATTTATTTATAAAATATACTAATTAAGTTAATTATATTAAAAATTAAATATTAATATTATTATTTAAAAAATAATAATCCTTCTTCTTCTTCTTCTCCGTCGGGGACAAAGAAGTCCACCTCCGTTGCCCAGAACCTGGGCATCAGGGGCGGGGCATTTAATTTTTTATTTTTTTAATATATTTTTACTTTCTTCGAGGCACCAACGGAGAAGAAGACTGGGCGACGAAGGTGGGCCTCCGTCGCCCAAAACCTGCAATTAGGGGCGACATCGCACCCCACGGCAACAAGGTGACGCAAGGTCGCCCCCTTTTGCGGGGGCGACGTTGCGCAGGTGACGGGGAAGTCGCCCATTTGGACGGCCACGGCTTTGCCGCCCACCTAGGCGGCGGTCGTGGCCGCTACAACACACACACACACATATTATATATATATATATATTTATATATAAATATTTATCTAATATATATAATGTATATATAATAAATAAATACTTTTAAATTATTTTAGATCTGAACCGTTTATTTTTACATTAAAAAATCAACAATGGTTATAAAAAGAGTATAAAGGTCAATTTAACAAAAATTTAACGCCGTTAGGGCTTAACTAACGGAAGGGGAGAATATGCATCATTTTGAAAAATATATGAGTTTTTTTGTCTATTTTTTTAATATAGGGGGGTTTTGCGCTATTTTTCTAAAATACGGGGGTTTTATGCAATTTATCCTTAAATTAGGCTAAATATAGGCGCTTGGAACTACAAATCTCTTAAATTATGATGAAATGAGCTAAAAGTTGTAAGCACTTGTGAGGATGTGCTTATTACAACTTAAAGCATTTCTATAAATAAATTGAACTTCTCTGTGACTTGTTTGCTTTGTATATTTAAAAAAAAAAAAAAAACCCATTTCAATAATAATTGAAATCTGCCCATCCAACCTATATCTAAAATAACTTCCGGGCAGTCCTGATTTTGAAAGCACTCAAACTTAAAATATAATAAGTTTTTAGTTGTTCAAGGCAATAACATCGAATTTGTAAAAGTTAAAAGCCAACTACAGCTTTACAAGATTTAATTATTTCAAAATTAATATTTACAAAATCAATTCTTTTATAAACCTATTAATGTCAATAATATGCCTAAAATGAAAAAAAAAAAGTTATCAGGAAAATTCAATAATAATCTGTTAATAATTAATCAACTACAAGATTAAGTAAAAACACACATGCACTGTGAGGGATGCAGAAAAGTGTGGTTCCAAGCCAAAAAGTTAATGAAAGAGTGCAGTGAAAATTGAAGATGGAGATGAAACAACAAAATCTTTATGGTTACAATTTTGCTTTCAATTTGAATTTGATGGTGATATGAAATAGGGAGAGGTGCATGCATGGATTCACACTTTCCCCTTCACCAATCATTTGTGGGTTTGTTTTTTTTTTTTTTTTTTTTTTTTTTTGAATGGCATTTGTGGGGTTTGTTTACTCACACAACATTGACACTTCACACACCTAACAAAATTATGTGAATTTGGTGTTGACATTTTCAATATTAAGGACAAGGGCTGCTGAATGATGGAGAACTCTAGGACCCCCAATTTTTTTTTTTCATTTTTATTTTTATATATATGAATCCTCATTACTTATTGCATTGGCCTGAATGTAAGCCGTGCATACTTTCGAGGGTAGCTAAATTTTGAACAAATGCTGGAATCTGAGATAATGAGCAGTGTTGGAATTTTTTAGGGGTCCTCATCTAAATTGTGGGACGTTTATATTAGTTCGAGTGCAAGATCGATTGTTTAGGGTGAACACAAGTATATTCTCAAAAAGATGGTGTATCTTTGTCCTATGGGGATTGGAGTATTTATATAAGTTAGATTGGTGTTCGTACTTATACATATGTACGTGTCAGAATCTTCATATTCCAAGTGTTGAGAAATCAACAATGGTGGTATAGGGTTGTCAGGTTGGATTCAATCCTACCGGAGGAAAAGTAGGGGAATTTAGGTCTTGTTCGGAAATTTTAAAATCCTAAAGGGGGTATTTTTGTTTTTTAGACAATCTTATAATTTTAACTTTGTCAGCATCACATATCGATACTCTTCAATTGATAGTCCAATATATAAATATAATTGTCAATAACAATCAAACTATAAAAATTTAATGAAACAATAAGTTATATTAAACTTACATAAAATGAGATACATACCCACACTTAAAACTCGGCACATAACCTTATTTTTTTAAAAAAAAATTATGAGACCTCAATTTTAACAAGTAAACTAAGATCTCATTGATATCCCTATTGGCTTCGAGAAGTCATTGGATCATCCTTCTTTGTCGAACTAGAATTTCTATTGTAATTTCATATCGTACCTTACATTCCATTTAATATATTATACATTTCAAGTATAAAAACTTTATGTAAATAGATGATGTAATTTCCACATATGTGGTGTGCAATTATCAAAAACAGTAAAGTAGGAGGTACGCATTTATTGAATCCAAAAACGCAGCAAAAACTGCAATAAAAAGTTAGTACTTTTGTAATGATGGAATAGGCATATTTGTGTCACGTTTAATTAAATGCAATTTTGGGACCAAAGCAAAAAACCCTAGAGATCATAATCTAAATGGTTTAATTGTCCGAATACATCTGAATGAGAAGGATTAATGATGATGTCCCAATTTGTTCACGTTAAAATTCAATGGTGATCATGATCCTTGTCAATCGGTCACATTTTCATTCTCTAGAAGATTATTACCACATATTTAAGTTTCTTTATTTTTTTTGTAATTATTGGGTTAATATTATATTGAGTTTGAGTTTTATTTTTATTTCGGATTAATTTAGATTCATATATATATATATATATATATATATATTCCTATATGATATAGTTTAAAATTTTATGTTAATTAAAATATGTACTATTACTAAAAGAATTTTATAATATTAACTACATGCTTTATATATATATATATATATATATATATGTATGTGATGAAAATTTAAATATCATTATTTCATATTTAATACTCTTTTTCTTCTTGAGGTAAACTAATTAAGGAAGATGAGTGGCGATCAATATAATAATTTTTGTTGAGCGTGATAATAGAAGTTATTCACTTCCGTTGATTTGACTTAAGCGTAGTTATTAACATTATTTACTATAATTAAATTATGAGTTTATTAATTAGCAGAAAGGAATAAATTAGTTTAATTAAATAGAGATGATGATAATGATGATGGGTTTGGATTATGAAAATGTTGCTACTTTAATTATAAACTCCCATGCCCCATTAATTAAAGTCTTTACCTTTTTGTAAATGTGGGGGCATAGTCAAATAAATGAGCAGCACGTGTGTCATTGACATGTCGGCCTAATAATTGATGCACCCATAACACTTTTTTTCTCTGTGTACACGTGAAAATAAATTATAAAAAAATTGTAATAAAAAAAAATGTGAAAATAAAAATGAAATATAGGGAAAAAATTATTATAATTTTATTAATAAATTATAAAAGTTAATGGTGAGAAATTTATAATTTTTTATTTATGAAATTTCAAGATATTTGTGATTAATACATGCTCGTAGCCACATATCTTTAAGTTATTTTACTGATTTCTTATTGGTTTAATAATATTATTCAAAGTAGTTATATCTTCGAGCTCGATATCAAATTATATATATAAAAAAAAATCAAGTTTAAGCTACATATGCTAATATTTAAAATTGGTTGGCTTTGTTTGAACTCGACTTTAATTATGTGCAACAAATAATTTTTTGGGATAATTATTTACATTGTATGATCTGTGATTTATTTATTCAAATCATTTTTTGTGGGAATCAAATTCATCATGATCTCAAATTTATTTATTAGATTTTAAACTTATAATTATTAAGCTAAAATATTATTAATGGCAAATTACACGATAAGCATTTAATAGGGTTATCAATAGAGTTCAAGTATGATCGATTAATATCCAACGATAATCCACCTCAATCCCTATCCAATACTATTTCCATAATTGATTTGTGTTTTAATCTTAATTTGACAGAGATTCGCCAATGTGAAATAAAAAATATATGTTTCTGACTACCCTACTTCAATTGATTGGAAATTGTTCCAGCAAATTATTAATTGATTAGAATAATTGCATTACGATTTGGATGGGTTAAGCACAATATTCATCCCAGTCAAATTCAAGACTCGAGTCAACATCAAAATCCAACTTAAAAGTTGTCAAACCAAAGATGGTGTTCTTAAAGTGAAAAATCAGACGACTTAAGTTTAAAAAATTATACATATAAAATATACTATTAAATTCAAAAATTGATAATAATATTTTCTTATTTCATTAAATTAAAAAAAAAAAAAACAAAACTTGTGTTACAAATTTATGTCACGCCCGTTAGAACAAGTGAACAAGGGTGGAAGAATGATGAAGATGAAATAATTGAGCATATATTTCGTAGTCTAGCATTTAATGCTGACACTTAGTTAGGATTAGGTCACTGTCATGCACGAATTTGTGTTTCAAATGATTGAGCTTCGTCATATATATATATATATATATATATATATATATATATATGACTTAACAACTTATAAATAATAATAATAATTATTATTATATTATTATTATTATAATTGCAAGAGGGCACGAGGAAGGCTTTTACCAAAGCATCAATCTAGTTGGACGTCTTTGATCTCTATCTCTTTTGATACAAAATGAAAGGGCAAAACAATATAAATAAATAAACAATAATTTGATATTAATCATAGCATGACTGTTGTAATGATTTGTTAAATATTAATATTCGACATGAATGATTGTAATTAATTTATTTTAATTAATAATAATTTATCATTCTTACTTAATGAAAAATTGAATTATCTGAGAGCGAGTTTTTCCAATAAGAAATATAATTATTAGACACACGAATACTAGACACAAGACGTATTAGTGTAGATGTGTTGGTGTTGTGTTGGAGTGTGCATGAAATAATAAAAGCATTATAGAATCGGAAAGGAAACCAGGGTAGGATGTTGAGCAGCAGCAATACAAGCTGTACAATGATCTTAATCATTGAAGCTCGTGACAATATAATCCAAACTTGATACCAGCACCTCCACCAACACATTCAAAATGACTTCCCAACCCCTGAATTCTATTAAATCAAGTATTATAAATAAGAATATATTTAAATAAAGTGTTGGGTGCTATTCAACATTCTGAATTTTTCAATTTTTTTTATAAAAAAAACTTACAATAATAATATTATTATTATTGTAATAGTAATAATAATTAATAATAATAATGAAGTAAGCAAGTTGTTGCAAGTGTAATTAAAGGCATAATGTATAGTTTAGGATTGTTGGGGGATGGGAAAAAGAAAGCAAAGTCAAAGTTAGAAATGATGATGATGATGATGTGTTGGTTGTCATGGAGTGGACAGGACAGCTGTGGGGATATATGGCATTGTAGTTTCCAAGTAGATGCAGATTGACCTCAATCATCCCAACCCATTCTCTAAACGTACTAATTATTTAATGTTAATGTGTATATTCAGTTATGTAAGTTTTATGTGTGGATGAAATTATTAGTATGTATCTAAGTTGAAGAAAATAATCAAGTCAATAATTTGACATGACTTTGATCTAATATGTAGTTGAAATTTCTCATCATAATTGGAAAAAATATCTATCTCAAAATAAATCATGCTAAAATTATACTTATCACTTCTTACGCTTGTTTCAATTCAACAAATAAGTTCATCTGTTAGTAAAATTTATAAAATTTAATGACATCAGCATAAAAAGTTAGATGAAAAGACATAGTTACCCCGATTGATTTACAAACTTGATGTAGTTCAAACAAATTGTTTCTGACAAAACTACTCTTACAAGGATGAAGTTGGGTTTTCTTACATGTATTAGCGTGTAAAGATGTATAAGGTTAGTTTGGTCAGAAAATAGTCGTTTGACTTGTAATAAGTTAATAATAAATCAATTGAAAATAAATACTAATTTTTCTTCATTTTTTTGCTGATATAAAAAAATTACATAAATTTTGATTGATGGTAACAAACGTCATCAATACTAAATATAATTTAAAAATATATATATATAATATATATATATAATTATATCAAATTATAAGAGAGGACAATGTAATTATCCCCATATTATTTTCTTGAAGGAAGTTTTGTGCCTATTAGTACTTTTATATGGGTCTGAATGTGACAATTATGCGGACAAGCTCAATAATGAATGATGAGACAAGTGTCGTAAGTCGTAGCCAAAATAGGCCCATTAAGACCATAAATAAATTAGAATTACAATTGGGCCTTAATTTTGAACTCATTTCTTAATGGGCCATTGCTGTCCAGTTAAACTAATTCAGAAGTTATGGGTTCCTTTAAAGCAAATGTTGGGCTGAGCCGAGCTATCTTCTCTATAACCCATCCATTCCAAATTAACTGCTTTTAATTTTTATTTTCAAATATATTATTTTATTATGTGGGTAAAGACTACTCGTTTACTTTTGTGTATGTAATAATAAAATTATAAATTTATTTTGCTTATAATTAGTGGAGATATATATAAGCACTATGCATTAATTTTTTAGTCGGAATACCAATTTTGCCCTTGCACCCAACATCTACATTTCTTATTAAACACTACAACTGTTGGGTAGAAGTGACATTATGCAGTCAATTTCACACACATTTACATATTAATTTTTTGTTGTGCGACACTATTTACTATAGTAATATAAAGTTATACTTTGATTGATTATTAATAAATTATTTTAATTTTTTTTAATAATTCTAATTTTAAAAGATTTTAAAATTGGGTTATGTTTATTTGGATAATGATGGATTTTAAATATTTATAACCTGCAATAACTGTAAGTATTTTCTATGGATTCTTTCATTAGATTCGAATTCATTAATCTAATTATGATTCAACACATCTTTTGAAAAGAAAAGAAAAAGTTTCTCAAACATAATCATATTTTGCAATACCATTATCCAAAAAATGTTTCTTTTAACATACACAAACATGATTAGTTTAGTTGGATTAGAAAAATGGGAGTAATTACACCGTCGTCTCATTAAATTTGATATAATTATACGTAAATATCCTATATTTCGTCTAACAAATATATTTATTTAATTTATAATAAATTAATCAATAGTGAATATATAAATTTTCATCATTATTTTTACTAATATCAATAACTTATTAAAATTTTAATCAATAATATTTTTTATTTATTTTACTGAATTAAATATTAAAAAAATTAAATATAAATATAATTTTTCGAACAACAATTCAAGGATAAATATACCAAATTCTATAAAAGAAGTGCAATTATTCTTTAAAAAAATAAAAATATCATGACATCAATGATGGAGTGACCCTACAACACTGAGAGCAGCAACTGAACAATGCAGAAATTTATTGTTTATTGAATTGAAAATCCAGTATTATGCCGAAAGCAGTTGTTCTGATTTCAAATTCTTGGCCACCCCAACTCAATCATTTCCTTTTTAGGTGCATAACATCAATCATTCGGGGCCCGACTGAATAGCCATGACTACTGTTCTCTATAGAAATCATCGGGGACGCGGCGGCGGGTAGCAAAAAGCCAATCTCCTATATGCGTACTGGCTTACGTCATGGAGGAGTTTATATTATTTGCAACCCGGAAAGAGAAAAATTTGCTGCTGACGATTGTGGGAATCAAAGAAGAAGAAGAGTATTAATACGATTTCTCTTTCTGACGCGCCGCGACACCACAGCCCGCATTAAATACTCATTTTTCTGGTGTGTTGAATAGTGGAATTTGATATTGCAAGACTGAAAGAGAGCGATATCATTATGGGTTGGAGAGGAATACTGGGATTTGAGTATGGGATAGTTCAGGCTCCGTTGGGCCCGGATATTTCGGGCCCGGAGCTGGTTGCAGCTGTTGCCAACGCTGGTGGGCTTGGTCTTCTTAGAGCCCCTGATTGGGTTAGGTTTTCCACTTGTTTGTTGATTTTGTTTTTTTTTATTCCTTTTTCAGCTCTTTTTTCTGTTTCAATTCTTGCTGGTGCTTTTTATTTGATGCATGTGATTGACTGTAGTATTAGTCAGTTGATTGTTTCTTGATCATGATGAAGAAAAACCCTAGGTTGATTTGCTTTTCAAGAAAGCTTTGCTTAAATTTTTATCGGTTTTGATCCCAATCACCGCTTTGGTTTGTGGTGAAGTCTAGAGCGTTTTGAAGATGATTGACTATTTTGCTTTCGTTGATTTGGGATATTATTGAAGCGCGTTCCTTTGGACATTGAAGCAAACAACTTCTATTCATTTCTTCTTTCTCCTTTCTTCAGGGTTTTCTCTAGAGCACTTTGACCCTCAAGCAGTGAATGTTTTACTATAGATCAATTGTCTTTTGGATTGAACGACGAAGCAACTGCCCTCCCAGTTGTTGCAAATTTTCATACATTATAAGCAGTGTTTTCCATGTATGTACAACGTTATTAGGTGGTCTTCTTTTGGTCTTATAAGTTGCATGTATAAGTTGAACCATTTTGGATAACAGGAGGCACCAGATTATGTGAAACAGCTTATAAGGAAGACTAGAGCTTTGACTGATAAACCATTCGGGGTGGCTGTTGTTCTTGCGTTTCCTCATGAGGAGAACGTAAGGGCCATACTGGAAGAGAAGGTTGCAGTTTTGCAGGTTTACTGGGGTGAATGTTCACAAGATCTTGTATTTCAGGCTCATCAAGCTGGGGTCAAGATTGTACCTCAAGTAAGTTTTTGTAGGCTCATGTTTCCGGTGTAATAATTATCGTTCTTCATATGGGACTTCCTAGTTTTTAGCACTACGGTACCTTCTAAGATTGTACATGTATAAAAAGGTGTCTTGATCTCAGTTGAGAATTGTTTTATAGTTATTTCAGTTTCATGTAATTGTAAAAGATTGAGGATTTTGTTCAGTTTTCTGAAGCTTTCTTCTTTCTCCCTCTAATTTGTGAATTTTGCATTTGGACCATCCGGGAAATGATGAGCTGATGCCTGAACCCCTTTGATACCATTAGAAGTTTTCTTACTGAAATTTAGCCATACTCGTGTTATTTAGGTTGGGAGCTTTGAAGAGGCAAAGAGATCTGTTGATGTGGGTGTAGATGCAGTAATTGTTCAAGGACTGGAAGCGGGAGGGCATGTCATTGGTCAGGTACAAGTGCTTTTCTGTTTCTCCAAATTTTGCTTCTGGTCCATTATATTACCTGAGTGGTAGAGTAATCATATCTGTTTTCAGACCCTGTGGTTAGAAATAGTCGTTCTCCCCCCAAAAAGAACTCCTTGTGGACCTTAGGAATGTATTTTGGTGCGCAACATTAATTATTATTGAATTTTAATACTCATGTTTGGTACTACAAGTGTTATTATCATAATTATTGCTATTTTTTGTTGTTGTTTACTCCGTACTTTCTTAGGGTAGGTAACTAATACATCACATGTTTTTACTCTTTACGATCTGGAATCAAATTGTTCTGATTAGGAGCATTTTTCTAAAAGTTGATGCAATTGTTGATTACTGCTTGTTGGCTCAAGAGTCAAGTGTCCTACTTTTTCATTTGCCTGAAGTATATTTCTAGGAAGAAACCAACATATTGTTGGACAAAAACTTGAGACCTCTTCCTACTTTCTATGTGTTCATCTCATGGTTTTAACCTTTTCTTAAGGACTCTAGTTGAAGATCTCTATGTATGATTTCTCGACTCTCTATCCTTGTGGGCAGCCTGAAAGGCTCCTTTGATTAAATTTATCAATCTTATGTCAGGATGAGTATTCATTGAGATATTAACAGTTGTGGCTAGAACGCTTTATCACGGTTGAAAATCTTTATGCCAGAAGAAAGACGATCAATGCTTAATTTAAGTTATTATCATTATTTTTTTCATATGGTAAATGCTCACTTGAAGTTATGCTCATTTATTACTGACTATGTTGGTGGCTGGGGTCCTCTGTTTACATTCTGCTCAGAAAGTTTAGTGGCATAATCCAGTAACTTTCAAATATAGACCTGAAGAGATTATCTTGAATTTCCTTTTCCTGGGATTTGTTTTATTCCAGGATATATTCTCATGGTTACCTATTTATGTGGCAAAATCAGGATGGCTTAATCACTTTGTTGCCAAGAGTAGTTGATCTTGTCCGTGGTCTTAATATTCCTGTAATTGCTGCTGGCGGGATAGTTGATGAGCGTGGTTATGTAGCTGCACTGGCCCTTGGAGCACAGGGTGTTGCACTAGGCACCAGGTTTGAGCTGCAATTCATTTAAAGTATCTTAAGCAAATTGCTTCTTTTGTTTTTATTTTATTGAACTTGGCAGCGAACGTGTTACAGATTCCTTGCAACAGAGGAGAGCTATGCTCACCCTCTCTACAAGAGGAAGTTGGTTGAAGTACATAAAACAGAGTACACAGACGTGTTTGGCCGGGCAAGGTGGCCTGGCGCACCTCATCGTGTCCTAAAAACTCCATTCTTCATGGACTGGAGAAACCTTCCGAGTCATGAGAATGAGACCAATCAGCCCATCATTGGCCGTTCGCTCATACACGGAGTGGTGAATACAATACAGACTTAATCCTGACAACTTTTTAATCAGTACCCCCTCAATTTGACCTTGAATAACTGAAAACATTGACGATGACTTTGTTTATTGCTCACAGGAAAAAGAGATTCGTCGTTTTGCTGGCACTGTTCCCAATGCAACAACAACAGGTGATATTGAAAGTATGGTTATGTATGCGGGACAAGGTGTCGGCCTCATCAGGGAAATTTTACCGGCAAGTGCAGTTATAAAAAGACTGGTTAAAGGGGCTCAAGATTTGATCCAAAAAGAGTTTGCTTCTGAGAAAACCTCTGGAGAGCAGATTTAGGCATAAAGTTAAGTTCAACTTACGTCCATTAGTGCTGAGAAATGTACTTCCTAATGGCTGTTCATCTTTTTTCTGGCAATGCTTCTTCCTCCATTTGGTTTTCCTGATTGAATACATTTTTACAGCAGTCATTTCCTTCAAGTTTCATGAATTTCTTGAGTTCATGTTGCAGTTTGTGCCCATATTTGTAAGCACCATCAAGTTTATCAGCAATATCACCCAAAAAGAAAGAAAATCAATTCGGCTTCTACAAATTTGAAACTCCTGTCTGAATTCTCCATTTCAAATCATTGTGCCACCGAAAATTTTATTTCAACTCGTACTTGGTCAAATTTAAATCAATCTATATTATTACAAATTTTATTTTTCGCAGTGTAGTTGAATACAGAACAAAATAATCTCATACAAATTTCAAGAATATAGCAATCTAGGACTTACAATTATACATCCCACCTTTGAGATTTTCCACTAACAAATCAAAATTAACGTAAGAAGAGCCACCAGGTCTTGAAGCCCTCTCACCTCTCTTCTTCCACTCCGAGACCTTCTCCTTCAACTCCACTCCCTTTCTCCCTTCCATCAACTCCCTCAACAGCCCTTCAACCTCCCCCCTCTCGACATCAGCATCAATCTCCATTCCAATCCCCCACTGTGTGCACGCATACAGACAATTCATCTGCTGCTCGGCGAAAAACGGCCAACAGACTATCGGCACGCCATGACAAATGGTTTCTAACGTCGAATTCCACCCACAGTGCGTTAGAAACGCCCCAACTGAAGGATGGCTAAGCACTTTTTCCTGTGGGCACCAATCCAATATCAGCCCTCTCCCCTTGATCTCATCCAAGAAATCTTGCGATATGACTTCAGTCCCACCATTCACAAGATTAGGCCTAATCACCCACAAGAATGGGTACTTGCTATTGGCCAATCCCCATGCAAACTCATCCAACTGTTTGGGAGTCATTATCACTAGGCTCCCATAGTTCACGTACACAACTGATCTTGCCTCTTTCCCATCCAACCATTCCAAGCATTTCTCATCTTCTCTCCACAAGCTTGACTTAATGGACTCTAGTTTCTTGCCGCAAATTTGCTGACAGAGCAAGGATAAAGGGCCGACTGTGTACAGATTGGGAAACTTGGTTTTCAAGACATCCAAGACTTCCTGCTCCAACTCATCAAATGTGTTGAGAATTAGGCTCCCTGTTTTGACGGCATTGTTTGCCGACTCCATGTTGTAGTGGAACAATATGTCGTCTGCGTTTGTTGTTCGGATGAAGGCCGGAAGATCCCGCAACCGGATGCTGCCCATCGATGTCGTCCATTCCACTGTTGTAGTATCAAGATATCCATTGCACAAGTAGCTCTCATCTAGCAAATGTTAGTTTTTCACTCATAAATTTGAGCCAAATACAAAACAAGAAACGCAAAGAATGTGGTCCTGAAATCACTGATGTCAAAATTCAAGCACAAAATTTAGAACATATAGAATCATAATAGACCGTCGTAGTTGGACAACTACTTGCTGGCTATAATGTTCGATTTAAACTATAATTATTGTTTGAAGAGCGAACCTTGTACCATAATTCCATCGAGATGTAAAATAAACCAAGTCTACTTGTTATGAACAAATCTTGGATCTATCATCTCAAAGTGCACTATTTCACTACATCAGAAACAGAAAGGGATATATGTATAAAAAGACAGACAAAAACACCGTCAAAAAACTGACACATCCCTAGTATCAAAAAATGTCTGTTCCTTAAAAAGTGTCGCCCTAGGATTTTGAAATCATTACCATTATGTAAATGATAAGTGATAGACAAGCTAGCATACCCTTTAATGGAAAATAGCCCTTCTCAATCAGCTTCTCAAACTGAAAATAACCCAACAACCCACAAGCACTCAATGTAAAGAACAAAATCTCCGGAATCCCAAACTCTCGGGCAACCTTCAACGTGAAACCCATCACACCATCAGACACTATGCATGAAACAGGCGGCAAATCAGGTGAAGAGTTGAGCTTCTTAATGAGTTGTCGGAAGGAATCCAGGGTGTGTACTGGGACGGAGCAGGCTAAGGCAGGAAGGTCAAGAATGCCTCTGAGGTTGTCGGGAGGCAGCCCATCTGAGACCGTCTCGAACTGGAAATCCTCAACACTACTACTCTCCAAAGAAGCTGAGTCGAGCAGTTTTTGGTAGTTGAATTCTGTGTGGACGAATGTGATGTAAAAGCCTCTGGAGTGGAGGAGCTTGGCGAGGCTGAGCATGGGGTTGATGTGGCCTTGGGCTGGAAGAGGGATGCAGACAGCGTGAGGTTTGTGGATAAACTCCATGATTGGTCGGAGAGGAAGAAACTATGGGGGCGAACTGTTTGCACTTTGCACCCAACTCTTCTCACCTTGTACGTAGCTGTTCGGCCACAAGACCTTTTTATGGAATTCCTTTTAAGTTGACATTTGGAGCATATGGATGAGTATAAAAAAAAACTTTATTCACTTCATTCCTCCTTTTAAAAATAAATTTATATTTATTACAGATCAAATAATTGAAAATTAAAATTTTTATTTCGAATTTAATACATATATATATACACACATTATGAGTATGAAAATAATTTTATTTTAGTTTATTTTAAGAAAGAATTTAGTTAATGTTACGTGTATAAAACAAATTAAATGGAATAAGACATAAAATTTAACACGCAAGTTGCAACAATTTGGCAGACATCTTCACCAAGGCAGGGGCGAGAACATTACTGGTATCGTTCCATAAATTTTTCAAAATTGTAAGCCTATAAGAGATAAATAATTAGCCCCCTTATAAATAATAAAATAATAATTTACCCTCTAATATTTAAAAAAAGTGCAAAATATCACATTCAGGACATTTTTCTTAAAATTTAGGGA
The DNA here is from genome assembly GCA_034509725.1 of Sesamum angolense. NCBI lineage: Eukaryota > Viridiplantae > Streptophyta > Magnoliopsida > Lamiales > Pedaliaceae > Sesamum > Sesamum angolense. Next base: position 3,366,053 of record JACGWL010000005.1, read on the forward strand.
GATAAATTGATGTTTTTTTTCACAAGGAGGTTAATTGCCTATTTTCTGTATCATATGCAGAAAACTTGCATAGTATTTGGATTTGTGTTTTGGTGTTTTTGAGATAGAGGGAGAAAAATAGAGATAAATAAGTGTGTGTTTGAGATAAATAGTATGTTTGGATTTGTGTTTTGAAATAATATAAAATAGTTTAAAATAAGTGGTGTATGTTTGATGTTGGAATTTAGAAGAAAAAATGTTACTGTTGATTGTTAAATCATATCTTTTTTATATATATAAATATGTATGTATATAAATATTGTATGTTTAATATTGTATTTTTGTCAACAAAAAATACTGTTCATTGTTAAATCATGTCTTTTGTAATTATATTTATATATATATAAGTGTGTGTATATATTATATATAAAAAAATAAAAAACAAGAAAAATACCCAGATAAGGTGTAAAAAAATATAAAAACAAACATTGAGTGTGTTTTGTTTTGTCTTGGGAACCACCCAAAACAAAATAAGACATAAAACCAAACAAAGCCTTGCAATTTGCCCCATAAGAAAATCGAAACACCAGATGTAAAGTTGCTAGTATGACCTCTACCCTTTGTGTTTCATGAAAGAGAATACGGTAAATTATATATGACATCTCCCAGATTAAATTAAAATATAAATTACACTAACATTTTCTAAGGGATATAGCGATAATTTCACAAAAAATATGGAATATTCGTGCATTTTAACCTAATTTTGAGACGTGTCAATAATTAATTTATCCAATAAAATATATATAAAATACTTTTATTTTTATTTTGAAAATAGTTTCTTAATGTATATATTACAAAGTCTAAAAATACAAAAATGTGAAATTTATATTAATATTTTATAATCAATAATTTCGGCCAGAAACGTGTTAATATTCTCCGGCATAATGCTCCCTAATTCCGTTCCAATGAGACAAATTGGAGAAGACAAAGGAAGGCAATAATAGCAGTCTTTCCCTTTCATCCAGATAACGTTTTCTATTAGTTTTCACCGTTGGCCGAACGCATACTTATAAAAGTGTCACGACAAACTGACGATTTTGATTGGCACTAATGGGCGGCAGCACCTCCACCGTTAGAACGCCAAAATATATAATCCTATTTTAGTAAACTTGCCGTGCTGTATTTGTACGTCTGTATATATATATATCAGATAAATACGATATAAATTTTATAAAAATAATTAATATATGATTCTAAATTGTTGAAGTGATTCATATAATCGAAAGTAGGGATGAAATATTATGATGGTGTATTAACGATTAAATTTAATATAAATAAGTATTATATTTGTACAAAATTTAAAAGATACAATTAATATATTAAAATTTAGTGCAGTAGTACCACAAATCGTCAATTATATAGAAAAAAAGGTTTTTATATTTATATACATACATATATATATATATAAATATTTGAGAAGAAATATCAAACTTATCAGCATAAAACCTGTTTTAACCGAATATCATCTTGTGCAAATACGTTTAAGTATAAAAAATATTTCTATAATAAAAATCTAATAAAACATTTAATATATAAAATAATACTTAAATTATAAATATCAATGACAAATAAAAGTAGTTACGTTATTCTTTTGTATTTATTGACGATGAACTCCCAGAACCGTCTTATTTTATTCTATGGCATCTTTGAAATAATTGAGTTGAATCACCTCTCTACCAAGTTCTTTTCCTACAATTACAATGTATACAATCTTAATCCACATATAAAAAAAGTTGCATAAATGATATTGAAAAACATTAAACTTATCATTTTTTGTCCCAACAGGAGTAGAACCACCCTGTACTTTGTAATTTAAACTTAAACTCAAAAACGGCTTATTCGAGCAGAACGTTTTCCTACATAATCTTCTACAATTTAGTACTTTTCATAATTATTTGACTCTCCCTCCTCATTTAATTTTCTTCTCTAATTTTTCATCTCCGATACTCTATATATGTTCTTGTGTGTGGAAACAAATAAATATAAATTAAGACCACTTTAATTTCTACAATAGTATGTAGTTACTGTCTAACCTTAAACTAAAAATAAATATATATATATATATATATATATAAAGAAAAAAATCCATAAAAATAAATAAATAAATATTCACACTTTTAATAAAATTATAACATATGGTCGCTTGTTCATGGAATTTTTTTTTTTTTTTTTTCGCGTGTTCATGGAATTACGAATTGAAACATCATTCTCTGTGGTTAAGTTTGCAGAATCCAGAATCCAGTTGCATGGCGGAGACGGAGCCTTATCTTGTAAGGTTGTGTTTGGACCTTAAAATTTAGTAAAATAAGAGATTAAAAAAAAAATTCTAATATTTAAAGTATATAATTAGTCATATTATTTGAGCAAGCTAGAAAATCATTTTTTTCTTTACTATTTCCTTCTCGAATATTTAAAATTCAAATATAGTTATATATATATATATATATATATATATATATATATATATATTGGAAATAAAATATTCTATGTCGTAAATATTCCTAACTTTACACATAATTAAATTCTTTGTGGAATTATTAAACTATTTTATATATTAGGTACGTCCACAAAGGAACAATAAAATTTATAGATGAAAAGTACAGTTGGTATACAACTTAAAACACCAAAAGTGTTTGGATAAGTTTATTTAATTTATAACATATATGTCATTTAAAATGTCAGATCTTATTTTAAAAGTAATTAGCATTTCGAGAATTTAGATAAAATAATTAGATTATAAAACTTACAAGATATTAATTAACGATTTTGTATTTAACCTGATCAGAATTGAAAAAAGCATGTTAAATATTAAAAAGGGATAATTACATGTACACTCCCTGACCTATGTCTATTTATACAAATTACTTCTATCTTTTGTATATTTACAGTAACTACCCCTGACAGCTAAAGAATAGGGGTAGTTTGTGTAATGATATTAATATTTTTAGGGGGAGTGTGTGTAATTTTTTAAAAAATAATGGGTTTTGTGTGTAAATGATAATGATATTTGGTGGGTGTATGTGTAATTATCTAAAAGATAGGGATGCTTTTTGTAAACAAACCATAAATCAAGAGATATAAATGTAAATATACATCCGAATTAAAAATAAATTGAAAACTCATGACTTTATATATATATATATATATATATATATATATATATATATAAGCTTGTTATAAGCTTCTAATATCTTTTTCTGAATCTTATAATTAAATAATTTTTCTAAAAAATTTACCAAAATACTTTTTAATATTTTACAAGCTCTCAAAACTCTTATATAAATATTCTAAAAAGTTTATAAAAATTACCCGAAAACCCTCCTAATGAATAGAAGAAATAAGATGGGATAGTTAATCATATCTCCCAAAAATAAATATCTAAAGCAATGTGAGGAGTCATTAATCTCAAATAATAGTGATGCAGATTATGACATGGAACTGATTATTAGGCAACGCTATGAAAAGAGGTTTGCCAAACCTCCACAATTACTTTTCCTATTTCTGTGGAATGAATATTTGTTTGGATTACTATCTTTTGCCATTATTTTTATACAAAAACAAAGAGTCGATGGAATATTAATGTGTGGTCTCATTAATTATGATTATTTTATGAACGCTACAATAAAAAATATTTTTGATCATTAGGATGTTCGTGATAACTTTCTACACAAAAATATGTGATAAAATTAAATTATTCTAAATTTATGGTCGGGATCCCACAAAAAATGGCTCAAATAAAGTACAAAATACCGTCTCAAAATTTAAAATAATATGGAATTAAGAATAGACGTTCGTAAATAGAACCAAATAGTTCATATATTCAGTTCAATTGTAAATTCATTAATTTTATTTTTTTAAATTTAAAGTCAAGGGACCCGAATCCCCTGGAGAAATATCTGTTTTTAGTAGAAAAACTCATCTCACCACCTCAACAACATATGAAAAAAAAAATTACTCTTTGAAATTCTATACCAAATTCTGAAATATCATTTTTTTTAAAATTAGATTAGGATGGTACAATTTAAAATTGAAGGAATTCTTTTAAAAGTCAATTGCATCATATTAAAAAAAAATTAATGCGAGAGCCCCAATTTGTCGGCCCGGGACCGCAAGCATGGTGGAAGCGAAAATTGCATCCAAACCCACCAATTTGGTCATGATATTGCACTATAATTAACTTACCGAAAAGAGATATTCAGTTGTGTTAAAAATAAAAAATAAAAAGATATTCAGTTGATGTACTTGAATTTTTTATTTAATATTTCTATTTTATCAGTTTTTAGTCAATATGGGACGAGGCATCTCAATAAATTTGAAGTCATGTTCGAATCTTACATCAAGGTGTACAGTGGGTTGGGTCGAGTCGGGATTGGCACAGACTAGCTCGGCCAAAACTAGCCCACTACTATTCATGATTGATTTTGGAGTGATTTTGGGCCTTTAAATAGGACCCAATTGGGTTCATTTATAAACTCAGACTCAGCCCATGAACCGACCCGATTGAGCCCAGAACCAAGACTAGACTAGGTCTGGATTAGGCTTGAATGTGCCTATTTTTTTTTTGTTTATGAAATAAAGATTTATTTTTTAAATAATTACTTAAATTTATGGTAGTATTATGAAATAAAATAAATAATAAATTAGATTACATAAAAAAATCATAACTAGAAAAAATAACAGTCAAAATTATATATATAATGAACTTAGATGTAATAAATCAAAAAATGGTTTATAATAAACTTTAAAAAAATTTAATAAATTAAAGTACTAAAAAATTAGAAATAGAACAATTATGATAATAATTTTTAGAGTTCCAAAAGTATAAAAAGAGCTACTATAATAGTTAGTTTAGGAGCATAATAAAGTGAAACTTATATGTCATGTATTATTATAATTATAAACAAAATGGCCCCACAAATCCAGTCTAGACCCGACTCATGACTTGGTGGTCCTGGGCCATTAGGCTGAGTTGGTTTTAGTTTTTCAATTACCTAGGGACGCGACCAAATCTCAAAAAGTGGACCTCGCCAACCCCTAATCCTATTCATACAATTTGCCAAGTGAGCTCTCTATGCTATATCTGCGGGAGCCCCAGTCTTATCGTCGATCGATTTCCGCTTCCTCAACCTGCTCGTATACAGCGTGATTCATTTTCAGTGACTACGTATTAATCTCCCAGCGCCCAGTTTATTCTATTACGAATCCTCAACTACGTTCACTTTTAGCCCCGGTGTACCCACCTCGATCCACTATGCATCTTGGTATTTAGTTTCGAGAGATGGCAGCCGATATTGGAGCATGATGTGTGGTCTGGTCGAGCTTGAATGTTAATTTATCGAGGAGTCGAGAATTGTTGTATTTTCAGTTCATTATATCAACGTAATGCTATACAATCATTCCATTATTTTTGTAACCAACCAAAAAAAGCAATAGAGACAAGTGTATATTTAAACATCAAAGAAAAAGATGGTTAGAACTTCAACTTGAAAAACTGGGGTCATTACGAGATGAACATTTATGTCGCCTGTTCCTGTATTTAATTTTGGACATAAAAAAGGGACCCAATTGCTTGAGGGACCCATGATGAAGACAAATAAACACCAAGAATCTGTAGGCCGGAGTGATTGTCGATGCATTGAGCGTAAAATCCCATGCAGTTGAGCGCGCAGATCATCTCAATATGTACTATAGCCACCTCATATATCTCTTTGCGAGTTACCACGATTGTACATCTCTAATCTACCAGCGATTTATGATACTTATGAGTCTTTTGTGAATGTAATAATATGATGGAGCTACACACTATCTTCTCTTCATACACACCGCAACACTGGCCTTGCATGATGACCTAGGCATTGTTTTCATGCACCAGATCAGCCGTTCAACCAACTTAATCTCCCGCGTCCTTCGCTCTGAGCAGACACTGGTATATGCTATAATCGCTCTTATGTCACCTCATCGAAACGTATTAACGATCATTATAAACTCTTATAGGTAGATCAGAGGCCGACCATTATTACTTTGATTCTTTTATGATGATAATTTATTTTTTTAAATTTGAAAGACATTTCATCTACAAGATAAATATAGTGAATGTTTGTACCGTGTGTGAACAAACTCCCAACAACCTTGGTGCAATTTCTGCTTCTACAGATTTTGAGGAAGAGCCGACGATCGAAGCGATCAAACAAGGCAACGTCGCTCATTATGGAAACGCTGGCTTGGCGCACTTTAAGAGGCCATATAGATGCAATAAATTCCACGTCGTGTTAGTATTGCTGTAGCTGCTCGAGAGCATACCAACATAATTGGTGATCTTTACTTCAATTACAAAAATAAATTTTAATGGAACAAGTTCAATAATGGTGTCTCTAAAATTGCAAGATTAGGCCACGCTTCCCGACGCGATGATCTCACAGATAACTGGAAATCAAGAATCAAAAATCAACTACCCAATAACTCTACACTGAGATTATATTGTCCTTCTGGTATCGAATGGTCAGGCTACGATCTATGTAAACAATCTCATCGTCTAAATATAAATATATGTATATACTATTTAAAAATTAATAGAAGAATCATGTAAGTCTCTTTGCGCGTTTCAACTCCTAATGCTCCCTAAAATATTAACATCAAACCTTGCGCATATGTTATATTACCCACTCTATATCTCACTCATGTAAAGCAGGCAAATAAAAATTCAAGGTAATTCTTCTCACACTATCACACTGGAAGTCTAAGAGACAACACACCCACAAGAACAAACTGTAGAAGGCGAGATTATTCGCGAGAGCGTCCACAAATAACAAATGCAAAGTTCGGTGTACATTTAAGCAAAGTGATCAAGACACCCTAGCTGATTTGTGTACTTAACCCACTCCACAAATACACAAAATTACTGAGCGTGTAATTTACATACGTAAATTATAAAATGACAACAACTTAAAGAGAAAATCATATATGCTAAATCAAAGTATTATATGAAATTAATCATATATCACCACAACTAAACATCTGACACATGTAATATATACGTCGAATTTATTCATCTGACATATCTATATTCAATATACCCTTCACATATAATCTTTTCATCCTCATAGCCAAAAAAGTAAATATCGTTCTGGTACACCACACATTACACAAAATATAATGTATCTTGGAGAATTCTATCTATCAACGTTCAAGTCAAAAGTATAGTAACTTTACACTCCAAGGGTGCTTAAACTATATACGCGCGCGATCCTATTGGATTCTTTCTGTCTGTCACTAGATGGAGCACATCAATGCCGGCCGAAAGGGACATTATTTGCAGCCTCCCTAAGTGTGATCGGACGCTACCGTAAACCCTATGATATACTGTCCAAAAGAGAGTAAGAATGTGAAGTAATTACGCAACTCGAGACCAAACTAAATATATTAACATTCAGAATCCGTTTTAAATTGTAGAAATCAAGCAGGACGTGAGCTCCTGAAATGTCTGTGAGGCACCCATCAATCAGCCATAACAAAAAGCAAACATCTGAAATGTGTATATAATACCTTCGTGCTAAAGTAAAAACACCCAAATTGTATCTTCTGAACTGCCTTTGCCCAACTTGCTGATTCTTTTTTCATTTTATTTCTTTTTTGAGAAAGTTGTCCCAACTTGCTGATATTATACACCATCTTGCCCTATATATAATACTAGTACAAATTCCATCATTTCTTGTAGTTTTTCAGCAGGCCGATCGGGCAAAAAACCAAATCATGAAGCCTCACGCTGTATTGATTCCATATCCCGCACAAGGCCACATAGCCCCTATCCTCAAACTAGCCAAGCTGCTGCACTCGCGAGGCTTCTACATCACGTTCGTCAACACCGAATTCAATCACAACCGTCTCGTACGGGCCCGAGGGCCTGAATCTGTGCAGAGCCTGAAGGATTTCCAGTTCAGGACAATCCCTGACGGGCTGCCGGCCTCCGACAAGGATGCTACCCAGGATATACCTCAACTTTCCGATTCGCTTAGGAAGAATGGTCTGCCGCCATTCTTGGACCTCATTAACAGTCTCAATGAGTCACCTGATTGCCCAAACGTCAGTTGTATAGTGTCGGATGGGGTGATGAGCTTCACTCTTGATGCTGCTGAAAAGCTGAATATTCCTGAGGCGGTCTTCTTCACTACCAGTGCTTGTGGCTTCCAGGCTTACCGTTACTACGGCGAACTTGTCACCCGAGGGCTATTTCCACTTAAAGGTATATATATAATAAAAAGTCTTTCTTTTCTAGCCCACGGTTCAGATCTTCTGTCGCAATTTCGCATTACATTTTCGTGTTCAATGTTCTAATGAATTTTAATGGTTGCGATTGGTTATGTGAGGTTGATGTTGATGTTTGATGTTCTATAGTCTTGTCTTATCTTGGTGATGAATGCAGATGAAGGTCAAATAACTAACGGATATCTGGAAACCGAGCTAGATTTCGTACCGGGGATGAAAAACATTAGGCTAAGAGACTTCCCAAGTTTCATCCGATCGACGGATCCTGATGCTATTATGGTCCACTACAATATTCTGCAGACGGCGAACGCGTCTAGGGCCAAGGGCGTGATAATCAACACGTTCGATGAATTGGAGAAGGAAGTCTTGGATGCCCTCAGGCAGAAATTCGAACATGTTTTGACCATAGGCCCGCTCCAATTGCTGGAGCACGAGGTTGAAGATCAAGATGTAAAGGCCATCGGGTCGAGCCTGTGGAGAGAGGACGATGCATGCATTGCATGGCTCAATGAGAGGGCGCCAAATTCCGTGTTGTATGTGAATTTTGGTAGCATCACTGTTTTGTCCGCCAAGCAGCTGGTCGAGTTTGCTTGGGGGCTAGCTAACAGCAACCAGTACTTCCTGTGGATCATTAGGCCTGATTTGGTAAGCGGGGAGTCCGCAATTTTGCCCGAAGAGTACTTGAAGGAGGTCGAGGGGCGAGCCCTGATGGTGGGGTGGTGCTCCCAAGAGCAAGTGTTGGCCCACCCGTCGGTTGGTGGATTCTTGACGCACTCTGGGTGGAACTCGACGATTGAGGGCATATCAGAGGGCGTCCCGATGATCTGTTGGCCGTTTTTCGCCGAACAGCAAACAAACTGTCGATACGTGTGCAGGGATTGGGCAATGGGGTTGGAAATCGAGGGGGAGGTGGAAAGGAGACGGTGGGGGAGTTGGTGAAAGTTTTGATGGAGGGGAGAGAAGGGGAAGGAGATGAGGAAGCAGGCACTAGAGTGGAAAGACAAGGCTCAAGCAGCTGCTAAGCCTGGAGGCTCTTCCTACCACAACTTGGAGTTTCTGGTCAATGAAATACTCCTCAAGAACTAGGAAAATCAACATCCCAACCACAAAAAGACTTGTCTTGCATTGAAATCAAAATTCTGTATGTTTGTTTTATTTTATTTCTCAGACATATTAATTTCATGCAAATAAAAAAAAAATAACAGTAGTTGATTGGCTCAATCCATTTGTACAACAATTTATTTTCATTTTTTAATTGGAACTTTATTTTGTGCAATTTCAAGAAAAATATTGAACTTATGTCATAATTAGAATGTGGACATGAATTTAGCTAATGTTGTCTGACTACATAAAGCAAAGAAATACAACAACTTTCTATTCATAAATACCCACAAGGAAAAGCATTGTAAGAGACCAAACAGTGGCAATAAGAACCCAACCCCTTTTCTCTTTCACATTGACAAAACATATGTTGTCCCTTTTTACCATGTGCCCACGGTAAGATATTATCGATGTCTCTTACCCAGATATCTGATCCACAAGTGGAAACTTAGATTAATGAGATTATGTATACCATAGTATAAGTAATAGAAACTGGACCACTCCTACGTTAGCTACTACTATATAAAGACAACTTATCAATCACAGAGTCTCAAAAAAACATTTTAGTTAGACGTCATTTAGTATATTCTCACACTCACGGAAGAAGCGTTCAATAATACACCATATATCGCTACGATACTACTAGTATATAGTACGCTTTATTATTAGTAGTATAATACCCTATAGTAGAGCCTTATCTATATAAATCTTCGGTCCCGACAATATCCTTCCCAAAATTTATATAGTAATATACCCGAATCGAGTTGAGGAGTGTACACAGTAGAATATGAGTTTTGCCTGAAACAATATCTTCATTCAGGATTTACCAAAAACTGAGCCCCTAATCAGCAAACTACCTCATTTCTTTTTCTTCTCTTAATCCTTATGACCTATGGTTCAGATTAGGCAAGTTATGAACTACGTCCTAATGTAACACTGTTAAGTAATAGGATGCAATGGCCATACAAGTCCTGTCCAGGTCACAATAGTAGCAAGAGCAAGCGAATGCTGAGTCCAGGTGGTCGGGTGTTGTAGATTAAGATGATCTATACTTATGCGGGCAATTGAGAGTAAACACCTACTTCAGAACGTCAAATCTTTGAAGGCGTGTTTTAGTGAAGAAGTAAAAGACTGAATGTGCTAATAAAGAATTAACGCGAAGCATCGAACAGCGCGTGAGGATCATGCCCCACCGCTACCCTTCTCACTGTATCGAAAAAGTGAAACATAAATAATAGAATTATTATAAAAAAAATATTTGGGGCGGGAAAAATTTTTAATTTTGCTTTTTATAAATTTTGTTTCTTTATTTGTCTTCTTCATCAATTTTTAACAAGAGAGGGGAAGTGGATTGAGTGTAGTGGTAGCGGAAAGTGGATGCACCAACCTATCGGGAACCCCATGCATCTAGTTGCACGGAAAAACTTAGACAATATTGTTGACAATTGAAGGCACGTATTACAGGGGAACACTCAGATGCAAAGTGTTCGAGACGTCGTGTTCGTGATTATGCTGCCTTCCTTCCTCTCCTCATGTTTCATCTTACGTGGGAAATTTGTCTTAAAATGATTATTGACATCTTGTCTCATTAGACATGTTTATTTATTTTATTTATATGGTTTTTTTACATAATATATAATTATCATTTATATAAAAAGGAATATCAATTTTGGCCGTGACATCTATCCATCCAATGTGATAAAGGGACAGATTCTCTAATAGAAAATATATAGTCCCGTCGTTATTAAAACGGTTTATAATCCACCACAACGAGTAAAGACTCTATTAGTTTTACTCAAAATCACAATCGAAGTCATTGGCGTTGTGAACCATCAACACTACTCTAAATACTCAATTAAGCCAGAAATTTATAATAAATAAAACACTTAAACATCTCGCTCTGATTCTAACAAAGAGGATATATCAGCGTGTGTGATGTTGTTAAAAATATTTAAACTATTTAATAAACCAAAATTTACCAATTGGGAACCACTCACTATTTTTAAAATCAAATAGCATCAGAATTTAAGCCCTATGTGAGCCACCTTCAAAACAATCGAGACCAAAAGAGGAGACACCCTCCTTATCTCATCACCCGAATATTCTAGGATATCGTCGCACACACTTGAGAACGTGGCATCTTTCTACTTCCGATGTTAGCAACCACCAATACTTGGACCCACAACCAAAGGTCCATATAGACGTGAAGCCAATTGGTTGACAAACGATCTAAAGCTCTTATTCCAGCTGCCACCGAAACAACGTAACACAGCAACCTAAATCCACGACCATCGCACTCCAGCCAAGCATTTATCCAAATTTAACAAATCATCCACAAATCATACTGTGATTTCAAAACATGACAATATGAGCTAACAACTATAGTATCCAATTACCCCTAGCATTACGAACAAAACCAATCAACTTAAAATACAACCACACCTGGAAGCCCTCGAACTATAAAATTCTTTTAGCACAAAACCTAAATAGTTCAATACCGTCAAAACCTACCAGCACAACTTCGAATACGTGCGATTAGATGGAGAATGGAATTCGATCCGTCGTAGGAGATGCTCTATAACACAGTCTCCGTCACGCACCACACAATCTAACCCATCTAAGAGAGAAGAGGAAGCAAGCGACGGCAGATAGCGGAATCAATCTGGTATATGCTCGCCAATGGGTGGTGAAGACCGTAAACAAGCAAGCTGCGATGTACCATGCCCACCTACGTTGGAAATCCACGTTGGCGCGACTGAGCCCTAGTTCGGGGCGAGCTCTCACACCGATATCCTCCTCACAAATCTTATCTCTATCACCAAATCCTATCCGTCTGAGCTACAACCACCGAAGCGTATAAGAAGAATGTCATCGTCTCAAAACAATGAGAGACTCACCATTGGTGTAATAAATGCGCACAATCCAAAATGTTACATGATGCTCTCGCGTGCTGTACACGCTATTCCAAGCTGAGTAGCTCCGACGCGACTGTTTTGCATAGCGACCACATCACAGACAGCCTCCTACGCGTCCATCGGGCCTCGCGCTCTTGCCCGTTAACCGGCCGGAATCATGTCGCCGCCGCTTCAGTCGCGCTCTAAAATTATTTCACGCACATTATAATTATTCCACACACTATAAAAATAATAACCATTATATATAGACAAGATTAAGTCTTTTGAATGGTGGTTAAGTTATTGCTTTGTCTTATAAAATAAAACATTAACAACGGCTTAACTATAGACAATTGGGAGTAGTCGTAGTGATGATTTTTTTTATTTATGTATTTATTGATAAAGAGTTAATATTATAACTGATAAGTCATATCTTATTCTAGTGAGGCTCAAAATTATAGATTATATTGAGAATCCATTACTTTTGATTTTATTTGTGTCAAGTGAATGCATAAGATTTATATTTCCACTTATTGAAATCTTTTGTATAATTTTGATCTGTAATTCTGCTAGAATTTTAAATAACAAAGAACTGAAAATACAAATTTAAAGTTATGGAAGAACGATCAGGATTGCAGAAAATTACATAAAAAACTGAAATAACTTAAAAATTTAGGTAACTCGACTACAGATTACTCATTACATACTCCGCTTAGCGTGTATTTTCCGATTCAGCGTATGCCAAAGCTGAGGAACCATCCGTCGTGCTCTTCTCGTCTATAGCACGTCGGACCCAACACCCTTTGTGCGGATTCTAGGTTATGACGCGCAGGAATTGACGCGAGGGAAACCCGTACCCTCGATCGTTTCATCTCTAGACCAATGGCGTGTAATGCTTTACGTAAAAATTTAATATCTTATGATAATGGTACTATGAATTCACAAGAATTATTAGAGAGCGTTGTCGTTGGTTTCCAATTACACCGCAGCAATAGCACTCATGACGAATTTGTCAGAACATAATGTAAATCTATGAAACCTAAAAAATAATTAGGAAAATAATAACAATTTACGTGACTAATTCTTATGAATATTGCGTGCGCCTCATTCAGAGCATGGTATGCCCACTTCAAACACACTGATAGTTTTACTCGGCCAAAAATACGAAAAAAAACACCAAAACTGTTGAAAATCAACTATGTGACCTAATAGCTAAGTGTCTGTTCACCGGAAGATTCATAAATCTTTTATAATTTATCTTCTAAATCACATAGCCCTTTCATATTAGTTGTGGATGTAATTTGAAGTATAATGACACACCAGGACATTAAGCTCCTGAATGAAGTATCGATTAAGCGATGGTAAGCTTTAACCCGAATAACCATGGAGGAGAACTAATTTAATTTTATTGTTCGAACTATCAATATATTCATAAAAGTGCGTGTTTGAACACCATAAATTTCTTATAAATGTTATTGATTGCTTTTGAAGTCAAACTCAATCTAATTAACTTTGCTTCTAGAAAAACTTATCACGTGTTACAAAGTTTTAAACTTTGTATCACACTAAGTCTTAACCATTGACTTAAAGAGTATTTTTGTGATTCATCCAAAAATATTCACATAAAAAAGAAATTAGGGGTTTTCCATCACTTTTGACCTTATTATATAGTGATGCCCAAGAAAACTACTAAGCCCAACTCAGCTGAAGGCCCAAACTCCAGGTGGGAAAGTTCAAGAATGAGTGATTCCCAGTGCCACGACCCAGATACCCACTTAGGGATCTAAAAGAAGAGTGGGTCCAAGCTGACTAGAAAAGAGGCATATAGCCACACTAAGCTAAAAATATAGATAAATATATAACATAAATATAATATACTTATTATATACTTATTTTAATTAAACACGATTCAAATAATTTTTTTTATAGAATCCACATGAAAAATATATATTCATTCATATAATATTTTCTAACTCTTGTATAAAATGTAGTTGATTCATGAATCATACATCGTCCACTAATAAAATATATATATATGTCCACGTGTAACACGATTCATGAAACTACCAATACCTGCAGTGACAACGTTAGTGGTCTTTTCTTTGGGTTTGTCGTTAGACAAAACACCGAACCAAATGCACGTGCTCCACTCTACCACACAACTCCAACTACCCTTTATCATAACCCTAACTAATTGTTGTAATTAAGGCACACTTATTACTACTGCCCTATGTCCACACCCACCAACACCACCCTCTTCTGCTCAACAAAAATTCAATGTTTCACTTAAATATTACTGTTTTTGAACTTTTAAGTACTAATATTGAGCTCGTCATTTTATGTGAGTGTATTATATAATGGGATGGTCGATCCATATACTTCATTTAATGAGAATTAAAATTGACTTACTTGTCCTTTGTTGAGATTATAGTAACCAAGTTGAGCAATATCCCGACAAATTTTGCTGTAAGGATATTTCATAACTGTTAAATTCCTTAAATTGAAATAATAATATGATTGATTATTCATAAATTCATAAAAAAGAAAAAGATACAGTATGGTGTTGTTTATGATGAACATGTAAAAATGCATGTATGTTGATTAAAAACTGATATACGTCTCATTTTTATTACTTTGAGATGTGCGCTAATTATTAATATACAAGTAGCAAATTGGAGTAATTATGAAATAGGGTTAATTAAAAATGTAAGTAAATGAGTGATTGATTATGGAATTTGATCCAGTCAACCCTAATAAACATAGAAGATTAGGATTCAAACAATACACCATTCCTTTTGAGTTGTGAAGAAAATGTGCAGGTAGAATCAATCCTCTAGTTATGGTAAAAGACGTGGTCATTTAATCATCGCATGAATCTTCTAATAATTTCTTTTACAATATAAATATATATACATTAAATGTCGTTGATATACAATGTATCTTCACTAGTCTCGAGAAATCATGCTAAGATTATAATTTTTTTATATATATATAAATCAAATCTAGTCAAATCAAATCAAATTAAATATAAAATTTAAATTGAGAAAGCAGACTTCTCCTCTTGGGAATGGGAAGGCTTGGAGCGTCCACCTTTCTTGCATGAAACCTTAATAAAACTTCTCATTTCGTTTCCGCTAAAAAATAAAGAGTCTCGAAATTGATGGATTTGTATGTTTGATCAAACTCGATCTGAATCTATTGCCTGAATTAGTGTATCTGCAGCGCCATTTCCTCATTTAGGACATTACAAATTACCAAAGCGAAACTGAATGTAAGATTTCTGCCATCTTAGTTCCGAGTTTCCCATTGCTTCATTTTGCCCCTTCAGAACCCATAATTAAACCATCTTTCCAAAACTCATTCTTTTCAAAAGGAAACCCAAAGAAAAAGGTCTCGAACTGCATGATATGAACACCCCCCCCACCTACCCACCCCCCACCCCCCACCCCCCAAAGAAATGGAAAGGATTCCTCCCTTTCCCACATATAAATGCACAACTACATGTCTCTACTTAGCACCATTGTGCAAGAGGTAGGTGAGCAAGAAAGCTGCAAATGAAGCCTCACGCCGTTGTAATACCATACCCAGCACAAGGCCACATCGCCCCCGTCCTCAGGCTCGCTAAACTCCTCCATTACAGAGGCTTCTTCATCACCTTCGTCAATACAGAGTTCAACCACAACCGTCTGGTTCGAGCCCGCGGCCCCGAAGCCGTCAAAGGCCTCGACGACTTCCAGTTCAAAACCATCCCAGATGGGCTGCCGCCGTCAGAATCCGATGCAACCCAAGACATCCCCCTACTCTCCCAGTCCATGTCCAAGAACTGCTTGGCCCCCTTCTTGGACCTCATTAACAGCCTCAATGATTCACCGGACTGCCCAAATGTTAGTTGCATAGTCTCTGATGGGGTCATGAGTTTCACTCTTGATGCTGCTGACAAGTTAAATATACCTGAGGTGGTCTTTTTTACCACCAGTGCTTGTGGATTCATGGGATATCTTCACTACGGCGAGCTTGTTGCCAGAGGATATGTCCCTTTTAAAGGTACAATTTTTTTACAATTTTGCCAGGTTCTTGATTGAGCTTTTGTTCTTTCTGTTTAGATTTTTCAGCTTGGATTTGTTCGAATTGCAGATGAAAGCTGCTTCACCAATGGATATCTGGACACCGAAATCGATTGGATTCCAGGGATGAAAGGAATCCGTCTAAGGGACATCCCCACATTCATCAGAACGACAGATCCACAAGACATAATGCTCAACTACAACATTGTGCAGCACAAGAATGCTTCAAGGGCCAGAGCCATCATTTTCAACACATACGACGATTTAGAAGATGAAGTTCTAGAGGCCATTCGTGCAAAATTCGACAAAGTTTACACAATCGGTCCCCTCCAACTCCTCGAAAACGAGATATACGAGCGAAAACTCACCTCAATCGGCTCAAATCTGTGGAAAGAGGACGTGGCGTGCTTGGACTGGCTTGAGCAGAGGGAAGACGCCTCAGTTCTGTACATCAACTTCGGCAGCATCACCCCTCTGACCCCCGATCAGATGGTGGAGTTCGCGTGGGGGCTTTCCAGCAGCAATCAGCATTTCTTGTGGATAATCAGGCCTGATTTGATTAACGGAAAAGGGTCAGTTCTGCCAGAAGGGTTCTTGGAGGAGACAAAAGGGAGAGGGCTGATGGTGGGGTGGTGCCCGCAGGAGCAGGTTTTGTCCCACCGGGCGGTAGGCGGATTCTTGACGCACTGCGGGTGGAACTCGACGATTGAGACGATATCGTCGGGAGTTCCGATGGTTTGCTGGCCGTTCTTCGCGGAGCAGCAGACGAACTGCCGATACGCTTGCGGGAAGTGGGGGGTTGGGGTGGAGATAGAAGGGGATGTCAGGAGAGGGAAAGTGGAGAAAATGGTGAGAGTGATGATGGAAGGGGAGAAGGGGAAGGAGATGAGGAAGAAGGCGTTGGAGTGGAAGGACAAGGCTCGGGTCGCAGCTAAGCCTGGCGGCTCTTCCTTCACCAACTTGGAGACGTTGATCAATGCCACTCTCCTCAACAACAACTAGTCCCTTTGTTTTTTTATTTTTTTATTTTATTTTTTAAAATATTATTATTGTAATATTTTTTATCTTTTTTGTTTTTTGGTTGGGCATGGATTTCAGTTCAATAAAATGGATATTGTGTATAATCTTGGAATTGTAGGGTGTTATTAAAGTGAAGAATTTTCTATCACATTTAATTGTCATATTTTGGTGTGCACATGGCATGTGATTTTATTTTTAAATTATAAATTTAATTTAATTATATCTTTGATCTAATTGTGGGCATTGGTCGTCTTTTTGAGCAGGCTATTTTGGTGTAATGAATGTTGGTGGTACATAGCCACAGATACAATTGTGTCCATACAACTCACACACACACAGACACCAGAGAGGTCACATGGCTGTAAAGTGTAAAGTGGAACTCGCATTGCATGATCTCCAACTGTTGTTGTTCTACTTCATTTTGGTCCATACACACTTGTACTCTTCCAAGTTCCAACTAAACCTTCTACCTGTTTATTTATTTTAATTTATTTTTTTCTGCGTTTTAGCATTTGTTCACAATACCTACTAAACCCACCTAAAATATTTCCAATTTTTCAGTCTGTTATTAATCAACAGGGGTGGTGGCGCAGTTGGCTAGCGCGTAGGTCTCATAGCTTCTGAGTGATGAGGTCGAGTTCGAGCCTCTCTCACCCCAACTGATTTTTACTTTTTCACTGCACCTACCTTCAAGAGTTCAAACCAGCATTACAAGTAGGAGTGTACGCGGTGCGGGTTGGGGCAGTTTAGGTAATTTTTTGGCCCAACCCAATCATTGCGGTCTTTAGAAAGCTCTACCCAACGATCATCAAAACCGCACTTTGCGGTCTAATTGGGTTGGGGCGGGTTGGGGCGATTTTTGCGGTCTTTAGTATATAAACAATCATCTATACAATTATATTAGTATTTTGGGACAACTTATGCTTTTATTACAATTATTTTATCAAAAAAATAAATATATTTTTCTGTAGAGCTAATTATGAAATATGATATATCAATTATAATACACTTATACATAGCTATATGTTTTTTAAAAGAATAAAAATATTATTAAAAAAATTACCATTTTTTTATGAATAAAATTGTGAAAATTTTATTAATTCGAATTAATTATATAAAAAACTGATCATAATAATATATAAATATTAAATAAAAATAATTTAAAATAAAATAAGATGGTAATGAAAATAAATTATAACAAATCGTGATATCATTTATTTCAAGTTCTTGCCTTTATCAACGGCATAAAAAATATAGAAGATTGTCAATAATCAAGAATTAATGAATTAATTGATCTCATCTACATATTTATACATATATATTATACAATACCAACTTGAATGTTTATGCATAATCAAAACTTTTGTATAAACATATGAAGAATTCTAGTATATTATTAGTGTTACCTTCATCTTCTTCTTCTTTTTCTTCTTTTTATTATTACTACTACTATTATCATCATCGCGGTCGAACGCGGTCTACGTAAACATAAAACCAAACCCGATTGCTAAAATGCGGTCTTTTTTTAACTAGCCCAAGACCAACCCAACCCACCTTTAGCCCGCTAATTGCGGTGCGGTTTGGATTGGGTCGATCGGTTAGTCCGATTTGAACACCCCTAATTACAAGGAATCTGCTTGCATGTACGGATTATGAAAACATCATATTCTATATGATGCAATATCATCTCTATAGTATAAGTATTACTGTTGATGCAATTAATTTTTATTACGTAATATTTTCATTTTTTACGCATATAAAAGGAATTTTATTACAACAACTCATCATTCCAACATAAAGCAACTAGGCAACATCCATCTTCCGCGCCCTCGTTCCACTGTTCTTCACATTGCAATTAGTCTAATTTCAGACAGCCAGCAGCCCCCCTTACCTCTTCATCTCAAATATACAGACAGTAAAACGGCTTAACATTCGTGTATATATACATATATATGACTAAACTCAGTGTATGTTCTTACACGTTGCATGAAACGTCGAATCCTTGATATATTTCACACCTATTTCACAGCATATACCTTTGAATAATAGAAGAAAAAGAGAAAAAAAAATCAAGCTGCCATCGATATACCAACAGCAACTGCAGGTATCATTAATTAGGTGTTCTTCTCAAGAACCGAGAGGGCCGGGGTTAGGTAGTTATTTGCTTTGTCAGGTAAGTGAGCAACCTACGAAAAAGAAGACTATATCATCGTACTGACAAATTCAAATAAAAATTGATCGATAACGACATGAAATAAAGTAGAAATATATATATAAAAAGTCGGTTCTTACCAGCTCGTAGAGCTCCTTCCCGGGTTCAGCTACATACTCGTAACACACCTGATAAGTCCGAAGCAGAAATTAGCTCAATTTTTCCACCTTATTTAGCGAAAGTATCAATTAATACTCACATCAAAGCTCTTGTTTCTTGCGGTCGAGTCGTGCAATGCTTTTACACATATATCAGCAACATCTGCGCAGCTTATTCCCTACAGATATCCCGCTTATTTTAAGGAAAAGTCATGAATGTGATAATTTTTTCATGATAAAATAACTTGATACTAACCTGAGATATCCGGTTTCCTTGGTCGAAAATGAGAGCTCGTTGACCGCCCGGTTCCTCCTGCAAATCCATCCGTTATTATGCATGTACGATTAAATTGGTGTGAGAAATGAGATTTTTCATCGAAAGGGAGCATGGAAAGGAAAATTAAATTAAAGTTGACTGATGAACAAATTCAAGAACTGTTTCATGTGATGATAAATTTACCACGAGGGGACCGGGCGAATAATTGTGTACCCAAGGCCTGATCGTCTCAGTGAATCTTCACCGGCCTACAGAATTTGCATGCAATGGACTTGAGTATCATAGTTAGAGAATTCAGTGTGAAGGAGAGAAGTGAAGGAAGAGAACCTTTTTGGCCTTCAAAACCTGTTCCCGTCGGGTAGGCTCTATTCCTGATCCTGTGCATGAAACTAGGATAAAATCCGTTTCTTGCCCAGTCTGCAACAATCAGAATCCACTCAAATATTAAAAAACTAAGCAGAAATCTTACCAACGATGTTTACTGAAAAATGAACTGAGAGCGTAAATGACGTCCTATTTCAAGTAGATATCCACTAACAACTCAAAGACAAGCATGTGAACACAATGAGCAACAAATTTATATCAGTTGATAGTTAGTAATCTTAGAATTGAGCTTACAGGCAAAGCTTTGATGTACTCCAGAATCAACTGGAAGCTTCTCAGGTCTTGTTTTACAGCAACAGGTCCTTCGACCGGTCTCTGCAGTCAGTTAAAGTGATGCTGAGCCAAATCAATTTGAAAGTGGCATTATGATCAGAGATGGAAATTTATGCATGTTACTTATTTAAAATAATAATTATAATCTCCATAAATTGGAAATATCAACGGAAATGGATGCTTTGAAACAGACCTGCCGTCTTGGCTCAAAGCGGATAGTCAAGGTGTGTACAAGGAATGGATCAAGTGGTGGATCTTCTGGCTTCACGGTCTAAAAGATGAAAATGGCACCCTAACCTGACCAGAGTTCAGAACATGTAAGCAAAAAAGTGGAATAACCACTATTTTATACACAAATGACCACGAAACAGAAAATTGTATGACGTTAAAAGAAAAACTAAAAACAGTATAATATGAAAGGGTGAATATTTAGGCTCATTGTGGCAAAGATAAACCTTAATGTTCTTTCGACTTTCACTTTTTAACTCACCCTGCAGAATCCAGCTTTTGTGCTAATCCTGGCAAAGTACATTTTACTCTGCGAAGTGTCTGCCAAGGACCGGCTTCAAGAATTATTACATATGATCTTCCATTCCCACCAACAGAGAAACAAGACCCTCATACCTAAACATGACATTGGACGATGTAAGGATTCGACGATCTTGGGAATGTTGTTCGAGTATCAAATCATATATTTTTATACCTGTCAAGGGTGCACCCCAGAGGAAATGATAGTTTCTTTGACAGTTCGACATATCCTCCTCTTGTGAAAACATATCCTATTTGTTTAAGAAAAAAGCATTACACAGAAACACGTAAAGCACAAAACAAACGAATCACTCGAGGCACCTCTTTTAGTTCTACAGATTTAGTATGTTAATTTATCCATGTGGTCCTCTCCAATTATACCTGAGAAAACCGCGTCACCGTCCTCAGTGAACTCAAACTTAGCATCCATTCCTCCGTCGTACTTAGTGGCAACAACATCCTGAAAATAAGTTCCTTGACGGACTTCCCATCCATTCAATGTATCTTCGGACTTGAACTTTGATCAAAAGCTTGCTTTTGCTGCTTTTCCCAGACCGTAGTTGCGCAAGCTTATTGTTGTAGTCCTAAGAGTTTCGTGGAAACATAACAAACTCAAACTCATTCACCGATTGTGGAGACAACAAATAAAAGTGTACTAATCTGAAAACAATTCAGTTACTAAGTCAAATAATACACATTGCTATGATGTTTCTGATGCGAGTTAGTCACGATGGCTAATGAACACCGAATTAAAGGTGAAATGATACTGAGAATGGTTGGTGCAAGTAAACAAGGACGGATCCTTGTTATAAATGTTTGGAACATGAACATTTTCGAACCTGAAATGCTTTGGTGAGATTATAAACACCGAGATGATCAACTCTGTTAAGATCCCCAGTGATCGAGGAGCGAGCCGTCGCACAATATATAATCTTGTTGCAGCCTTCCACAGCAGCTTTGAGCGTGGACGGCTCACCAACATCTCCCGTCACAATCTCTACCGACGTTGGAAGCATATCCACCACTTCTTTCTCAGCTTTCCTCACTAAAGCCTGCTCATAAAAGTGATCAGATCCCAAAATTTTAACAAATATAATAGAAGTTCTTGAAGATGTATAATTCAAATACAAATTAAGATAGACCACAGTCTAAAGAAGCCGAGAAATGGTTGATATTAGTATTTTAAAAAAATCAATTATTACATCTACACAACCTTAACTATAGGCAAAGCTATAAAAAACATTCCATTGTCTGAACAATAATGCAGACATCTCCTATAAGTAATATTTTATTACAGAACATTCATGTTTTTATTATACTGAAATCCGCTGGTAGTGATATTTGCACATTGATAGTAAAGCGAAAACAAACTCAAATCGCTGCTGCTGAAATAATTTAGGAAAAAGTAATCATTTAATCTAATGAAACTCTGTAAATTGGGAGAGAAAAACATCATTCATCAGTCAATATTTCCATGAAAGTCATACTCATCAAATAAACAATCATAGGCAAAAATACCTTAACAGTGTAACCTCTGAGCATAAGCTTGCGAACGACAATGCGGCCGACGCGGCTGGTGGCCCCGACCACAAGCACGGTGGTGTTCTGCGCGCCGGGAATGGCGAATTCACACATTGGCCCACCTTCCCTCAACAGTAGCGCCGCTTCATCGTCGTCCGTCCGCGTCGTCCGCGAAATCTGCCCTAGCCCTGAGAACTTCCGCCACACTTCATCGAAAATTTGCCTCGACTTCCGCCCCAGCCCCACCGGGTTCACCTCGTCAAGCCTGCTCTTGATCGCCGTAACAGAAGTAGTGGTGGTAGTAGCAGTAGAAAGTTCCCCCGTCTCTGCATTTTCCGGCGGCACTTTCTCCTCTTCCTGAACCTCCTTCCGCTTGTTCTTCTTCTTCTGCTGATTCTTCTTGTCCTTGCCGGTTGACGAGGCGGCGGCCATCGTCACGAAGGACCGTCTCCCGCCGTGGGGGTGGGAAATTTTGATCCATCTCCGATTGCATGGATTCTGGTTGCCGAAAATGGGGGATGTGAGAGCAGCAGTAGCAGTACTCATCACTCTTTTCCTTGTCTTGAGAAGCAAAGTCTTTGGATTTTCAATGGAATGGATCAGCTGAGTTGAATTGAAATCTCTGGTTGTGGTTCTGTCCAGTGTCGAGAAGTGGACATGGGAGCGAGAGCTGAAGTTGCAGCAACTGGTTTTGCCAAGTCGGATATGAAAGGGACAAAGCAGAATTTCAGACCACAGAAGACGGACTAATCGAAAATAAGGATTTGGTTTTTGGGTATGTAGATGTAGCGCAAATCAGCACTCCAAGCTAAGGGGACACGTAGAGACGTTCATTTCCTTTCATTATTTTCTTTTTTTCCTTTTAGACACTATATCAAATTCCTTTTCTCTTATTCTTCTTCATCATTCATTTTTTTTTATTTAAATTTTTTATTACAAAATCGAAATATATGTCATATTCATACATCCAATTATCTGCGGTTGGAATTTGGATTAAGTTATGGATATTTCCTTGCTAAAATCACACGTCTAAAATAATTTGAATCCACTTATGTTTATAACACAATATTGTTGTAAATGATTCTCTAATTTTTTTAGCGGATGTTTTTTTATACATGCGGAGCTCTAATGGGTGGTGTTTTATTTGCTATTTTTTAGAAAGATAACTCTCAAAATTTGAAGTGGTGCCGAGTAAGAAGTTTATTTTAAATAATGTATGTGTCAAACATCAAGAATAGTGAAAAAAACTTTGATTATAACACCTTGATCCCTAAATTAGATAAATCAAAACAAAATAAATTTAAAAATAATAATAAAAGAAGGAAAAATGTACCGAGCATTTTATAAACTTTCTCGAGTTGTATATGAATATGAATCAACTTTAATCTAATGGTTGAAAAACTCGACCCAAACATGAAATACACATAATTTCAAAATTATTTAATGCATTTAAATGGTTTATGAAATTTTTATCTTTTTGTCAAATTAATGAATTTAAGCATGCTCCCCACCTCTTATATCATAAACACGTCTTGGATGAGATTGACAAGAACCGACCTTAGCTCAGTTGGTAGAGCGGAGGACTGTAGTGGGCTTACATAGTAATCCTTAGGTCGCTGGTTCGAATCCGGCAGGTCGGATAATCTTTCTTTTGCCTTTTCCATTACTTGGGATAATGTTCATTCTTTGGTTGCTTTCCAACAAATTCCCACGGCCACATTTTTGTTTTCTTGTTATTTTATCACCTTCATTTTTATTCTTCCTATTTTACAAAAATAAAGTATTTCGCAATTATCTAACTAATCTAATTATTTTAAATATCAAGCCTAACATCCACAAAACCACCTATAAAAAAATTAAACATCTTCACGTATATACGCATATATATTAAAAATATTAAATGTATAATTAATTAACTCGTTTCCACTGAAAATCATAAATTATAATAAATACATCACATAATATTTTTCTCAAATCACGAGTCCTTACTATATATGTACTAATTTAACAATACAATTTTTTTTTATGAGTCGATAACAACATTTAAGGTAATTATCATAATATTTTGATTATGGAAGCATTTATATGTAATTAATATTATAACAAAAAAGATTTAAAATATTAATAATTTATTATCTAAATAATTATTAAATGTTTGGACCTCTTAAGAGTGTCCTAATTATTTTTCCATAAGCCACAAAAACAAAAAAAAATATATTTACAAAGATAAAATAACTTGTATGGTAATTGGAGAGAAGCAAAGCTATGTGAAAATGTCCAAAGTACCCCTGCCTTGCACGGTCCGTAACGTGAAGAAACCATGACTATTTTGGGGATTTGGTGAATGCTTATATAAACAGTACTAGGAAAGCATTCATATCTGACAGTCTACAGACACACCTGTGACCCAAGTCACACTCACACCCATCATCATCCTCTCCACTCTTCCTTTCTCACACCCTTCGGATGTAACGCCTCCCTCCGAGAATGGCAACCGCCGCCGCCGCCACTCCTTCTGCTCCTCCACCGCCGCCTCCGTCCTCCCACGCCGGCCGTGGAATTAGGGTGGAAGATTTGAAACAATTAGATATCAGCCAGCTATCCCAGTCGGAATTGCAAGCCCTTTCTTTGTGCTCGGACTCGGCCTTCGACGTACGCCGTACGGACGATGTTGTGTCCCCACACCTCGATCGATCACTCTTCAACGAGTCCGCCGGCAGCCGCCGCCAGACCTACTCACGCCTCCACCACCGTTCACACTCCCGCTTCCCTGGTCTCCACCCCTCCCTTAAACCCCACCGTCATCCCCACTCTTCCTCCGATCCAGTAAGCCATTCTATTGTTCACTTCCTCAAACATTACCTCACCGGCAACCACAATCCTCCTCCTCCTCCTCCGCTGCCGCCGGTACCGCTGGAGGAAGCGACGAAATCTGTGGCGCCGCCTGCTATCGACTTAGGGTTTCCAGGGTTACAGCAGAAATTGAAAATTACGCGCAAAAGGGCGAGGAAAAGCAAGAACTTGAATAAAAAGATGCTTTTGGAGAATGGAGTTGGGATGGAGCTACAGCAGTTGAATGGAAAAGGAGTGTGTGGATTTTGTGGAATTGGAGAGGAAGGGGGATGAGTTGTACAGCGAAGAGTTGAAGAGGAGGACAGTCGGCTTGGAGACCGAAGAGGGTGTTTTGGGGTTTTTGTGGGGTTTGGAGGGACAGTGGTGTAGCAGGAGGAAGAAGAGGAAGTATGTGGATGCAGGCGTGTTTGGAGATGCACTGCCTGTCGGCTGGAAACTCTTGCTTGGTCTTAGGAGACGTGACTACCGTGTCTCTGTTTATTGCCGCAGATACGTAAGGTGGTGGCATTCAAAACAATCTTTGTTAAATGTTTCAATGGTGCATGCATCGTTGTAGAATAAGACTGTTGACATATATATGCATGAATGTCCTAATATACTAGACTACTTGTGTACAAAAGAACGAGAATTATTGCAGGGAAAGAGGAGTTTTAGGCTCAGTCCAGTCAGTGTAATCAGGGATTTCATCAGTTAGAAATATTTCACTACAATTTAAGATGCCTCTTTTGCAGAATTTGATCAAGCCTCTAACATATGATCAAGTAACATTTGCCGTGGATTATATATTCCCATGCTATAACATGTGACCGTCACTATCAATTTAAACTGTCTATGGAAGTTTGTATTCCTTGCAGTCAGTAGCCTTACTCTTATCTGTTGGATTGCTTAAAAACTGTCCCCTTATATAGATTCAGTTCATCAATTTTTGGAACATGGTGGTTTTGAGGCAACTTTCACAAATTATATAATAACTTTTGCCATTACTAATTTGAACTTCTGTTGCTTGATAATTTCGTGTTCCTAGGAAGCCCATCGCCACATTTCCTCTTACGTGCTATTGAGTTTTATTGTGAGAACATGGTTTTAGAAGTTTTGGTGTGGGAAAATTCTGTGATCTGGATCTTGCATGTGACTTGTGAAAGTGAATTTTCTTTTCATGCTATCTTTCTATTTATTAATATCTCATTGTGTAATTAACCTGAGTGATGTTCCTACTTCATCACATGGTGAACCATAAGTTTTATATATCCTTAACATTTGCAATGCTCACATGTGTGATGATCTACTCGACTTTCCTAAGAGATGGCATCAGATATGTTTCATCAACTCGACCTGTGGATAGCCTCTTTCTATGATATATTAGGACACTGTTTCTGGAGTTTTACCTATTTTGGAGTTCAAGTCACAAACACTGCCATCTCTGGGGCTAAACCAACTATCTGGTGCTCAGAGCATGTGCTGGGACCATCATTTTTGCACTGACATAAACATGGTTGGTCTCCCTGTAGATGGCTGGCGCAGTGCTGATAGGTGACACACCCCGACGGGGATATGTGCATAGATATTTCCATATCATTTCGATATAAGAGTTTTCTTTTCAGCAAACACGAATTTCTTGACCTTGTTCCTTGCTTATTATGTACTACAACCATATAGAGATTTGATTCTAATGTTTCTTTGTCATAAAGAGTGAGTCCTATCAGGGGAAAGGACATCTATTAGTTGGAAAGGTACTTTTTAACAAAAAGTTCTCAAATTTATGGAAAGCTGAAATTATGCTCCCAAGTTCCCACAACGCAGTACTGAGTTTCATTGATCAAGATGGATCTACCTCCTTTGTCATAATTCTTCGGCAAAATATCTTCTAAAGTAACTAAAGAAAGGTGATATATGACCGAGCCACGTGAAGGTTGTTGCATCTTTTCTTAGTAGTTGCTAAGAAAATTTTGGTGGTCATACTGGTCGCCGTTGATTTTTCCACCTTTTCTTTTGGTCTTTGTATGTGTGTGTATCCTATACATATTTATTCTGGCTTTTCTTCTGCTTTATTCCTTGTAATGATTCTACCTTCATATTGTGGCCACTGTTTCTGTCTTGTTAAGGATAGTTTTGCTGTTATTTTGCAATTAATTTGCCTGATGACTTACTGAACTTTTGGAATCTCGGGAAACTAGTTTTGTTTATACCTGATATTTAGAATCCAAGGGTCCATATGAATTAGTGACAGATACTTATGACGTCTTACTGGTGAGAGATATATGCTGTATGCATTGAGGAGTATGCGGCTGGAAAAGTAGTTTAATAATTTTCGAGGTTCTGCACTTCAATTTATTTATTCAATGTATTCATGTTTTCCAGTTGCTACTTCTTCTTTGTGTAGCTTTTTTAAGTTCTTGTATTATCTAAATTTGGTTTACTTTTCTCTCTTTCCAGTCCTACTGGACAACAATTTATTTCATGCAAGGAGGCCGCGTCATTTTTGAAATCCTATTTTGGGGTGCAGATCAGCAAAAGGATCAAAAGACTTGTAGCATTCAGCAGACTTATGTCTTGTCCTTTGAGAAGGTAAGCATATCAATATATATGATTTTCAGCAAATCTATGTGAAATTATATCGACTGAGCTGCAACAGAATGCTATTCCTGCTGACAAGACGGATGATGTGGCGCATGATGTAGTAGCCCATTCGGCTTTGGGTAGAAGTTCATCCAATGTACATGAGAATGATGATTGCTTGATGGGCATAGAAAACCTCCCTGAAGTTCAAGTTCAAGACATATTCGAGTGTTTCAAATGCAACCTGACATTTGAAGAAAAGAATTTGTATTTGCAGCATCTCTTCTCATTCCACAGAAGACTACTAAAAGGTACAGATTTGGGGTACCTGTTGGAGAGGGTGTCATAATCAAAGATGGGAAATACGAATGCCAGTTCTGTCACAAGGTTTTTCAGGAAAGGCGCAGTTATAATGGTCATGTAGGAATCCATGTGAGGAACTCTGGTAAAAGTTCTAATGAACTATCTACTCCGGTCAATGTCCTGAAAAATGCTGAATCTCCATTTCAGGAGGCAGTGCCCCAAAAGGTCATCGAAAATGGATGCTTTAATTGAATTGCTCAAAATTCTATTTTTGAAACTTCAACTATTGGAACTGGTGAACAGGAAATAACCGATCACTCTGCTAGTGTATTGAGCTTAGAAGAAGCTAAGGCAGTCTCCAGTGATCATGAAGCAAATTTAAATTCTGATCCTGTTAAAATTAAAGCAGAAGATTCCAATGCTGAGACAGCTGAAGACTTGAATCATGATGGCCAGGTCATGACCGAATAATGACATGGTCAGGAATGATTGCTCATGGGATGTGAGTGTTAAGATGGACGCCAGTTGCATAAATGATCAGAGCCTGCTCGGTCAATTGAAATTGAGAAGCGTGGAAACAGTAGTTTGGATATGGACTATGGAAGCAGATGTTTGAAGCCAAGTGATGGTCATCTAGAAGATACACCTGGGTTAACTGTAGGAGAAATTGTTTTCCAGGTTGGAGGTTCATCAGTGCCCTTGACTCAGTCATTCCAGTTCTTCCCTCCCTTTGATTCTGTCTCTAATAAGGTAACATATTGAGAATGGCAAATCTGTGAATGTTGATGTTCTATGTATCGTGTCTTGTTTTAGGAACATATTACCGACTATAATGAGTACCTGTGCATAGACTGGCTTCAAGGCCATATTAAATCTTTGAATTGTTGCTCAAGTAGGATACATATTTATTCTGGTTGAGCTATGCGCGTCTTGGCTTGATAATCTGGTGTTATATGCAAGCCTAGTCGTGATGACAGAAGTATTCTGTTACATTGTTTAAAAAAATTGAGTTGGAGGACGTCACTTCTCCATTTGGTCCCACAAATCAGGACATTTTCCTCAAGCTTTTATGAAGTCACCAAGATTACAGCTCAAGACAATAAGCCTCTTCATTATGCGAACGAAGTTAAATTTTCAGCAGCTTAAGTGCTGTGAACTCTGCATTTTTTATTTATTTAATACATAAATTAGATAAGTTTCTCACTTCAACCTCATTATAGACAGGTAAACATACTGGTTTCTTATAAATTTAAAAGAGCTGATTTTTATTTTTACTATGCTTGTTTGCAGGGAGAACATGAATTTTCTGTGGTTGATCAGAAGCTTGAGAATGTTACAGGGTTTGAAGAACTGAGGTTTGATGATATAGAGCCCTTCAAGTATGGTTTTGTGAATGGACAAGAGTTGCCCTCTTTGCCAGGGGGCTCCATGAATTTGGGAAGTGACAGTGGGATAGCAGATGGATTTAATTCTTCAGTTAGATACAGTTCGGAGGAAGTTATGCTGAATACGCTGGAGACAAATCAGCTAACTGTGTGTGTGTGGTGCAGATCAGAGTTCAAACTCGAGGGCATTGAATCAGAAACTCCATCAGACTCTATAGGCTACATGTGTCCAACGTGCAAGGCCAAAATATCCGGGCACTTCAGTGGTGGTCTGTCGATGGATCCTCATGATTTCTGATTGTCGGACATTAGCACATGCTGCTCTCATGGGTAACTTTTCTCCCATAAATTTACAATTTAAATTCAGATTGTTGTGATGTTTTCCACTTTCATGATGCTGCCTGCAATTCCAATTCTTAGACATTAAGTTAAAGATCTTTAAGTCAGTTTAATTGAAGTGGCCGGCCTAGTTCCTCAAGTCAGACACAGTCCTATACAAATCCTGAGGGTAATGAGATGCTTCTATCACAGGTAGTTTGTTTCTTGTGTTACTTGTGATGACAAAATACTTCTATTCTGGAGCTTTTGTCGCAAAGTCATCTTGACGGGGATTTATGTGTATGATGACTAGTTTTCAGCTGTAGTCATATGCCACTCCGTTTTAATATGCATTTGCATGTGTTTTCTTGGTTAAAGTCGCTGATATGCATAGGATATTCTGTATCTTGCACTAGGCTGAAATTTAAATGATAATGATAATTTGCAGTTGATTGCATTCTCATTTGTGGCTTTCCAGGTCTGATTCTTTTGAAACACATTCCATATGCATGGGCAGAGATGCAGTTTATCCTGTCCAAGAACTGAGCTGTCTCTTTATATATGGTGTGTCCTTGAGAGTGCCCGGCAGATGGTTTCTGTTGATTTTACTTAAACTAGGACCGAGCTACTTTAGATACACGCTGCTAAGTAGTATATATGTACGTCTTGTAATAGCCCCCTCGCCTATGACCTAGAGATGAAGTGTTGTTCATTTGGCCCTTGCCTTGCCTAAACTTGAAGCAGGAACCATCTTACCTTGTGTATTTTTTGTATGTATATATGTATGTTTGTGTATTTGTGGTGTTTTATTTGGGTCTAGACTGGAGTTAATAGCTTTGAGTTCCTGTAATGTATATATCAACGGTTGCAGTATGTATGTTTTTTTCCACTGTACGTGTGTGTGCATGTATGTAGGTATACCTCTCTTTTGTACTCGTTGCCATTTTTCATAATAGACAGAAGTATTTGGTCCAGTAAGCTACATTATATCATAATTCATTGCAGTAACATTCTGGTTCGTGCACTGTGTTTTCCAGTGAAACACGGGTTGGGTTCTATGTTTAATTAGATAACTCGAGACAGAGCAGGTTTTGTTCTTTGCTTTCAGAACATATATATATAAACTTGGATATTGTCCGAGTGTGAAGCACATCACATTCCTCCAATTGTTTACTATCACCTAGCACAATGATATTTTGATTGTGGAGAATCACATACCAAAAAAAGAGACAAAAATATCCACCAATTCCAAGTAATAAACCCGGAATGAAATTTTCACTTCACCCTCAATCTTATTCGAAATTATTCAATCGCGGAATTTTCCATAAGCAAAAGTTAGAGGAGCATCAAAATCTCCAAAGAATCTAAAAAGGATGCCCACTTATTATTAATATATATTATATCTGCCGCCAAGAAAAGCCTTCACCGTTTACTGCAAAGAAGAGCATCGCACAAGATCCATAGCAATTCAAATGTATCTACCTCCACACGTGCATGGAAAATGAAAGTAAAGTTTCCCAGGAATGGTATAATGGAATCAGGAAAAGTATTCCTCGACTTCATTGTCTTGAAAGAAAGGCTGTATTTTTTCTTCTGACCTACAGCGCAGTTATGAGTGAGTGATCTTTACATAGAATCCTTACCTGCTTATCTATGAAAACTAGTCCAAACAACTTACGTTGCATGTAATTCATATTATTTCAATAAAATTATTATATTACAATTATTAATTTAGCAATAAAATTATTAACTAAAGTTTAATAGATATTTTATAAATAAAATATAACAGATCTTAATTTATTTTATTAGCCTAATCAAGAGAAAATGTAATTGTGTAAAACAATTGTCTTTCTTATTTTTTTTCAAACTTAAATATTCAAGAATTACAATAAAAAAATTAATTTCAAATTATTTACTTCATCAGGGTTAATATGAATATCTACTTTTCTAAATTTAAGTTTGTATATAGAATCATTCAAGTAAATTAATAAACATAACATAGACAATTAATTGGGTAAATAAAATTAAAAAAGTGTATATCCAAATAATATTATTATTTAATATTTATTTATTTAACCATTAATTCTTTTTAGTCTAGCAGCAAAGTTCTCAAGAGTTAATATTGTATATTTTTCTTTATCTTTTGTTATAAACTAATTTTAATTTGTAATTTAGAATGTTAATAGGTGTACAATAATTATTTGATATGTCCAATTTTCTCTTAAATATTTTGAATTACATATTTTAAAATAGTAGTACTATTTTTTTTTGTAAGTGTAGTAACAAATGCATTACAATATATATATATATATATATATATAATATATATATATACATACTATATATCTATCAATATATATAAAATATGCATAAATTAATATCGATACGTAGAATTATTCAAATAAATTCACATAGATTCTTTAAAAATAAATATATACATATACCAAGAAGATGTACCTAGAAAGTTAACTATAGGAATTTTAAAAGTTGAAAAATGAATCTAAACCATTCAATGAACTATAAAATTTTTATCACAAGAGTATGCAAATTCAATGTCTTCAATTAATATTTGGGTTAAATACAACTTGCATCCCTGAATTATGCATTTGGACGTATCTACATTCCTAAAGTATAAAAGGTAACAAAAGACTCCCAGCTAACAAAATAGTTTAACATTGATAGGACAAAAATGTCCTTCTCACATAACCCCCTATACTTTTTATTTTACTCTTTAAAATATGTTTTATTCAAAAAAATCTCCACCAAAACTACTTACAATGATTTAAAATTTTACTCAAATTTTTAAATAAATATTAAAATTTATAACCTTTTATAAAATTATGTAATCCAAAAAAATAATTTAGCTAAATATATGCAAATATATTTTACAAGTAAATAATTTATAATTTATGTTAAAAAAGTACATATAAATATGTGTAAATAGATCATGCATAAAATATTATACAAAAAGTATGGCATATAACTTATAAATTTTTATTCAATTACATGTCGACATAATAAAGTATATCATATCATTACTAAAAAAAACTATAGAATAATATTTTTTGTTAAAAAAAAAATTCAATATATATAACAACACAAGCAAAAATCATATAAATCTTTCATGAGTTCTGTAAATTAAAAATTTAAGGATTACAAATTTATAGAGTTTATACATATTCTGTATTTTATAATAAAAATCATTTAGAGTAGTGTTTTATTTTAAATAAATTTTTTAATATAATTCAAATTATATTTAGGAGAATGATTGTAATAGGCATATTTTAGGGGTGTAAATAATAAAGTCATTATCGTCATAAAAGAACTGGTCCATATTATGAGGGGCTATTTTGTTACATTTTATAGTTTAGTGGTGGAAATGCACTTTATGCATAGTTCAGGGGTGCAAAATAATTTAACCCTTAATATATTCTATTAATTTAATATATAATCAAAATTAAGTTTTAGATAGTCAGAATATCAATTAACATAAATACGACTACAATATATATATTATAAGGGTATTTTAGTCCAATCCAAAAGAAAGAAACCTCTAATGCTATGCATGCTTTTTTGAATGAATGAATGAATGAATGAATGAAGGGGAAGGGGAGGGAATGGTGCTTGATTAACAATACTTGAGAAATAACTAAGGGTTCAGATTCAGAATCAGATTGTACAGTGGGGCTAAAGGCGATGTACCTGCTACTAGTTGAAAGCTTCTTCAGCTCCTGTTTGATTTCACCATCTCATTTGGCATCAGCAGACAGCAGCAACGTTAAATCAAATACAGATACCTGCAAATTTGTCATCAGCATAAATTCTTCCATCAAATGTTTTTACTATATATAGCCTTCTCAGCATAGAAAAGTACTCGCCAATAGCTGAATGGACAGTCTCATATGCAAGTACTGCCGAGAAAGATCGTCTGTGACACCAAGCACACAGTACATCCGTTGCCATGGATGCCGAAGAGCTTTATCAGTAGGCAGTACCGAAGATGAAGTGCTTCCCAAAGGCTTGAGCCTAGACACAAGAAAGAAGATGACTGAAGAAAAGGAGCGCTGTCTTAGAGTTAGGAAGAAATTTTTAGGCAGTAATAGTCAACATGGCCAAACCAGCAGTCAGCCTCCTCCTGTTATTACCCAAGATCCACCGGCAAGAGGGAAGCGTGCACTCATTTGTGGAATCACTACAAGAAACAAAAGTATGAGCTCAGGGGAACAGCACAGGATGTGAAGAACATGAGAGATCTACTAGTCAAGCAATTCAGATTCCCAGAAGAATCAATCCTCATACTAGCAGGTATGGCTAATTTCTCTGACAGGGTATGGTGTGAACCATTAGATAACCGAACTTAAATAGTAAACTTATAGTTTGAGGATTCTAAAAATATATTAGACAATCCAATTCACATTAAATGTAGTAAGTAAAAGTGAAGGAAGTCTGAAAGATTGCTTAGTAGTAATCTCTTCTTTTTTTTTTTTTTCACCAATTACAGCGGACACCTAAGACATAAATTGTCACAAAAAGTTGTCATCATTTCTTCTCCATTCATTATATATATATATATATATATACCCTTCAAATATACACAAGAATGGAATTTGTTTGCAGAAGACGAGAAGTATAGGCCTCCAACAAGGACGAATATCGAACATGCCTTTCAGTGGCTGATGAGGGGCATTCAGCCTGGGGACTCCTTGGTATTCTACTTTTCAGGCCATGGCTTGCGACAACGTGATTTCCAAGGTGATGAAATTGATGGGTTTGATGAAACAATCTGCCCCCTTGATTTTCAAAGTAATGGAAATATCTTGGATAATTACATCAACAAAGCCATTGTCAGACCGCTGATTCCAGGTGTCACACTTCATGCTATCGTTGATTGTTGTCACAGTGGAACTATGCTCGACTTACCACATGTGTATAACATAAACACGTATGTGCAATTTCAATACCGAACTCAGTTCTTAGTTTAGCATTTTAATCCATTGCATATGATTGAAGTTTATGTTTCCATTCTTTTCACCCAGGCAGTGTAGGCAAACAGAGTTGCACTGTTCAATCTTAAATGCAAATTCA
Organism: Sesamum angolense; assembly: GCA_034509725.1. Taxonomy (NCBI): domain Eukaryota; kingdom Viridiplantae; phylum Streptophyta; class Magnoliopsida; order Lamiales; family Pedaliaceae; genus Sesamum; species Sesamum angolense. Next base: position 3,401,226 of record JACGWL010000005.1, read on the forward strand.
CTAGCTTAGAGCTCCTAGATTCTTAAATCGAAAAATTAGTTAACAGTGCTTCCTGTAAGAGAAATTTGATAGAAAATATTACCTCATCTTTCCAAGCTGCATGAATGGTCAAGACAATGTTGGAGTGGCAGAGCTAGAAACAACAGATAAAAATATTTCATGCAGTCACTAAAAACCTTCCTGACACTCTCAGAGATGTGAGAAACTTACAGCATTGATTGATTGTTTCCATGGTCGTTCAATGTGAATATTTATCAGGGGAAAATGGGATGACAACCGTCCTCCTTCCGGCACTTATAAGGGTACAAGTGGTGGGAGGGCAATCTGCTTCAGTGCATGTGAAGATTATCAGCAGGCTGCAGATACAACAGTTAGTGGTTTTTCTTTCTTTTTGTTTTTACCCCCCTGCTATTCTTTCTCCCACTTTACTTTGATGTGTTTTGTGATTACCTTCATCTATTCAGTCACAATACATAGTGAAGCAGAAGGAAAAAGGTCAAACATCATCTGTCTGATCTTGCTTCTTTTGCAGGCTTTCAAACAGAAAAAGAAATGACTGGTGCCATGACACACACTTTTATAAGAGCAATCGAAGAGGCAGTTGCCAGCAACAAACAAATAACTTACCAGGGCATACTGGACTCAATGCATGAGACTCTCAAGCAAGCCCATAAATCAGGATTCCGTGCTGGAATACACAGGCTTTTCCACCGCAAGATCTTACAGGTAGTTTAAGAAGGAGTTTATGCTACCATCAGAGAAATGTTAGCTCAGCCAATCAATAAGTAAGAATAAATATTTTGATTCCGTAAGACATACATACACGTTGGAATTTCCGTGAGTCCGAAACTTTCCCAAGATATTGACAGAAACTGTGCTCACTTTGGAACATATGCCGCAGGAGATTTCTGTACCAAAGATATTCATGTATGAAATTTTTCATAAGACTATGAAAAAGGTTTCACTTTCCATTTAATGGAAACGAGAATAGACAGTAGTACAACAATTTCCGAGAACCTAAAATGTATCATGCATTTTCCTCATAATTTAACCAAGGTTCAAGAATCTATATAACTATGTACAACACTTCATGGAACATATTTTACAATCCTGATTCTTTTTATAAATTGTTCAGGACCACTGTTATCATCTTCCGAAGAGTTCAGCACCAGCACAGAGTTCAAGCTGTAGCATGCAGAGTTGAAAAATACAATAAAAGAATACAGAAAGGGTATTAAAATTTACAGAACTTCTTTTTGGCAGGTTTCATCCCCTCAAGAAACTTGTTTCCAGTGACTGCTGACTCCCAGATGTCCAGCGCTTCCTTTCATTGTCTTCAAACTGTTTGTTAAGTTCCACATGATGTCCTCTTGTAATAACCATGCCAAAGGTAAACACTTTTCATTTCTAAAATAATTCTAATTTACGTTAAGGTTTTGTGATATCATATACTCAGATTGGGAAAATCAACAACAATTTCCATCTCTCCTGCCACAAACAATTTCTGGGTTGTATTGAACAGAGAAATGTTGCACATTACTCCAAGAAACTTCAATCATTTTATTCAATCTGATGAAACTAAATCAACATTCAGATTACAAAGAGAGATCTGTACCACCCCAATAGTTCCAACTGAACATAAAATGCCAGCTAATAAAGTTGTGCACTTCCAACTTAACATAACACCAGCTAGCAAAGATGTTCAACTCACTTGGCGATTAACAGAAGATTTTCAGTTCACAGACTCCGTTTCATTTTGTCTTATCTTCTTCCGCTGATGGTTCAAAGTTGTATCACGATTTTTAGTCATGCGGTCAAAATAATATATATGTTTCGTGTCTCTAGTACGATGGCTCTCGGGAATAGGTTAGAGATATGACATACATAAGATACTTGTTTCACTAATTTCCCAGATGAGAAGGCATAGAACAAAGGGACATCCAGAGCAAGTTATGTTAAGCTGACGAGTACAGCCTATCAGAAATCCAACATGAGCCAACAGTCTGAATAAGTAATGAAATCATATTTATCATATACTTATGAAGCAGGCAAACTGTACAGATAGTAATTGGGCTACAATTTACCAACTATGTTATGAAGTGCATATGGCAAAAGTAGAGCCTAACAAGATACCAGAATTTTTTTCCTACAAAGATTTGAAAAAATTCACATAGGAATTATTTTCTCCTCTGTACATATTGTGATTAAATTTTTCAAGAAAGCAATAACAAGGTCTTTTCTCATGATATGACATATAACCCTGCGGTAATACATAGATAACGTCTTTATTTCAAACTAAAACATCAGTGTGAAAAGCTAGCCAATATTGCAAACTAGTAATAACTTTTGACCAAAATTACGGAATGAAAGAGTAAAGCTTCCTTAGCACTGGAGAATTGGACATGGGATAGAAATGAATCAAGCGTCTTTTGGCGAATTTCATACACAAGAAACAAAGGCTTTTCTTAGTCGTTTAGATTTGTGTATTATCTCATAAAGCAAAATAGTGTAACCATATGTGTAATATAGCTGTCCACAACTCCAGTTAGGTTTTGTCACTAAGTGGATAGAAGCCTCTGAGTCTGATTCTTTTCTAGAAAGGGTGCTAACCTGATAAGTATTGCATCAGGTATGTCCAAAAAAATTGCTGTTTTTTCACGCCAGGACGTGGGTATATATGCCTCCAGCCACACCGGATCAAATTGGCATCTATGCACAGTAAGCTCCATCACCACCATGATGGACTAAATCTCAATCAGAATCTAGAGTTCCACCATTCGTCATCTGAAAAGACAAACAACTCATATCCTCGTAGACCTACCTTACACTGGATCTTTCGAATTGCTGAAGGGTTGAGTCTTTGATACGCTTTTAGGCCTGGAAATCCTAGCAATATTAGACAATACTATTTAAGGACTTTGGAACAACACCATATATTGTACAAAAACTTATAATACGAGATATACTGTGCACATTCTAATCCAACAATCTGAATCATTTGGCTGCAAATCATTGGATTCCTCTGAATTCATATGGAAAATGAATATGTACAACAGATCAACGGACCAGAATTATTACAGTCCAGAGTTTGATGTCATTGCATTAGTAACCTCTTTCCTCCAAAGTATAGAAAAGTCTTCCTTTATTAGGAGCAATTTTAGGATTTCTTTACATAAATTGAATCCAATCCTTGAGTAGGTATTATTCTCCTCTCTACCTGATGATTATTTAAATGCATCGCATGAAAAGAAACAAGGCTCGAATCCAATTCTCTAATGCTTCCCTGGCATTGAGTAAACATGTATAAAAATCCAAAATTGTCATAAAGAAGATATTGTATAGCAGCAGACTCAGATCACCAAATATAAATTTTTCTGTTGCCCCTCACTCCAAAGAGTTACAGGTAACCAGAGAGATGGCAACCAGGAGAATCAACTGCAGGTGGTGTGGGATGCCGTCTATGGTGCAACTTGAGGCACAAACTCTATGTTGTCCGGCCTGTAATCGTGTCACAAAATTCCAGATCAACAGTAATGGCTACAGGCCACCTGGAGCAAATGGTAATATCAATTTCATATCTAACAACCAGCATGTGACTAACCCAAGTTATGCAGTTTATGTTAGACCTCAACAACCAGTGAACGTGGGCAGAGTTCATCCAGGACAACTACAAGTACGTGCTCCTCCTGCACAGTTACGTGTTCCTCCTGCACACGGACGTAAACGAGCTGTTCTATGTGGCATTACCTACAAGGGACACAAACAGAGTCTCGATGGCAGCATCAATGATGTGTTGTTCATGAAAAAACTTCTGGTTGAGAGGTTTGGGTTTCCATACTCCTCCATCCTTGTGCTAACAGGTATTGCCTGCATTAAGAAGTCAGGAATTGTATACATAATTATTTGTGTGATGAGTATGTGCAAAAGTTCAAACATCAAGAGAGCTAACTTATTTCTAAAAAGAACTTGTAAAAGCAATGTGTAGGTGGAATCCATATTGGCTTTTACTTAGAAGTGGCAACTCTAATGTTCATATCAAATAAATGTATTCATGGAACAACTCAAGCAGCACATAATTGGAAAGGAAAAGCAACCGACCCAGGAGTTTTAATCAGCTGAATTTGATAAGCACCAGCCAGAGGTATGAAACTTTGAAATATGGAATGTTAGTATGTCAGTATTATACTAGGCGAAATCCACTCAAGTATGGAGCATCAGGTATATCATGTAAAAAGCAAATCCAATATAATTCTTACATAGATAACTAAAAGGAAATCAGAATAGAGCAAAAAATCTAAAGCACAAGTAATGCCTGGTATCTCATTCTTGTCTTTGAAAATGCACTGCAGAAGAAGAGGACTTCTCCCGTATTCCAACAAAGAAAAACATCCGAGCCGCCCTGCAATGGCTGGTCCGAGGTTGCCGGGCAGGGGATTCCTTGGTGTTTCACTACTCTGGTCATGGATCACAAGTGGTAGACCGTGACGGAGACGAGGTTGATGGATATGATGAATGCTTATTACCTGTTGACTATGAAACCGAGGGAAGGATACTGGATGATGAACTTAACGCCACCATTGTTAGGCCCCTACCCACCGGAGCAACACTTCATTCCATTATCGACACTTGCTTCAGTGGAACCTTTGTAGACCTTCCAAATGTTTGCAGAATGAACAGGTCAGAAATTTCTCTATTATAAATTTAGTAACTGCATCAAAAGGAATTCAATCATCAATCAAGTAACGTGGCTCATCCTATAATCAGGGAAGGATATTATAAATGGAGGATCACCGTGTTCCACATCCTGCTCCATACAAAGGTACCAGTGGCGGAATTGCAATCGGTATTAGCGCCTGCGACGACCATCAAAACTCCGGAGATACCACGGTAGCTACCACTACTCACATTCTTCTTATTGAAACCAAACTCAGGGAGTTTATCGGTTTGTGCCATATTACTACAGAACACCCCAACTGCTCAACCTTGTGCTTGTGCCCCTCCCCTCTTGCATACTAAATATGCACCTGTACGGCTGTACCTCCTCATTGCTAAAAACATCCCAAATCTATATCTATCTATATATAAAGAAGGGGTTTAATGCAATTTTATTATTTCGTCATGTTAAAAATGAGTAAATTATCTTATATGAAAAATAAATAGCAATTTATCTTCTTGTTTTTTTAAAAATGAAGTAATTTGTCTAAGGAGTTAAATTGCTCCAATTTTAAAAATATAGGGAGGTAAACTACTATTTTATTTTTCATAAGGGTGTTGTTTGCCTATTTTTCATAACACAGGTAGGTAAATTTGCAATTTATCCTGTAAAAAGATATGAATATCTCGTTTGTTTGTTCTGTTCCAATTCCTATTGTGAAAACATGTTTATATTTTTTAAGTAATCTTTTAAATAATGAATCAAAATTAGTTTTGGAAGATAAAATTCTATCAAAACGAACACCATTTTAAAAGTCCTAAATTCTAATGCCTCTAAACTACCTGAACTTTAATGGTAAATAGATCCAACTAATATAATATTTCTACATGATTAATTGGTTAGAAATTATTTTAAATATTAATTTATTAGGTACAGTAAATTTAAAATGAATATAGCATTAAATAATATATAAAGTACTAATATAAATTTCAAAAATTAAATATATATATATGAAAGAACAAATATCATGAAATTTTAAATAAATATTATCAATATTATTAAATTAGAAATGCTTTTGAAGAATTCAAAATGGGTGATTTCTAACTAATTAATTTTATAAAAAATTATATTTTTGTCCCATATATTAAGGTCTTTTTCAATTTAGTCCTATTTGTTATGATTTTTTAATATTGTATTCGGTAAGTTGAAAGTTTTCTTAATTTTAGTTGTCACGTGCATTCTTCGTCCAATAATTAAAAGATGTTGTTAGCATTTTCTGTTAATTACTGGGACATTTTTCAATTTAGTCCCATTTGTTATAATTTTCTCAATATATTTTTATAAATTGAAAACTTTCTTAATGTTACATTAGCATTTTGTGTACGTTTTTTGTACATATATTGTTGTCCTACATCAATGGGGCGGCTAGAATTAAATTGAGTGCATGATGCAGATGTAGCAACATATAAAATAAACCACATACAATAAGTTAGTAATAAGCAATAGAGAAATTAAGCACTAGAAATGAAAAAGTAGTGTAATAACAATAATATGTGTTATTATGTTTGGTCAGGCTTTTACAGGTATTCCAACAGGTGCCCTAACTTACAGCTTTGTGAAAATATTGGAACAAGAACCAAGATTGACTTACGGACGTCTCCTCATTCTCCTGCACAAAAGAATAAGTGAAGCACGAGACCTAGTAGGCTTGACCAGAGATGCACCCCACTTATCACAGGTATGCTCTTATTCTTACATCAACCACCACCTCTCTGTGTTATTATGCCTTAAATGATGGTTGTTTGCTTGCAGGAACCTCAACTCTCCTCTTCTCACAAGTTCGAAATTCACTCAAAGCCTTTCACTTTGTAAAGTGTATAGGCTGTACGTACGTCGTCTCCACTCTCCAGGGCTACCTGTTAGCTGCTGCTGCTTTGAATAAAGAAACAAGCATCCATGTTCACTGCTTGGGCTTGCTTTCCCTTCTGCGTGTTAAGTTTCATCCATAGTATTGCTATCATTTGACTCGGCGTAGGCCTGTAATATATATATATGTGTCTGCAACTCCGTTTGTTTGAAATATTACATGCATGTCGGCATGCACACAGATTATATTATTTTATCATGATTTTCCTTACTGCTGATGAACAGTGGTACATAAATGCCAACATAACTCATTACCAGAAAGCAGAAAATAACATGTCAATGATTTATGCAAGAGTATTATTCAGGATCAAATTATGCTGACAATGATGCAATGAGAAAGAATGCATGCAAACAAGGCCAACCATTCACATCCCTAAGTATATTTATATGTCATTTCATGACTTAAAAAGTCTTCAACCTTGTTATTATAGGGTACGTTTTGTGGGGCAAGCCTCAAATTGTACCCTGCTGCAACAAACTAAAGAATAATTTCACCTCACTGACATGCCCTAAATCAGACCTGTCAGAAGCTTTTTTGAACACATGCCCTTCTCCGTGAATCTTTGGATATCCGTCCTGTCAGGTCCTACAACCAAGTACTCCGTTTCAATCGAACAACCGGTTGTCCCTAGGTTTATACATCCTATCAGATCCAACCACATAGTAGTCAGTCTGTTTCAAGCGAACAAACGCCTAGGTTTGCCCCCATCCTTAGATATATTCTGTCAGCGCAACAAAAAGGTTCTAAGATGTTTCAAGTAACAACAAAAACTAACGATATACTTGAACATAGCATTGAAATTAAATACCAAAATCAAGTCTAATGATCACTAAAGCAGTATCATTGATTTAGGAGAAAGATATGCTCAAAATTCAATTGAAAGCAAAGACAGTCATTTCAGTGCTAATTCCCTACCATTTTCAGGGATAATTGACGCGACTACTTTGAATATTCTAAACACTGGAGCTTTACAAGTTGAGAACACAACTCACAAAACTGTACATGTAGTCTACAACAGTCACAACTGAAGGAGTGGAAATGAATGATATTACGGTAATCACAATCTGAATTAGTTCAAAAATCTGGTATAATTATTACATTCAAGCAAACACCATAGCTGCACAGTTCCAAAATAGCATCTTCGGAAGTGCAGAATTCAGAGCACTTTTACTTTTCTTCCCACCTGGGAATAGAAATTTACTCCACTTATAATAGTCAGAACCTGATACACGTTGAGCTGTTCGGTGCCGCTTTTATCTACAGTATCAAATACATAATCTCATCTTCTAGAAAAGATATAATCTCCTATTGTTTAATGAACATGAAATCTCCCCCACCCCCCATAGAGTAGGATATAGTATTCCATGAAATTACAACATGCATGTTTCGGAATACTCAAATCACTTCAGATCATTCATTAATATTGAACATCGTGGAGAATCCAAGTGTTCTAAATACAAACCAAACAAGAAGCAATATGGCATTGGCATCTTCAACCCACCAGGAAAAAGGAATGAATCTGATTCCACTCTCTACTGTGGTGGAATAAAGCAAATATAAAGACAACATTAATGCTCTCTATCCCCAGGAACTGCGTACATGGAAATGGCAAGCAAGAGAGTGAGATGCAGTTATTGTGGAGTCCAAATAGTTGTGCCTCCCTACGCACATGCTATTCGCTGTGCAGTATGCCAAACCGTCATCCGCATTCAGCCCAATGATCCTCTGGTTCAAGCCCACAGCTCCTTTCGCCATGCAGCAAGCAGGCTGAAGGATCTGCTAAATACTGCATCCAGCAGTATTAATACGATGGTAGCAACAATGAACCACTCCTCTGGATCAGGGACATCAGGCTTTGGTGGTTACCCTCAAGCCAGACCTTCACCATCTCTGGTTCCAGTTTCAGCACATGGGACTAAGAGAGCAGTGTTATGTGGTGTTAGCTACAACGGACAGAAGTACAGGCTAAATGGAACTGTCAATGACATCAAGTGTATGCGATATTTCCTGATTCAGAAGCTTGGGTTTCCAAGCGACTGCATACTTGTTCTTACTGGTAAGACAGCATTAACTAGCTCTCTGAATTCCCTCTTTACAAATCAAGCACAGTACAAATATTCACCTACATCACCAAAATTTACTGTCAAGTCACTTCTTTCAAACACCATATGAGAAATCTATTTAGGTCTAAACTTTCAACGATCGTTCAAAATACCAAAGCATTCTGAGATTACTTGGCAACTGCAACTTTATATGAATGGTTTTAGGAAGGGAAACATTCATTAGCTAGTGTACCAACAACGAACCTTCTGATTCTGATGAATATGCAGAAGAAGAGTCGGATCCTTCCCTAATCCCAACAAGGAATAACATCAGAAAGGCCTTGAAGTGGCTGGTTCAAGGTTGCCAATCAGGGGACTCGTTGATATTTCACTACTCGGGTCATGGTTCACAACAACTTGACTTCAACATGGATGAAGTTGATGGCTATGATGAAATGTTATGGCCCGTTGACCATCAGACTCAGGGAACAATACTGGATGATGAGATCAACGCCACCATTGTGAGACCACTTCCTCAAGGAGCCAGACTCCACGCAATAATAGATGCATGCCACAGTGGCACTATCCTCGATCTACCATTTTTTTGCAGAATGGACAGGCCAGTATTATGATTATTCAACTCCAACTGAAACTTAAAATGATGGCGCTGTTCTTTTATCCTGCAGGGATGGACACTGTGCGTGGGAAAATCATGGTCGCCAGTCCGCTATATATAAAGGCACCAGTGGTGGACTGGCAGTAAGTCTTAGCGCTTGCGATGATCACCAAGTTTCTGTGGATACTACGGTAAGTTGTGGTCAGTTATTGGCGTAACCAGTATTGACAAATGATTGTTAAATTCGAGAGAATGCAGGGTGCAAATAGAAATTCAAACTAACAGATCAAGAAAGTTGTTCTTTTCTTAATCCTTGTTACCTCTGGCACTTAATATTTCGTACAGGCCCTTTCTGGCAATGCTGCAACAGGTGCCATGACATACAGCTTCATTCAAGCAGCACAGAACGAGCCTGGGCTGACATATGGCCGCTTACTGAATGCCATGCGCCAGACAATTCGTGACACCAAAACAGGACATCTAAATGGTCCAGTTGCATCTCTCTTGAAGAAAGCTTTGCACCCAAAGTTGCGACAGGTATCGTCTGATCCTGCACAAATCATTCTATGCTCTTATATATTTCACTTAAGCTTCCAAACATCCCATATATATTTACAATGCAGCCGTTACGCAAAATACGGGACTTATTTTTATTTAAGAATAGCTCAACGCAGAACAAGATCCTACTTAAGTAAACTCTGTTTGTGCCGCCAATTTAGACGATGCACAACAATAAGAAGGCATGAACTAAGAATCATATTTTCTCTATAAACATGAAAACAGAGTTATAAGTTTAGTCCCAATATCAAATTGATGAAATAATAAAAACCCTAATACCAAAAAGAACATAATATTCACAGTAATAGCTACATTAGGGGATGAAAAATCTTTCAACAGAAAAAAACCTCATCATCCTAAATAGTTGGTGAATATTCCAAAGTCCAAACTCCAACTTCTCATCCCACTGACAAGGAACTGACCATTTGATATGTTGGTATGTTTTCAGGTGCCTCAGCTGTCCTCATCAGAGACATTTGACATTTACTCGAAACATTTTGTTCCATGAGAGTTTTTCCTTATCTAATTTCTGTAGCTGAACTAAATTCAGAATAAATGCAAACGTCGTACTTCAGAATAATCCGATCTCCCGGCATTCGTTCAAAAATCGGATCTCCCAAATAATCCAATGACATCCGTTCAAAATTCATTAGAAATCATATAGATAGGATCTATAATCCAATTTGACTTCATTAAACGTAGAATCATATTGAACTTGTGACTATAGTAACACGTTCATCAATTACAAGATACTATATTCTATTCATAATTATGTCAAATTTTAAGAAGATTGTTGTAATTTACTCCAAAAAAATTCATTAAATAAGAAAATTCCTTTTAGAGCCCGTATTGCAATATAGTTAATTTAATTAAACAAACATTAAATTCAACTTAAAACATGTTAAAAGGTGGATTGTGTTGGAACCATGTATCACGACCCGTATTGCAAGTGGTAAGTTTACGACAAGACATGTCAACAATGATGACTAGCTAATTAAATTGGCCACTCTCATTGACAACAAAAGTTACCAAATTTCTACTACCATTTATTTCCTCCTACCTAACATACATATATTTACATGATCAGTTCACGTGAATTTCCTCCGACGAACGACGTCACGATCTTGAGTGACCTATACTTCCAATCTCAACCCTTAAGGTGTCGAATGATCAAAATTTTTAAAATACGAAACGAAGTAATTAAGAATTTGGAATAGAAAATTTAAACTGTCGTCTCTTCAATGGGTTGAAGTAGCAGCCAGCATAAGCCTCGCGCGGGAGGCGTTGTACCATCGGGTGTAGCATGAGCGGAGGTTGGGCCAGTCGGAGGCGGGGCAGTAGGTGAAGTGGTGGAGCCAAAGGGACAGCACACATTCTTGCTCCTCGTCTTCATCCAAAGTCAAGATGATCTCTTCTAGTGTCCTCTCTAGCTCCGCCCTTTCACCCAAACTCAAGATTGGTGCATCAGTGCCGTTATTTGCACGACACAACAATGGTAGCCAAGACATCAGCATTTTCATCTTCGTATGTCGGATGTGTTGTTGCTCAAAAGGTGAGTCTGTTTCGTCACTATTTCCGTCGTTTTTGCCCATTTCTTTTGCTTCCTTGATCAAGAATGCTACAAGAAAGCGGTTAATTCATTTAAATAAGTAGATTATCTTATCAAATTATGTCGTTGGCTCACACTATAAAAATCGAAAAAATGCATGCAATTTATCATGTAATATTACAAATGTGCAAATTACTACATATAAAAAATAAATTAGCAATTTACCTATGGTGTTTTTTAATGAAGCGATTTATCCATGTTTTGATTGATTGAATAAATTTAATATATGTATACAAACCATTTTACATTTGTCCAAATTTTCTCTTTAAAAAAAAAAAAACAAGAAATGGAAGACATTTTATTCTAATACGTGCTTGTATGCCAAAACGTATATTCCACCAATTTTGTTCGCAAACTGAGAATATTAAAAGACATATATAAGTAATAACCAATGATAAATAAATAAATAAATAAATATTTACCTGAGAGTTTGACGAGGGAACCCTGAAGTCGCGGCTCAGCCGATAGAGCAAGCAAAGCCAAGTTTGACGCAGAAGCCCACTTACAAACAGCTTCCTCAGCGCAGCCAGACGCCGCCATTTTCTGAGCCAGCCACAGCAATTCTGCAGCCAGCTTCTCAGCCGAGCGTCCGGACAAACTCGGGTGGCTCCTCGACTTGGCGTAGCACCACGCCCTCCGTCCGAAATACTTGACCCCCAGTATCAAACGGCTCACCCTATTACAAACATACGAATCACTCTCCACGGCTCCACCCACCACCACGCCTTCCCCGCCGCCATCACCCATCCGCCGCTGCTCCGCCGCAGCGGCCTCGAGCTGGTTCAGAGAGCTCGCAAAAGCCGTGGAGAGAACGGCGCAGTTGACCTCCCTCAAGGCTCGATTACCTTCTAGTAAATTCTCATCGATGAGCTTCTCCGCTAATGATCTAACCACTTCGTATTTCCTCGAACTGACCGGAATATCATTCATTATGAGCAACAGCTGGGACAACGCCCTGGAAACACCCGACCCGCCACCCTTGCCACGGCCGCCGCCCACGACGGCGGCGTCAGAACCACCGCCGGTGCCAGAATAGATATCATCTCTGGCGGACTTAAAGGAGACGTCCTGGGATTCCAGAGAAGGGTTGAGAGAGGAGAAGAAAGCAGGCAAAAGGCTGAGGAAGAAGAGGAAAGAGGAGACAATAAAACAACGTAGGAGCTGCAGAAGTTTGTATTTCTGGGACAAGGAAAAGAGGGATTTGTCAGCAAGGATGAAAATTGAAGTAAGAAGATTTCTGAGCAGCAGAGGAGCAATGGCGGAAGCTGAATTCTCCATTATTGACGTGAATGTGATGACCAACAACACCTTTTGTCCTTATTTCTCTCTTCTTATATATTATTATTATTATTATTAAAAATTTCAATATATTATTGTAAAAGCGTGTGGTCTGAATTGGTGGGTTGGTTTATATATAGGTTATAACTGAGGACAAGTAGTAAAGTGTAAAAGTCGTAGATAGATAGGGGCAGCCAGGCAGGGAGGGGTTTTGGACCGCCGAAAAAACGGTAATGTGTAGCTGGAGGCTGGAGAGTTGTGTCGTAGGTTGTCGGCCCCGTGCAAGTGAACAAAATGGATGCCTAGCTATTGCGTGTCTTTTATTATCTATATATCATCTGCTTTTCATAAATCAAATACTTCTATTAGTTTTATTATTTTATGTATATTTTTTAGGTACTTAATTTATTTATTAAAAACTTATTAATACAATGTAGATAAATATATACTTTATTTTAAATCATTTTTAAAAATAATACACACGTGTTACAACTTACTAGTATTAATTATTTAATTATATAGATTATTTTCAGTTTTTAATTTTGTACATCTCAGCTACAGATGAATGTTCATTTCCTTAATATATATTTATAGAAGTGATAATTGCATAAAAATAGTAATAAATAATATAATATGTTATTCAAAATAATAATATAAAATATGTCAAATTCATTTATTCATTAGATTCAAACTCGTAATCTCGTATTTTTAAGCAATAAGCAACCTGTTTGATCAATCTTAACTATTGAGTGTGAGTTACTCTAATTGAAGTAAATGAAATTAATTCTCCTATCTTAGCAGTTTTATTTTGGATTAGGAACTTATATTAAAAACTAATTTGAGAAGTTAGTTTCATTAATCCTTGAACTAGAAACTATGTCAATTCAAATACTAGCTGAATTATTAAAATGTTTAATTTTTGTTTGTATTAAGGCTTTGTATGCATATAATATGGGAAATTTCAGTCCAGGTTAAATTTGAATTAATTATATGATAAGTATATTAATTAATATTCTTGAAACTTGTATTAATACATATACCTTTCTTGTAAATTTTCCTTTGAATGAATCAATTGTAGTACAAATTTACACGAAAAATATCATCTACAAGATTTAATGGCAATCAGCATTAAATAACTACTTATAATTCAAAATAACCAATCAATTAATATTAGAAGAGACACATCAACCAATCAATTGAAGTTTAATTTATTGTCGTTTCTAGAATATACGTTGCTTATTCAAGTTTTTTTAAGCGATAATTACACTATTATACCAATATCTTAATAAATTAAATAATACATCAATTCAATCAATATATCAATAAAAATAATGAAACAAATTACAATAAACTCATATAAAATAGGACGAGTACCCACAAAATCCAATTAGACTCAAATCCATGACATGTACACGGGATTTGAACTTAAATATATCGATTAGGTGTGAAAATATTAAAAAAAGCATAGATCATATCACATCAACAATAATAATAGGTAATAAACTTATATTTAAATTTGTATTTCAAGAATGTGGCATGATTTATACAATCTAAATTATATTTTTGCACAAAGTGGGGGGAAATAATAGTATATTTTCGGTGTGATTTGTGGGGTGTATATATATATATATATATATATGTTCATCAATCAGCCAATATTGACTTGTAAAATAATTTTTAACGAGAAAAGAAGAAATTATTGTTGATGTGACAATTAGAGGAGATGAGAAGTATTAAATAAAAATAGAGCAGCCAGCATGCATGGATACAGTGTACCTTAGTAATGCTCTTTCAGTGGACTGTATAATTTAAAGAAAAGTTAATTAATTGTCTTTTTGGTCCTTTATTTTTAATAACAATTTTATTTTAATCCTTTTAGACAACGATTGCAACCAATTTAGGTCCGTCTGGGGACAAGAGCATTGGTTTCCGTGGATACATACAACCACTACTACAGGGTAGAAAAGGTGTCTTATATATATAAGATTTATTTATACATATTTATTAAGGATATTATTTTTGTAGGTTAATTCACAAAGTATATGTAATTATAGTAAAATAACACAAATTTAAAATATTTACGAAGATAACAATTTCTTGATAGTATGCCACACTCCTGAGGAACAACAACAGTTTCTATATTGTCTCAACTTTACATCCGTACAATAATAAACTTACGTTTTCATTCCATTTTTTATAATGAATTAATAAAAATCTCTTTTTTTATTATAAATTATAATTTTAAATATTTTTCAAAAAACAAATAATCAGACATAACACTGAGGCCATACTTTATCTATCATTAACTTTTTGTGCATTTTTTCACACATTTTCTTAAAAAAAAAAATAGCAAAATTAAAGTAGACATTCCGAAAATATTGATAATTTTTCAAACAACAATAAATATTCAAAATTATGTCATTTTTAAGAGAACTCGTTATATTGTTGGCTATTTTTAAACTCAAATATTCATTAGCGATCACAACTTGGAGAAGAAAAAACAAGGAAAAGAAAAGATGAAAAAAAGAAAATTTGCGTACAAACTTTTGATTTTTAAGAAAAAGAAAAAAGAATACAAATTGAAACTAGCAACAACTCAAGGTCGTCTACACCTAGTAATCAAACCCAGTAAAACTTATGCAAATAAAATAAATACAATGAGAACATAGTGATAGAAAATGAAAGAAAAATGGAATAGAAATGCAACATTAATATATTTATAAACAACTTCTTTTTTATTTTGTTGGATGAATCTGAGGAGGAAGGTGTCATGGGGTAGGCCAGATGAGGAAGTGCCTCTGCCGATGAGACGGGTTCTTGGATCGTGGAGACAACCGCGAATCGATGAGAAACGATTTCAAATTCTTCGCAAACTCCTTTGGCTTCTCAATGTTCACAGCATGTCCTGCATTCTTGATCATCACCAATTTCGCATTGTCTCCTATGTGCCTGTAGATATTACCTCAAAAATCAAGAAACTAAGAGCCCGCGATAATATATTCACAAAAGATAAGGATTCGTGTCGAATATTATGGTTTAGACACAGTTGAGAGGGAGGGACCCATTCAGTCAGTTCCCGCGTATTCGTTTGCTTTTTCAAGAAATGTTCAAAAAATGTATGAAGGTTTGCTCTTACTTTTCAAGCCTGTAACCCAACTCCTTTGGAAATATTCTGTCCTGCTCTCCCCATATGATCAATGTGGGCTGTTAGAGAATGGGCATTTGTCAAATGAATACATATGCAAGTTTGAAGGAGTAAACATCAGCCCAAAGTTAGCAAAAGAATTAGAGAAGGTACGAAGTTGAAATTACCTGTTGTATCCGAGGAACTTTGGAGAGCTGTCTGTCTTTGATTAGAGCTTGAATGAGTTCCTTCTTTTGTTCCACATGATCTGTACAGAAAACCTGGTAACGAGACAAAACATCATTATATATTACAAGAATATATGGTCTAAAAACGTATACTCATTTTTTTAGACGCAATTTACAGGTTACTCATCAATAGAGCGCTCGAAAATTTAAATTTAAGTCGCAATGTAGTAAACATGGTCGGACAAGAAAGAATGAACAAATAAATAAATTGATTGAAATAACTTACGTCAATGTAATCAGAGAGGAAATAAGAAGGTACGCCCTTTATGAGGGGCCGAGCGAAGGCGAACCTTATCAACTCCCTCAATTTCTCGGGCGTCTGCGGCATCAGAATGCTGGCTGCCTCGTCCAAGTTCGCCACCTCAAACAACCCTTCCCTCAAATCCTTCTCCTCCAAGACCACCCCCGTGCAGCAGAGCACCACCTTCTCCACCGCCTCCGGGAACTGCGCTGCCATGCTGTAGCCCACGAACCCGCCGTAGCTGATCCCCACCAAGCTCATCTTGTGGACACCGTGAGCTTCCATGAGGCGCATCACACACTGCGCCTGGAAGGCCTCGGTCCGCTCGGGGCGCACCGTCTTGGACTCGCCGAAGAAGAGGAGATCCGGGACGTAAATGTTGAAGCGGGGCATGAGGTGGTGGAGCAGGTCGCCGTACTGCCACATAGCGTTGGCGCCGAATCCATGAACCAAAAGGAGGTTGGGTTTGGAGAGTTTTTGGGACTTGGGTACCCAGCAGTGCATGGTGGTGCCATCAGGGAACTCAGTTTTGACGGAACGGAGGCCGGAATAGGAGAAGAAGCTCCGGTAGAGAAAATCGGCAGATCCGGTGAAGCTCAGACATTTGGCCATTTTCAGAAATGTATATTATTGAACCGCCCAAGGCCCCTGCACCGCTGCAATTGCAATTCCAATTCCAATTCCAAGAAACAGAGATGAGATTTTGAATGTAAGAAAACAGGGGGCATGAGATGAAATGAAAGTCGAATAATTACCTTGAAGGGGAATAATATTGGAGATGCTCTTATGCATGGATGTCTTCTTTACGCTCAAGAGGATTGATGGGTTGCCAACATGATTTATGGAACCATGTTTGTGCTTGTCCCCGTCTCTTTCGCTCTATTTCTATTTCAAGATTGCCCATCTATTGTTCATTCTCTCTTCTCTATACTATGTTATTATCGGTCGGGAATTTATAGACTTCTTACCCATAAAAAGTTGAATATTGAGGCATAATTTCTTTGCTCTTTACAAGTTTGGAACTCATATTCTTATTCAAGATAGTTCAAATAGCCTTTGTAAGTTTTCAGTATTACTTGTCTTTTACTAGTTGTCTCATTCATGTCAGAACCCGACTCTTTTGCAGGATTCAGGTTTATTTTTCCCCTTAAAATTATCATTTTCTTATATTAAGTCACTTAGTGCAAATTCTCAAGGTTTTTAATTTTTGTTTTCTTCTTCAATAGGAGACAGTCTCAGTAACTACAGAATCATCATTTTTTAACGCACCCCTTTGAATTGCTGAAAATTCTTGTATCACAAAACACCAACACAATTCGCAATTATATATTTCAGTTTTAATTTAATAATATTTGTTAATTTTCTCAAAAAAGAACAAATGGTATTTAGTATGGACAAAAAATATAAGAGATAATTATACAATCTATTTACACAAACTACTCATGTCTTTTGCATAATTACAAAATTGCCCCTGACAGTTAAAAAATAGGAATAATTTGTAAAATAATACTAATTTTTAAAGAGTGTGTATAATTTTCAAAAAAAAAGTAAAAGGTGAATTGTGTAAATAATAATGATATTCTGGTGGGTGTTTGTATAATTATCTAAAAAATAGAAATAATTTGTGTAAATAGATCATAAATCAAATGGTGTAAATGTAATTATCCCAAAATATAATAGAAGATCTTTACAACACAAAATCAGATCATAGAGTCCAATCTTTAAAAGTTTGGCCACTTATTCTAAACACTGAAGGAGCAGGTATAAAGCAACAGCGCAAGTGTAAGCAACGGCTAAAAACGTCTGTACAAGCTTGAAATCCATGAAGCCCCAAGTCAATAGAAAAGAAGCATGAGGACTAGAGCAATATGTTTTATGAATTCTGGAAAGTGAACGTGTTTTACATGACTGAAACCCGAGGAAATTGTTGCAGATGTACATCGTTAGCACAAGGAAAACTTGGCACTGACCTCTCAAACTAAGCAGCTCCAAACTTATTTTCTGTTGAAATCCGTTAGATATACACATCCTACAATCAAATGGCTGAATTGATTCAATCCAATTCTCATGCAGTTTTCTGCTTTGACTAAGAGAGGTTTCCCCAAAGAATCGGTGTATAAGATAACAGCTCTTGTGTATTCCATGTCACATCTCCGTTACAATCACCAACAAATATCAGGCAAGGGCAGAAAACTCAACTGGTCAATTTTCTTAGTCTCTTTTCAGCTAGACTGGCAACCTTGTTCTGCGGTTCAAGAACAAGTGCATGCTTGAAATCTGCAAGGAGCACATACATGCATGAGAAAACCAAGAGCAGATGCTAACAAAAATACGGACAAGAGTTGGAGTGAAATTTAGTAGTCATTCTCCAAAAGCACAATAAGATTAGTGATTGTATCTAGTGATGACTGGAAAATTCTGGGTGTACCTCTAATCTAACAACATACCAAGTCAGACAAACAACCACAGCATTACCAGGCCAAGCAGATGCCGATACATGTTTCGGCATAAACAGCTTTCCAGCAGTTCATAATGATACAATGGAAAGATGATTTTGTGCAGCAGACTAAATTATATAATAACTCCCAACTCAAGTTTGTACGTAACAATATAAAGCTGGTAAAAACAAAGAATTTTTCAAATGATAACTTCAAAATCATCTGCAGAACTCATTAGCCACTTCATATTTGACAAGAGGCTCAGCAGTGGACAACAAACAATTCAGAGTTCCAGATTATGTTCACAGGAGCAGATGTAATGAGTAAAAGAGGCAATGATACTCAAAACTTAGATCCACTAGAAGGCAAGCAGATTTCCAAAAGAATAGCAGCAACATGGTGAGAGCTGAAATCATAAATATGTATGGTATTATCATAATAAATCAGCTCTGGAAATGTTTGCTGACCTTGAAGAGCCTCTCTGTAGAAAAGTAATGATTCTCTAGCTGTCCCTCGTCTTAAGTAGGCCTTCACATACTGCAGATAGGGGAAGCAAAGTGATCGTTAGATCATTCCAGTCCAGAGGGTTCTTTAGGGTGCTTTTGCCATCAAAACTTTTAATTTCTTTCTCTTGTACCTCAACATAAACAACTAACAAAGCAAACGAACAGCAAACTATGTCAACTACGCTACACTTAAATGCCAACGAAACCACCCATCAGCCTTCCATGCAAAAGATGAACCAATAAGTTCTTTTATTGGTGATTCAGAAAGAAGATAGCAACATCTAGATAATAAAAATGGCAGCTAACTATGAGAGATTGGGTTGACTTTACGTGGTTGACAGCACAAAATGGTGAAAATAGTCCCTTGGTCAATATGCTATTACCAGACATCCGTCCAAAACAATTAAAAGACTGAATAATCAAGTGCCAGAATCATGTAACATATACTTCAAAGAGCATTTTATAATAGTGATCGAACATGGAACTTTCATCAAATTCCATAAATGAGCCTGTTAACATATATGACATAAGCAAAAGAGATGCAACAAATAGACCACAAAGTTTCCTAGCAATCACCTAATTTTGGCAGAAGGGGCTTGTACCACATCCACTTAAAAGCTAAAACGCAACGTGAGAGGAGATAGGCAAATGATACCATACTCTTGTATTTTAGAAGTGAGAAAACAAGAACATAGAACAATGACAAACCATTAGTGTACAGAGGAAAAAGGATCGCATGCTCATCTCACCTTCTTATCCAGAGATATCGCCATACTGCAATCCTCTTCAGCTTGTTGAAAGCTGCAGAAAAAGCTACTCGTAAGGAAAAATTATCTCCAAAAGTGATTTCACAAAGAAAAGACTGCTTTCCAAAAAGTATATGATGTCACCAACCATCCCAACTCCAAATAAGCAGCTGCCCGATTGGAATAGAAAGTTGCATTTGCATCATTCAACTTTATCGCCTCTGTATAGTAACTTACAGCCTTATTCCACTGTTTTCCCTTATATGCAGCATTGCCCTGCAAAGCAAATTGAAAAAAATGGAAAAAGAAAAGAACAGTTAGGCAAGCACCATATAAACACAAGGTATGTATCACCTAATACAGAAAATATACCCGTAGAAGAGATTATCAGTCATATACAACACCACAGACAAAAGAGTGTAAGAGTGTAGCAAAATATGGAGCATACTAACATGTAGAAAAGATATCAATCACAGAACCACATGGAATAGACAAAAAAAAAAACACAAAAAACTATAAATCAGTTCCAATCTAGAGATACTGCACTGCCTGGATGATCAAGCTTACTGGCTGCAAGCACATACAGGTGGTGGAAGCATTTCTGGCTTTCTTTATTTATTTTTGTGGGTAATTTAGCAAGCTAGCACTTAACAAAATTCAACAACTCCATGAATGTTACACAAGACTTTATCTTTAACCAATGAAACAGGAACTTCAGAACAATACATTTATTTATCAAAAGAAAAACCGTACACACATACATCTCACCTCCAACATGTGTAATATTAGTGACAGCGGAGAAAAGCTGATGTTACTTAGAGATTACAGGATAAAGGTTTTATATCTGATTTAAATCCCAATATAGTCATCCTCCATCACTTAAAACCTGAAAAAAAAAGTTCCAGGAAAGCAATCTTGTGGACTTAGCTCCAAATACCTATGTCACCAATTATGTAGTGGATTTTGTTGCCACAGCCTCAAGCCTAGGGTATAGTCATTGCAATTTATCACTCCTTAGAAGCTTGATAATCTCAGTAAGTGTGATACAGATATATATTTATTGTTAGTCATGAGTTTTTTCTGTCCCCAGTCCTTTTGTTTTGTTTCTTCTTTTTCTCTTCTGAGTCGGATCTAGCATGGGCCCCGGTTTCAGAGATTCAGAATGTTATCTGGAAAAGAGTAAAGAGGTTAACATTATGTTGATACCCTATTCAGATAAAGGGGCACAGTTGTTGGAAAGGGACGACAGTTGATCCATGACACAAGCAAAACAAAGAAACCAAGTCCTAGATGAACCCGCATAAGTACAATTAACTGCAAACAACAGTTTTAAGAGAAGAAGAAGAAGAAAGATAACTCATGAAAGCAGATAGAATGATGAAAATTGAACATCACAAAAGAACGACACTTCACCATTTGATCAAATTTTGATAAGATTGCAAGAATAATTAGAAACAAGTGAACAAGTTTCAAAGGTAAAAAATATAGGAAAATTTTAGTTGATGAGAAGAAACTAGACCTTTTCCTTAAGAAGTTCAGCAGCATCCATGTTACCGTTGGTATATGGCAATGGAGAGAAACTAGAGACAGCGCTGACTTCTTCTTGGAGAGAAGAATGCATATCCAAGACAGTATCAAGTAGGAATTTATCCATCCCATGTGATGCAATAAATGATACAGAAATTGGAGATTCATCATGTTTCCCAAATGGAATGGCAACCTGAACATTAGGGAGAAAAAGATAAGTCCGTGACTGCGAGAGAGTGTGGACGAGGGATCATAATGTTTAAAGTTCTTTTGTGAAGGTTGAGTACAGGGGGGAAGAATTCTGACAAACAATTTAAACCTTGCTATATAGATTACCTGACATCCTCCAGACATATTTGCAATGCTCAACAAAGCACTCATTCTGTCAAGGTACTCAGCAGGGACCTTTCTTGGAATTCCGCTTGAGTGGAGGATCGGCCACTGTGGGAAATAACTAATATCCCATCATCCTTCAAAATTCAAGAAGAGAATAAAACCAATTAGACAGAAAGCAGCAACCAAGAGAGAAAAGTGATTGAAAAGTTTATTCGACATAAGCAAAGGTCCAATAATTGAAGAGTGTAAGTTCAACTGAATGTAAAACAAAATAAAATTCAGAATTATCAAGCTCATTTGTAAAGAGGCCTTCAAAACCTTCTTCTAAGCAGACACTAATGAGACCTCTGCACAATTTCATCATTTAGATCCCGACCCATATCAATGGTTACCAAGACAGTGAAAAAAAAACTGTTGTTCTCATGAGATCTGATTCTTTTACTTTAGCCAGTATAATGTAGATACACAGTATAATGTGTCGCATAGCTCCTAAGCAGACATAAATACAGCTATCATCCAACAGAGACACCTAAAGCTATAGAAGATAAAAGTTTCCATTAAAAATGAGCAGTGGTTGGATGCTAAAGATTCTGTATTACTTCAAAGAGTCCTACTGCTCAACTTGAGGTAAGATTATAAATCCCCTGCTCCATTCCAGTTAACACTATCCCTTTGATGATGGTCAAAATTTCAGATAGATTCGAGCTTATGATGGCAAGCATAACCGCAATCACCTTACTTATAAGTTAATACTGCAAAACAGGAAATCAGGAATTATATCTGCACTTAGATTTTCCAGACAATTAAACTTGTTCTACCATCCTGCATACACTCCAAGATCAGGTGAAAGATGAATGTGCTAAAATATTTGGCGTGGATACCATGTTGAAACCAAATTATAGTTTTACCGGAACCTATACCTCCAGAAAAAGAAAAAAGGAGCAGATTCTTCAGTATCCCTATGAATTTCCAAGAATAACCTCAACTTCACCATGCAACATGTAGAAAGGATCCATTCTAATGAAATAGCTAATGTACCTTCAACAGACTTTGTACAGCAGCCCGCATTTCCATTCTAACTTTATATAGGCTTTTGACATCCTCTTGTGTGGCGTTTACTGCTGCCCACACACGATTGGAGACATCAGGACCTAATTTGGGTTTGGCTGATTTAATCCACTCCTCATTATTTGTTCTGAACTCATACCTGAAAGGCAAAAAAAGGCGATTGGAAAAGGGAGGCCAAAATTTGATAATTGTGTGACAGACTGAATTTTTTCCCTTTCCTCCCTACACAACAGGGTGGAATAAAAATAATTCCAACAGCTCAAAATATAAGCACATATGCAACATGGTGTAAGATAACATAATTTTTTAAGCTGAATGACCAGATACATGTTGCAAAAATATTCAACTGTTTGCGCAATACCTTTGAAGAGAAAGCATTGCAGAAGATAGTGCTCTCAAAGTAGATATTCCAATTTGAGGTTTTTCCGATTCTTCATGGAAACTTTTTAGGCTGGGAACATTTGAAGCAATACTGTCCAAAATTCATATGCTTAGGCTTCTGGTCTGCAAATAAAAAACAAATGTAAGGAAATCCATAAATATCAATTGTTATTTCGGGCCACGAATTTTAGAATTAATCAGGAAAATATTGTAAATAGTAGTTAAAATTTTATTAACCAAATCATTACAAGTAGAAAGTATTTCATATCACACCAACAAAACCACTTACAGCCAGATAGCCTCTCTGTTGCTTTGCTTACAACATACACAGTCTTCTGCAAGGGAACCTTGGAAAGCTGGAACAGATCATCAGCTATAATTATGCGTCGCGTCCTTTTAGGTTCCAACAGATTTAACTTCAGTAAAGCATGTCCGACGCGATGCAAAACAGATGGATCAGACGCCAACCATCCTAAAGCAGTGTTGTTATAATGTCCATATTAATTATTGAAAAAAAAGAAATTTCTACAGCCATCACATGCTATAATTGTCTGCCTAAATAAAAACTTGAATCTAGAAAGGCAAGCATATCAAATACGGGTGTTGCATGTGAAGTATCCAAGACAACAAAACAATCTTAACCATGAAATGTAGCTTCCAACTGCTATTTCTCTTTAAGCCCTTGAAAATCAGCTCAGAAACCATATCTACTTAACTTGAGTCTACCATGCCAATCTTAATTCACTTTTATGCATTAGTTTTGGCCGTTCAAAGAAGCAGCAAGCTATATGAGAATCTAAAACTTCCAAAATTGCAATCCACATGATGATTGCATACAACAGTATCCAAACTTTGGGAGTTTGGCAGAACACCAACTGTAGACACAATTCCATGAGACGGTCTGAATCCAAGTATGCCACAAAATGATGCTGGTACTCTTAAACAACCAATTGTATCAGTACCTACAATATCAGTTTACATTATAAGAATGCAAAATTTTGACAAGCTAAAGCAATTCATAACACAAGATACATCCTTGGGGAGATCATATCTAAAGAAACCTGCACAAGTAGATGGGAAAAAAAAAAAAAAAAGCATGCATGATAAACACCAGATGGTTATACAACAAACCTAACAATATAGAACCATAAGTAGAAGATAAACATAATGGCATCAGCAACTGTCTGAAATAATAACTTGGTCATTCTAAAGAACTTTGTTGTAAGATTGAATGTTTTTGTTTTATAAGGAACTCACGTTCACGCGTCAGCTGTACAAATGAGCATGTGTGAAGAGTCTCCAGAAAAGAAAACAGGAGTGAAGGAGTAATAGATGAATTGTGAATATAAGATATGGTAGATTAGGTATAAAAGAAAATTGCAGTTTTATCATACAAATTTCTTCGAATATATTGTAGATGGTTCTAAAAATATTCGTATCCTCCATACAAAGCCTACAAATACACTATTCCTCAAGCTACACTCATTAGATAGGCTGGAGCAAGAACTCAAACAAATGTCAAAGAGAACTACAGAAAGTATGAGATAAGAAAAGGAAGTTGGAACCCTGTTTGAAACAAGAGCTTGACTATTAAAATCTGTACAGGTGATATAGTTTAAAACTATTCATAGACTTCTATTATTTCCCTACCAGGGGTGTCTATTCTCCTGAAAAATGTATTTAAATGCAAACAAAACCTTCCAAGTAGAAGATATGCCACTAACCCAAAAAAATAATTCAAATTTCAACCTAAGAAATGTGGTTATTGATGCTTTAAATTTAGGCTGATACTTGTTCAGAAGTATTGGATTATTTGCTATCTCGATAACTTGGATGCCCCTACCCCTCCTTTCTTGTATGTATGCATGTATACAAAGATGTATAACACTCTTTGTATATCAAAAATAATTGCTTCATTACGAAATGAGACTGTTCAAATTTTTACAAACTCATATATTGATACTTCGAGAATCCTGATACTATCAAACTTTCAATTCTTAACATTTGTTGCCATTCCATCATTTTTTAGATATGAATTATTTGTTGCAAGATAGAATAGTTATATTGACCTGTAAACCATATCGAGTTAGTTCCATATTTATTTCTTCCATTAACTTCATTTTCTTTTCTTCTTTAACTTGGACCTCTTCATGCCCACCAATTGCATAAGAAAAAATAAAAAATGTATAAAACCTTGATCAGAAAAATAACATCAGCAGACATTTAAAAGTTAAAACAATAAAAAACACTGGAATTTTAATTTATCTGGAAGAGAAGACCATACCAAGAGCAAAATCTACAATCTGGGCAGCAACAGCAACTGCTGATCCACTAGATGAGCCTCCAGGAACATGAGATGGCTTTGCTGGATTAATTGGAGTTCCGTAGGTTTTATTCTCACCTAATATCCTGCAACATAGGTCAAGAACGATAATCTATCGCTTCCTTGAGACTCCACATCAGGCCACCCACCCACAAACCTTCTGCTCCCCATCCCCCCCAAAGAAACAAAAAGATAGAAAGAAGAGTACGGCAATTTCCATAAATGTAGCCTCCAAGGCCAGGCATATGTAGTGAGTTTGTACCATACAGTAAAAGACTTTCTACCTCATCTTGGCAGGATACACTTTTATCATCCTTACAGAATCAATTTTGCATAGACATTTACATTTCAATTACTCGACCTATGTTTGTCACATTGAGTGAGCAAGTGCCATATAAACGAAGTGCTAAAAATTCAGGAAAAAAGGAATATACCCGAAACCAAGCTCATCCATGACTGTCTTGCCTAAGCAAGTAGCTCCACTCCTTAGCAATGTTGTCACCACTACAGCAGTTTTCCCTGCTGCCACATGTGTCCTCTTCCAATCTGCACTTCCATATCCCGTTATGTAGCCCTTTATATCAAAGCTACAGAATAATGACAAATATGTATAAGCTTAAAGGCAAGAATATAAGCCGCACAAAACCATATATACAACTTTCCTGGAACGACATTTTTGCCAATCTGATTTAATCCATCATCTAAGAATTTAAGTAATCATAAATTAAGCTAATCATGCAGCCCAACATTTTATTTGAAAAGATAGTATCACTTCACGAAAAAGCTAATGTAATACGTCTATTAACTTCCAGGAGTTACATTTTAAACCGCAGATGGGATCTTTCAGCAGTAAACGTTTCCAATAAACAGTCCTTTCACAACACCCGCCTTTTCAAGAGAGACCAGGCAAATTATTAGTACCCATCAAATCTTCAGTGGAAAATAAGTTAAATAACCCCACCGAACCAAGAAAACGAAGTCAACCATGCAATTAAATTTGAGATAGACCGCCCACACTAAAAAACAATGCGACTAAAGTAAGTAACAAAAGAAAAAAATGATCACATACTTGTCATTAACGGCAAAGGTGAGGCCGGAGAGCAGCAGGCGAGCGGCGGGCGGAGGAGGCTGAGGAGATGGAAGGAGTTCAAAACGTTCGATAAAAGCACCAAAATCTTCTTTCAAGTTGTTCTTGGCTGTGATCCGACGGCGTTGGACCTCAGCGAGGATTAAAACTCCGGCGAGGCCCACACCGATCACCAACCAAACTTTCGGGTTCGACGCATTTAGTTTCGATAATTTAGACATTTGACGATCAGAAATGATGAAACCTGAATGACGATTGCGTTGAAATTGATTAGTCGGCGAATTTAAGGGCTGGGGCTTTAGATTCTTGTGGAAAGGGAGAGAGACGAGGTTTTAGAGAGAGAGGGAGAGAGGGTTTAAGGGGAGAGAGAGAGAGAGAGAGAGAGAACCGGGGTTTGAGTTTGCTGTGTGCGGGCCAGCATCTCTTATATGGGATTACGTACCCGCGCGCGTTGGGTGACGCGCGAAACTTCCGGCTAAATTTATATAGTATTTTTTTTTTTCTTTCCTTCTTTACGAAAAGTATTGGCACAATTAAAATTGATTAGTATTTATAGCTGCATTTTATTAATAATTCATATTTCTGTCAAAAAGTAACAAATTTTATTTCAATTATTATCATTCATATTTAAATTTTATAAATATTTGGCACTTATATTACAAAAATATTTAATACTAATATAATAGTTGAGTGCTTAATTCATTGTATATGGTCCATCGAATAGTTGATTTGATTGTTGCGCTATTAGTGCTCCAAAAATTTATTTATTACATAATTTTAGAAGGGAACACGACGCATATATTTCAATTTTTATTATAGGTGGAAAAGCTCTAAAGCCAAATGCTTTGGCAAATTGGATACGAAAATGTTTTCCAGGGAAACTCTGGATTCTTTGAATGGCATGTTGGGGAGCTGTTTCCATGTAATAATAAAAGGATCTCACGAAGCTCTGTTACGTTTTTGGTGCATGATACTTGTCTGTTTTAGTACTATTATGTTTTTAGCACATTGATGCTTCTAAATTTCAGTAACACTATTGTGTAACACTGAAATAGGGTAGAACTGAAGCATAGACGAATAGCTACATCTTGTATATATCACTGGAACCTTTTTCCTATATGGGATTATTACAGAGAACACTGTATAAAACAACCCAACTTGGATGTCTTCATGCAAATTACACAGAAACAATGGTGAAAATCTACCCCCCAAAGAACAAAGAAGGAAAAAGAAAAAGAAATCAAGCAATAGTAAACCACATAATAAAAGCTTTGACACTTAATATTACGGGGCCAGATAATAGCAGCCGTTCTCAGATCGACACTCGAGCTGGATTTCTATGAACCATATTGCATTGGATAGAGGGCATCACAATGTACAAGAGCTA
Source organism: Sesamum angolense (assembly GCA_034509725.1). Taxonomy (NCBI): domain Eukaryota; kingdom Viridiplantae; phylum Streptophyta; class Magnoliopsida; order Lamiales; family Pedaliaceae; genus Sesamum; species Sesamum angolense. The sequence goes on from JACGWL010000005.1 coordinate 3,429,322, forward strand.
GAACCGGACGACTATGCATGAGATGTCATCCTTGCTCTCTCTGTTCAATGCTTCTGTTGCCAGTTGCTTGGCTGCTTTCTGGGGGTCTTTGATCTTCTTTGCAATATCGACAGCCTCTTGATTCGACATTACCTGGAGTTTTTACGGGCAGAGGAGCGGGGAGAGAGGGCGTTTATGAATGATGAATGAAAGCAAAAGGTAGAAAGATGAGAATTATGGGCAGAGAAGAGACCTTCCATAAACCGTCGCTAGCAAGAATCAAGAGATCGGTATCAGCATCAATCTTGGCATTTCTGATATCCGGGTCAGACCTTAAATGCGTCTTCAAGTTCTTGTCTCCAAAAGCACGAGAAACGGCCAGTTGGCCATTCACTCTTGCAACATCTCCTGGTGAAGAAAGCACAGATTAGGTGCAATTATTTCAACACAGATTAGATGAAGATAGTACATGCTTTATCCTTTTTCCCGGCACTGAATGGTATGTTTACACTTATAAGTATACGCACACAAAATTTCCCATTGTCGAGAACTATCTTAACACGGCTACCATATCAGTTCGCAACAATCTACATGTATTATAACCTATAGTTTCTAACTCGGCCATTTCTTTCTGGCAGATTTTATATCCAAGGCTGCTGTATTGTCATTTGTTATTCCCTTTTTGGTAGTCGGGTGATTTTAGGTACAGAAGGCCAGTGGGATAAGTTGTCATAGTAGCAAGCAGTACTCTAGAGATACGGTTTTCATAGCTAAGAGTCCAAGGTTCTTCAAGAACATGGCTTAGAACATAAATGGCTCGTCAACTTTTGGCAAATTAGTCAAAGAAAGAAAAAGTCTACAGATAGACTGTTTTCCAAGATATTCTTGCTCCTTATGCATGTTTGTCGTATAAATTACATACACACACAAAATAGTTCATTAACTACGTCATCTTTGCTACTACACAGCCATGGGGTAATTGAAACGATGTCTCAATAAGTTATCATAGATAAATAATAGTTAGTCAGCATTACCAGGCATGTTCGAGACAAATCCACCTCGGTCTTCGATGCTACCACGCTCGGTGTTGGGTTCATGATCAACAGTCATCTGTATAGCCTGCCCCCGCCTGGAAAGCACTCCTCGTGAATCACCGACATTGGCCACCCACAGATGGCGGCTGTTTATAAAGAATCGCAGTGACCGCAGTTGACCCACCTCTACCGAGGTCAGGACTGTGAGAGAGAATAGCCTGATCAGTTCTCTCGTAGGCTTTAGCAATAGACCTGCCAGGGTCGGTCCAAAAGTCCTCCTGAAACATTCAACAAAGTCATACCATGACAACACCAAATTGAAAAAAATAGCAGAAAACAGGTCGCAGTGAGGCGACAAGAAGTTAAATATTTAGAAGGAGAGAAATTCTATCCAACTAAGTAGGTCATCCATGACAACGCATACGTCATACATAGTCCAGTCACTTTCTGCTACTACGTCATAACATTGTCGTAAATACATGGTCCTCAAACTAAAGAGTTATATTACATTTAGTGTATCTTCAAGAAGGATGAGGTTTCTGCAGTTATTATTTACCAAGATGGAGCTAAAGTTAATTTTGCACATTTTCCGCGTAAGAAACATGCACCGTCTTTGACCATTTTCATTCAGTTAATTCTTGCACTTATCAAACCAAAATTCATCAATACCGTCACTCCTGATCCTATTGCTATCTCCCAACAATGAGATATCCACGTCCATGCTCTCAAGTTCTAGATAGCAAACGACAAAAGCACAACGAATCCTGTCGCTCAGCAACTAACCTCCTTTATGATATTAGCAAACAAATGCTTCTGTAAGTAAGCCGGCACAGTATCTCCCAGATGCCCATCATATATAGCAAATAGCCCCAACTCATGACCGCGAACATGTACAAATTTAGCAACATGGTAATCCTCCATTGGATGATTTGCCTTCCCTTTCACTAAACTGTACCCATACTTGGCAGAGCCCTGATGGCTTCTTCCCTTGCCAGAGCCACATGACGACCGTCCTCCTGCAAGCTAAAGAAGAAGAAGAAGAAAACTTAATTACAAAATGAGCAGAAATAATACAAGTTGTAGGTAATAGACAACGAGCAGATTTGACGTTAACCCAGTTCCTGAGACTTCCTTGCTCAAGCCCTCAACTTACAACCGACATAATGCAGAAAATATGCAACTATGACAGTGTAATATACACAGCATGCACAAATGTGAAGAGAGAAACCGAAATCAAGTTTATCTGGATGCACATTGATTTCTGAAAGAACTTTCAAACATAGTCAGAGCAACCCCAGACGCCATAGAATTGAAACCACATCCGAACAGAACTTCATACTCAGATGAAACATCAAACTGGCAACTTCTTCCACCCAAAAACCAATGTTTAAGCTCAAAATTGAAAGCATTCCAGCAAGGTTTCAAGTATGTCAGACATGAAAGAAAACGAAGATGCTTTCTCCATCGAACTATATGCCACAGAAAGCTTAATTCAGCCATAACCCCACAGTCCAACAAAAAACCCTAGCAGAAATTGCAAAGATAAATCAAGTTGCTGTTGCATATGACCAACTACAAAATTCACCAGAAACACAAAATCTATGAGACCATCATCTTCCTAATAACCTAAACACAATGAAAGAATTAGCAAAAACAAAAACCATAAAGACCTTAAACAAGGTAAAAAAACCTCACCTGTGAGTAATTGAAACAGCACAAACTATCCATATATTTCACAAACCTCAACCTCCTCCTCTGCAAATCAACATCTACCTTCTAATCCCAGAAAAAGTGAAAAATCCACAACCTGTGACATGAACAACAAAATTCTTGATCATGAACAATCAATCACATACCCAACCCAGAAAACACATTCAAGATTCAACCTTTATTCACCAAGAATCAAGAAATCAACCAAAATCACAACATGGGCACCCCAAACATTTTCAACTTACCGATCCACCACTCTCCAAATCAAGAAAACCAAAAAGGGCAAAGGTAGAAGAAGACTAATTATATCAATTCTGCTTCTACTCTAACTTGATCCTCAAAGAAACCTCTCTATGTATACACCCCAATAAACATATAACAAGATTAGAAAAAAAGGAGAGAAATTTTCAAGGGACAAAAAAAAAGAAATAAATGGTGAGAAGGGTTGTGGTTTTGTTACAGAGAGGAAGAGGGTCATAGATTCGGTGGTGTGCAGGCAAGAATTGCAGCCAAAAGGCCAAGACTCTGGCTTTGGCCTCCCCTTATTGACTTTGTTGTCTTTATTGTTTATTTATTATTATTTTTGCAGTGTGTTGTCCTAAGTAAAAATGTTCCCCAGCCAGTCAAGGCACTGTTTGTTTGATTGCATTATTACAGCTGTTTCAGTTTCTTTTTTTCTTTTCTTGCTCCAAACTTCTCATTAGTTTCCCCACAAGTTACACAAAAAGGGTTCTTGCATTAATGGAAACTACTTTCTTCTGATTTGGTCATCTGCTGTGGGGGCCCTGTTTACAATATTTGGGTCAGCCCTTTCAAACTTTTTTTTTTTTTTTTTTCAGGTAAAATTATAAAAGATTCTCTTAAAATTTGTGATATATCTTTTATCATTTTAAAAATTACAAATAACCTATTAAAATTAACGATCATCTAACAATTAATTCACTATAATAGGTTGTCGCAAAAGTGTATATGCCAGGCGAAAACTAATTTCAATTGAGTATTTAATGAAATATTTGTAATTATGATAAACTTTAAGGGGGCCTGTTGTAATTTAAAAACATGGTTTTGTTTGCATTTATTTGTTTACTATCGTGAAACATAGTCAAAATATCTCAAATGTTTATTTATATTTCTATATTTATACAGTTCAATGCGTCTTATTTATTTTATATTAATATAAAATATAAAGTTAAACATATTAAACATACTAAAAAAACACATGCACGTCTCTTTCTCTCTCCGTCTATCAAAAACAAAGAACAGTTTAAAAATTTGATTTACCACTTTTTTGTTATCAACAGCTCTTTTTCAGAATTTCAAAGTATTATTCCTTAGTGAGCTGTAGAATATTTTTCAATCCCAATGACAGAACCTTTTCTTTCTTTCTGCTGCTCTTACTTTTCTTTTCATATATATATATTCTTTTTCTTTTGTCTTTTTGATCATCTGAATACCGTACGTGGAGCATCCATGTTTTTCTTACACCAAATAAATAAAAATTAATACAAAAGCAAAATCAAATTCAAGAAAATGGTAGTTATAAAAGAATTCAACGAAATTATGACAGAGAGATGCCTGCTTATGTCATAATTTTTCCACCGGTGAGAAGATTATTACAATCAACAAGTTCAATTTTATGAGTTTGAGTATTATCAAATATGTGGATATTTGTTTTTTTTATATGAATAATTGTAATTTATTTATCATTTTAAATCGTATTAATGTATTGATTGAATTAAGTCTATTAAATTATTAATCAGTATATTCAGATGAGCTATTATAATTTATTTACTGTATTAGTTTTAAAAAAAACATTTTGAATGTTAATCCGTATTCCTAGAAAAATATATGCTTCAATATATTTCATCTTATCTTTATAAATCTTATAGTGAGTTGTAATAAAATCAAACACATTGTCAACTCTAAAAAATATGCATTTTTGTTTATATCTTTTAAAAATAAAGAAAAGTATTTTAAAAATTGGACCAAACAAATAATTATCAGTTGTCACTAAAAATAAAGAACCAACCAAATATACAAAATTAGACATTATATTCATGTTGTCAATTATTGCTATAGCTACCCTTATTTTTCACTTTAAAAAAAATCCACAAAAATAAATTATTTTACTCAAATCAAGAAGCCATTTTTATTCCATGATGATTAGAAATGAATACGCATAGTCAATAGTCATTCATCACGGTTATGCAATATTTGTTGCCCGTGTTTTTTTGCAAGTATAGCTAAATATTTGTCACGATTAAGAGCCATGATGCATATTTTTTTCATGATTAATAAACTATTTTTTTTTACATTGATTTTTTTAAACCATGACTAATAATAGTTATCTATTATTATTTTTATTCCATATCCATGAAAATGTAGGTGATATTGATTTTCCTCTAGTGTAATTGAGTGGGATTTCATCATGACAAAGCAATTAATAGTTAATGTGGTGTGTATTAAGTATGAAAATCCACAAAAAAAGATTCACATTCATAGACCACTAACCCCAATCCTAGATGCTGAAATTTGACTTCGAAAAGTTTATATAAATATATGAAGCCTTTATGTATAATAATAATAATAATAATAATAATAATAAGAGTTAAATACTGTTACCACCCCTAAAGTATTCATTCTACATCAATTACCCCCTTGAAGTATGAAAACCTTCAAAATTCCCATGATTTTTGTTTTTAAGTTTGAAATACCCATTTTACCCTTACAAAATTTATTTTATGAAAAAAAATTAATAGATTTTCAAAATATCAAATTCACCATTTATCTAATTCTAGTATCCCTTGTTCATCAAGCTCCTTTTATTTTGTATTTCTAAAGTACTTGTGGCTCATTTGTATTATAATTTTACTTATCTGTCAAACCAAGTTAAAAATAAAATTATACAAGCATTAAATTACTACATTTATATAATTATTATATATTATAAAAGATATATTTAATTCTATTTTTTTTATCACAGTTCATCGGGCCTTTTGATTTTATTAACTATATATTTGTTTAAGTAAAAATATATATATATATATATATATGCATGTATAAAGTTATTTTTAATTTGGCTTTAGGAGCAAGTGAAACTATAATAAAAATAGCTCAAAGTATTTTAGGATTACCAAAAAAAGCTTGATGAATAAGTTATACATGCATATACAATTAGTTTTTGTAATCCTAAAATACTAGGATCTCATTTTATTTTAGTTTCACTTGCTTGTAGAATTAAATTAAAGATAAATTTATACATACATATATGTATATATTTTATTTAATAAACATACAATTAATAAAATGAAGAGGGCTAATGAACTCTAATAAAAAAAATATAAAATTAATATATATTTATATATGATAATTGTGTAAATATGACAATTTTATGCATATATAAATTTATTTTTAACTTGAATTGACAAACAAATAAAACTAAGGTAAAATAAGCCACAAATACTTTAAAATCATAAAATAAAAAGAGTTCGATAAATAAATGAAACTAGAAGTTGACAAATGGTGATTTGGTATTTTTAAAATCTCTATATATATATATATATATATTTTTTCCACAAAGCAATTTTGTAAGGGTAAAATAGACTTTTTAAACTTACAAAGCGAAGGTCAGAGGGGTATTTGAATGTTTTAATATTTTATGGGGTAATTGATGTAGGGTGTATACTTCAAGGGGTGGTAACTGTATTTAATCCTAATAATAATTGTTTCAAGTGGATCTCTCATCATCATAATAATAATAATAATAATAATAATAATAATAATATAATTAGTATAATACAACAACTCATTTAGTTCTTGGACTATTAGTTTGAAATTATAAATAATTTAAAAAAAAAAAAAAACTTGTAAGTCATGAATAGAACTGATGTAGCTAGCATAGGGGATAGGCTAATGATATTAAAGTGGTAGTAATATTTAAATCACAAGTAGGCATATAAAGTCAATGTGGCATTAAACTTGTGCATAGCCACTATTTTTGTATGTCAACAAATACATTAACAACATCATTTTTGTATTATAGTAAAATCAATAAATAAATATTAAGCTTATTCGATATGTATGTATAATTTAAAATTTTGATTATATTTTTTGTCTAATTGAAGATAAAAATCAATAATGATCGAAATTAATGGAATAAAATCATGGATAAACACTAAACTATTGAGAGAGTTATGTGATTAAAAAAATAGGTGTCTTGTGAATGAATACGTTTGTTAGTGTTTTTGTCGAAAAAATATTTTATCATCTAACTTAGTTACTATAAGGATCATATTTTCAATAAATAGTATTGTTTAACCACATATTTATTCTCTCGATAGTTTATACCATTAGCCCCAAAAGGGAAAAAAAAATTCACATTTATTTAAGGGTGTATTTGGATTAAAACATTTAAAAAATTATAAAATTCAAATTCCTAATAATAAATTATTTGAATTTATTTAGATAATTATAAAATTACAGTATTTTTAAATTATTAAATTATAATTTTGAATTATAATAATTTATTAAATATTGATGCATTTCATATTATTTTTATCCAAATTTGTTCATTAAATTCAAACATATCAATCCAAATACAGAATAAACAAAAGTTGAATATTGTCCAGGTAGGATAATAATGTTATGATTGGAGAAAGGACTTGTTTGGTGAAATATTATTGTAAGTGATGGATTTTGTGCATGCGTGTCTAATTATTATTTATTTCCCCACCAACCCCAATATTCCCATCATTTTTCCTAATTAATCATTCTACCACACATATAATAATCCATTAAAACCAAACCACTAATTATTTATATCAACTCTCACAATTCTAAACTTTCTACCAAATTATTTAATTATTGGAATGTCGAAAAAAAAACTTTAATTCAAATTAAGTTTGATAAAAAAATAATACATTATGCTAATTTATGTGATTAGTATAATCTAAAGTTATAAATACGCAATTCTTAAACTAAAATAACTGAGATATTGCATGCAGATGAGTCGAGTTAATTAAAATTAATTTTTACTAACAAAAATCATATTCAGATATGATCGAATCAAAATAAACTATATAATAAAACAGTTATTTTCGTTGAACAAAGGTATACAATAAAAGAAAATTCCAACATTTTTCATTGATGAGTTGCCGAATCTCATCGGAACAAAAATAATGTTAACTTAATATATAAATGTATATATACGTGGTTAATTAAATTTAGAATCTCTCTAAAAATATAAAAATTATATTTTTTCTTGAAAAAGTGTTGAAATTATATTTTTTTGTCAAAAAATATTGAAATTACACTTACATCCCTCATTTGAAGATTCTTCTTTTACAAGCTGACATCACCTCTTTAGATTTTTGCCGAAAAATGCTAATGTTAACTAAAAAAATTAAAAATACATAAATTTTAAACTTTGCCCTTATTTAGCATTTTTTGTATATTTTTGTTTTACAAAATATAATTGTATTATATATATGTGTGTGTGTGTGAAGATATATGCGAAGTCATCATTATAATTTTTTTATAAGTACAAAATTGTTACACGATAATGTTAAATGATGGGCAATCAAAATTTTATGTGTTTTTTTTTTTTTTTGGCTAATTAACGTTAGTATTTTTCACCAAAATCCCCGCGAAAGAGAGTCAAGTATAAATAAAAAATTTTCAAAAGGAGTGTTGTAGTATAATTTTAGAATTTATTTAAAAAAAAATACATACTTTTAACCCTATATATATATTCACCACTGATATTTACTGAGTATAATTTCTTATCACTCAAACCTTCACTAATTCATTTGCATAAAATATCAATCATAAATTCAAATAAATTGGACCAAACATTTGTGTTCTTGTTTGATTTCTAACTCAAGAAATAAAATAATAATTAAAAAAAAAGATCAAAATGATAATGAGCAAAAGCACCATTTTCAGTCTTTTATTTATTTATAGTTTAGACTCCACTTTCATACATCCAACTGATCATGAAATGTCCATGATGTGCATCTTATTTGATGCTAATGACCCAATATATCATAATTCATTGGTTTAAGTTTCACTCAACTGAGTATTAATTTATTTTGACAGTAGTTATTGATATATTATAATAATAATTATTATAGAATAACTATATCATTATTCTTTAAATTTTGTATATTACACGTAAACCTCTTATGATTTAAGAAATTATTTTTAGTACATCTAATATTTATTTTCATCTAACAAATAAATAATTTAATTAGTAAAAATCATCGAATTTACCGATATTAAAAAATAAATTATTTAAGAAAAAGCTAAATTTTAAAATAATAAAAATTTGAATATTGAAAGTTATAAATAATACTATATGTTTTAATTTTTTTACTGTAAATACATATACTAGTAATTTAAATATAAATATTATTTATAGTAAATAGTTTAGTAAAATATTTTAAATAAAATATTAATTTAAATTAATTATAAACTATTATTATATTTGTTAATTACCATTTACATTTATATAAATATTTAAAATTTAAAAAATAAACTTAGTATATTTTTTTGTATTATGATTTTTAATTGAATTTTTTTAATGTAAATTATAATTTTATAAAAATTATTTTTTTGTACTTGATATTTAAATAAATATATTTAAGAACAAAATTAAATATTTTTTAGATAAATAAAAATGTAAAAAAATAATAAAAATAAGTATATTTGACCATGGTAATTTTAAACACAATGTAAGGGTATTTTTATCAATTAATAGCAAAAAAGAGTCCCGCACCACCCGTGAGTACGCCCCACCTTTCGTTAGTTTCAAACATAATGAGAATTTCATGCAGGATTTTAGAAATCACGGGATTTCTTTGTTTATTTTAACAATATAGGTCAACTTTTAGCTATTTAAAAAAATATATAAATGGTGATAAAATGCAATTTCGCCTTATAGAATGTGATGACCCTCTTCATTGACTTGTAGTTAGCCTGACGAATTGTATGTATATATATATATAATCATTATTATTATTATATAATCTTGAAAACTCAATGGGAATTAAATTAAACGAAAAAATCAGAAACAGCATTTCTTAATTCACTCTGTGTGTGGTGGATGTCATGTTTGTGGGCTAACTGTATGTTCAGACTCGACTCATTCTTGTTTGAAACAATATCTCAAATTCCAGAAATGGCATGAAAAGCACCTTTTCCTCTTTTTTTTAATAATTAAATTATTAACAAATAAGTAATTTAATACTTGATTGAAAAATTAATTTTGTGTTTGAATTCTAACAATGGCTCCATTTTAAAATAATTTGAAATCCGTCCATATTTATTAAAACACAATTCAAAATTGAAATATAATAATTTGAAATCCTTTAAATTTAGAATTATCCAAACACATGCAAATAATCTATTGTGAATAATTTTCCTTCAATCCAAATACAAATTGAATTTTATTTGAATAATTTAAATTCAAATGATCTGGAATCCTTGACTTTATTTTGTTACTATATTTTGTCGAATGTTAATGATTTTCAAATTTTTTTTTATATATATATAAAATCATTTTATAAAGTTTCTCAAAAAATTTATCGCCCCAAATGTAGTCTAAAACTACACTTGGGTGATGAATTTGGAGTTAGGGACATTAGATCTCAATTTTTTTAAATTTATTTGGATAACGTTAAATTTAAAATATTTCAAATACCGACTGTTATTTTAAAAGATATTTTATTGATTATAATAATTTTAAAAATAGGAGAAGATCAGATCAAATTAGATAAGTGTGAATTTTGGGACATCATCAAAAATCTTAAATTCAACTATAGTGACAGGTCTCATTGCACGCCGAACTCAATCCTTTAATTGTTCTAAAGAGTTTATCAATTTTCATTCCGTAGATAAGAAGTTGTTCTGAAAAAATATATATATTTATTTCGAGATCGGTGGAATGAATTTGTTAAAATTATCTACACATTTCTTTATTATTTACGTAAAATACACAAATAGAAAAAAATAAAACATCGTACTAAACACAAATAAATTGCAATATATTAAACATTACATTAAATATAATTTGAATCCATACTAATATTAAAAAAAAATGCCGTTTTTGCTCATAAATAACGATTTGCATTATCCCGATATCAAAATTTTTATGTGTCATTAATACCCTTATATTAATTGTCTTTTTTTAGAAAATATAATGTGTTAATTTATATATTATTTTTATTATAAATATTGTACAATATATATAAGCAAAAACAATGTACTACAATGAATTAAGTATAATAAAATATAAATATTTAGACAATTCAAATAAGCATTATGTAAGTGCACATCTGGATGATCTATCTGCATCTTATTTTGGGAAAAAAGAAACCCCACAATAAAAAGTAAATTAGACAAGTTTATTGTTATTTATTGGTCACATTAGAAAAGTCACAACAGAATGATTTTTTGGGTATCGAATATTTTAATAATATAAAGCACTATTTATATATACTATTATATAAAAAAAGTTTTTGTTTTTTTGTTTTTTTATAAACGGCGATTATAATACCGTAGCACCAATTTTATTGTTACGCTGATAATATTTCTTAGTTGATTTTCTTTTGTTGCTTTATTTATTTTCAGAAATATGATATGTTATTATATTATTTATAATATATCTTAAATATAAATATTATTTATTATAAAACACACAAGAACATCGTATCATAATGATTAATAAAAGTAAAAAAATGGATTAATTCAATTAACTTGGGAAAAAATAGTGATTATATCATTATATTAAAAGACTAAATAAATTGAATATAAATATAATATTAATAGAAAAAATTGTTAATTTATGAACATGATTTACATTCTATAATTAACTGATTTTTTTAAATTATTCCAATATTATTTTATTTATTTTACTCCATTTTTTTAAGTAGGTTTTTTTTCCCCTGTGATATGATCAGTTCCCCCCGCCCCCTGCCCACCGCCTCTGGTGGAGTCAACACTGCTTGCAATACTCTCCATATATAAAATATATAAATACTAGGTCATAGGAGAAAGAACATCACGACGTTAACTCAGAAGATCAGCGGCCCCCCCCCCCCCAAGAACCCAATTCTCGAACACATTCTCCTCCTCCGATTCAAGGACAAAGATTAAGAATAGCGCCCTAGCAACATCGATCAGCAATTGCAGATTGTGGTTGACGAAGGTGTGTGATGATTGGGGAGCGATAAATTCAGAGGCATAGAGGAGTTCTGGTATATGGTGGATGGTGTCACACTCACAATGGGTGTGGCGGGTTCCAAGTTAGAGAAGGCTTTGGGCGACCATTTTCCGGAGGGCGAGAGGTACTTGGCTTGGAAAATTTTGGCAATACTTGTTATTGCAATAGCGTCCTCCAGGTAGGTAGTTTGCTATTTCTTGATTATTGGGATTTTTTTTTGTTATTGTTGAGTTGTAGTTTTTTTTGGATTAGTCGTTCGCTTTATTTGGATTGTGGTGAATATGTTCTACAAAATTTTATTGAAATTTCAAAAAATGGGTTTAGGTTGTTGCATGTGAAGCAAGAAGTTTTGGATAGTATCATTTATTAATTACCTGTTAAAGCTTAGGTTGAGTTTGTTCCTCAATTTGATTGGTCTAATTTTTGGAAAAAAGATGTGTATTCCTCTTTTAAGGAAAAAGATTATTGATTCTTTTTCCTTATGGTTCACCGGGTGCATAGATGCTTTTATGCCCTTGGGGGCTTTATGTACGAATGACTGCTGATGAGATATCTGTTGGCAGCTGCTACATCTTGCCTATGTAGCATAAGGTATCCATATTAATGCCGTCTGTGGGTGGAGGGAGAGCTCTTTGTGTTTTTGAAGTTGTGGCTGTTTGTTGAAAGAATTGCATATCTCTTGAGGTTATAGGAATTAAAGATTTTATAAATCAAAGAAATTCTATAAAAATAAGTTTTCAATATGCAGCAATTTTTGGAAGAATTGATTCAATAATTAAATCAGTGTTGCATGTTATGTTAAAAGACTTCTATTTCATATGTTGTGTCAGTCTTTGATGTTTATGAATATTGGTATCTATTGGTTCTCTTTTCAGGCTCTTTACTTTTGTGTGCCATTTCGTGAGCAACTAGTGGAGTATTATTCAAATAACAAAAACCAAGGCGACGGAGATGAGAATCTTAACCTGTCTCGCGGAACTGTTCACACAGGTAATAGGTTTAAGTAAGAAATTCTAGTATCTCATATTTGGTAGCCTTTATGCTCCTCTATGGCATTAGAGCTGGGTATTATGTGTCTGTGCTCCAAAAATTGAGGATCTGGCTGCATCAGATGATTTGCTGTTCCACCGCTATTAAGTGAATCACTCCAAATTCATGCTTGTCCACATTATGGCGTGGAACATTGGAACACTGGCTCCCATTCCTGTTCGGATCCAGCTGGAATTGGAGATCTGCCGAACTATGTTATCTGTAGAGACCACCTTATTTCTAAGCAGCTTTTTTTGATGTTGTGAGAACTTAAATTATGAGAGCCAAGTGCATACATGGCAGAATAATCCATCAGATGTGGCATATATCATTATGGATTTAACTGCAGTTACACATAAATTTAGCGGCATTTCGAGCTTCTTGTTTTTTTCTGTTTAATAAGACTAACTGTGCTTGCATAATTACCTACAAAAATAAGTTGGAATGTGTAAAACATACAGCTGGCCATATGGGCCTGACAGCCAGCACTTTAGCTGTTATCGGAAAAGATTCACCTGCATGACAGTTAAGTTGTCAATTTGAAGCTTTTACGTGCAACTTCCCCGAGTTTAACAAACATGTTATTGTTCCTTACGCAGATAAGTTCGCAGAAGAAAAAAACAGGTGTTATAGCTCCAAAACGCTTCGTACAAAGACTGAGAAAAGAAAATGATGTTTTCCGGGGGTTCATGCATCAGGTGTGTTTTTTGTAAAGACTATGCAGTCAAGTAGAATAACAAACCCGTCCTCGTCCATCCTTTTCTAAGATGAGTTTTGTATGTATTCACTCGTAATTTATCTGTGGGATCCTTCTCCTCATGTCCAAACATGTACTTCAGTACTTAGCAAATTCCTTGATGCACTTGAGTGTAGTAGTGATTCCGCAAATCCAAGTCTGGAGACTTCGGCAGTTGGGGAATAATTATTGCACTCTCAGTTTCCTCTTTATCCAAGAGTCGGGATTTTATTAATTCCAATCTGGCTTATGTTCTAGTTATGCTCTCCAGTTCTTTTATGTCCAGTTGAGGTGCAGGTTTTTTCATATGTTGCATTTTCTGATGAGTGGTGCAATCCTTCTGTGGCTAGATACATGTTATCTTGAATAAATTCTTACGTTTCCAGGAGCCTTAGTTTGTTCAAAAGGTCTTTAGTTCATTTGGCATCAGATGTTGAGTGGGTTGGCCGTGGACTTCCATTGTACAATGTGGCTTGGCACATAATAATTAGAATCTTCTTTGTGGTGCATCTTTCTGCATGATTTTCATCATGAGCGACTGATGAACTCCTCCTGTGCTGTCACACAGGATGCTCATGAATTTCTGAACTTTCTGCTAAACCACCTTGTTGATATACTGGAGAAAGAGTCTCACAAGGCGAAAAATCAGGCTGTTGCCAATGGACCAAGTAATGGTCAGGTCAATGGTGTTAAGCAGGAACCAGCGGTTACTTGGGTGCACAAAAATTTTCAGGTAAATTTACAGGATATTCTGTAGTGTTCCGATAGTTCAATGCTGTATCTTCAGTCCTTTGAAAGCATATTGTGCATAGCGGGTCTCTACGAGGTACGGCTATCTTAATCTCTATCTCAAAGTCATTGTGGGGTTTGATGCCAGCATGATTACTTGAACTTGGTCGTATCATACCTTTTTTTAATGATTTTGGGAAGGCTTGCCTAGTGTTTTCTTCTCATTTTCTGATTTAATCTCGACTTCTGATGAGGTGCAGGGTATTCTAACAAATGAGACAAGGTGTTTAAGGTGTGAGACAGTTACTGCAAGAGATGAGACGTTCCTTGATTTAAGCCTGGATATTGAAAAACAGTTCAATTACCAGCTGCCTCAAGAATTTCAGTTCTACAGAAACCCTGAACGCTGAAGATAAATTTTTTTGCGATAAATGCTGCAGGTAGGTGCCCTATTTTATCATTGCGATTTGTGACCGTATTCTCATCCACAATGAAGTTAATTTTGCTCACTTGACAACAGTTTGCAAGAAGCCCAGAAGAGGATGAAGATAAAGAAACCACCTCGTATCCTGGTCATTCATCTCAAGCGATTCAAGTTCATGGAACAGCTGAACAGACACAAGAAGCTATCCTATCGCGTTGTGTTCCCCTTGGAACTGAAACTCAGCAACACTATGGAGGCAGCCGACTCCGAGTACTCATTGTTTGCTGTAGTGGTTCATGTTGGGAGTGGGCCAAAATCATGGGCATTATGTAAGTCTTGTGAAAAGTCACAATCATTGGCTGTTTTTTGACGATGAAAATGTGGAGATGATTGATGAGTCCGCCATCCAGACATTTTTTGGATCTGCCCAAGAATACTCGAACAACACAGATCATGGGTACATTCTGTTTTACGAAAGCATCGCTGCTGACAAGTACTGAATAAAATATCATCCGACCGCAGAACTGTCCGCATACTTGTTGCAAAGTCATTGCTCCTAAAGCGTACTTTGTTTTGGTTCTAATTTTATTTCCTCCATGGTATGTCACCTGCATGCTCTTGTACAGTATGGATTTGACATCGCTTCAAGTTTAGTTTAGGCAATAAAAGGAGTGATTTGACAAAATATTTGTTACTAACTGTTTCTTCAACTTGGGTGTTATACAGATTCCTTGTGCGTGCTCGATTTGCTCCCTTTATTGTCCGTATAATATGTTTTATTTCTGTACTATATTTTTGTGTACTCCCTTTGTATCGGAGAAATATGGGAGGGCAAGGATTGGCAGCGATATCATAGCCTGCTTCTTCTGCTTCAAACCTTTAAAAGACCGAGCACTGCAGAAAGGGCTTGGCTTTAGTCAATCAGTTAAAGGGCCAGCAGTAGTTGCATTATCCTTGTCAAATCTTCTGTAGAACCCAGAAAGGCCCAAAAATGCCCTCAATTTCGAAAGGGACTTGGGAGTGGGCCGAGACTGAATTACCATGTATTCATTCATCAGGGTGAGTCCTCAAACCTTCTCAAGAAATAGTATGGGGTGACTTATGTGGAGGATGGGGTGAACAACAATTGACCCTCCTATGTTACACGAAAAGAGTAAAACAAACACTTAACCTCATGTAATAGCGGGAACGATGCTTGTATACCACACCGTTAAATTAGACTGAAATGCTCTCCCATATATATGCATGTGGAGTATGAGCAAGATTTTCAATGAGACAGGAGTTCATGCTATTCTTTCCTAACATGGGGGCTTTTGTGCGATTTTTAGCTGAACACAAGGGGGTTTACACAAATTACCACATAATTGATATGATGTGGTGACACCAAACCAAAAATTATAAATAAATTGAATTGGTGAATTTGTCACCACTTTTGTAGTTGGACCAAATGGAAAAACACAAAGATGATCAACACTTGAGGTCCAGTGTTCGAGTGGTACCTTTCACCATCTTCAAAACATCATAAAGAGGTATTTCAAAATACCTTCCCTTTTTGGTGCACCAACCAAATCCTCTCCTTCAACCTATGGCTATTCAATGACGCTTGGTTTATTTTTAATAAATTTATATCTGTTCTTAATTATATAACTGAATATTCATTCGAATAAAATAGTAAAAGAAATCAAGTGACAAAAATCTATTTAAAAAATAAATAAATATATGATCATATTCATAAAACTTTAATTCACAACCTCAAACTTACTATTTAAATAACACATTATCAGCTAGCGCTCTATTGCATAAATAACGAGTTTAAGATATTTCATTACGCCTTATAATTATTTCATATTATTGTGCACAAATTATATATATATATATATATATAAAATGATGATCCCAAATAACATAAATATAAATAAATTAAATATTATTTAATTTAATTAATAAACTCAAAAAAAAAAAAAGATAAATTATGTACTCCGATGTGAAAGATTTGGCCCACAAATAAAATATCTGCCGCCCGTAGTGGAAAGTCAGTTTCGGTCCACAAGTGGGTGTGGGTAGGTCTGAAGCTCCTCACAACATATTCAGTACTGTCCAATTCCTTTGACAGATATGACCGACTCCTATAAATTCATGTTCCATGCTTTACATTTCCAAATTCCCCCCACAAAAAATCAAAACTTAATTATAAATTATCACCCGCAAAAATTATTTGTCATAATAATAAATTGTTAAGTATTTTTTTTTCATTTTTGTTGGGTTATGGTGAGGGGGTTGACGTACTATAATTCTTAGATTCAAATTACAGACTAATCGAATATTTCGTAATTGCACTCTTATTGAATTATATATAAACGAATATAATTGTACACTTTTTTTGCATTGAAAATATGAACTGAATTGAATATCAATATATTTAAATCGAGCCCATTTTATATAATTATTAATTATATTTGAATTAAACTAAAATATTTTAACCAACAACCAAATTATTAGGTCATGATAAATCAATAAAACTAAAAGAGTTGCCTGATCTAACTTTTTGGTATGTGTCCACAATTAATAAATAAAATCCACTCAATTAATTATTATACATCTATCTATAGAAAGATTGCTAATTTTGAGGTCCGTCTCACCTACCACTGTGTGGAGTGGCATACATGAACATGAACATGAGCATGATAGGGTAGGTGAGGCAAAGGTGTAATTAATCGTTTTCACGTGGGCATTTTTAGGTACAAGGATAAAAAAGCATTTAAAGCAAAAAAATGCATGGTTAGTGGGCCAAATACCACCCCTATTTTATTTATTATTTAAGTTACGTAAGTATTTTCTTTTTGACCTTTAAATTAAATACTTTTTGAATTTCTTTTTTTTTTTAACGTTAGAAAGTTCAGTTGTGTGCGTGCAAGAAATTATATATTAAGACGTTCATTGCATGGGATATTATTAATTATATGTCACAATTGCATAAGAAAAACAACCTTGTAATTTGTTTTAATAATTAATTGTGGTCACATACTTTCGTTATTGATTTTCATTGATTTTTTTTTCAGTACGAGATATTTATATATTTTGATGTAATTTCAAGAAATATCAATGTGTTTTACCCATAAAAAAATTATATTGTGTTTGTTTTTTTTTTTAAGTTGCATTCAGAATAAGGCAAAGCATATCAAATGTTTGTTATTATATAGAAGCACCTTACTTTGGTGTTTTTAACTGTTTTAGTATAAATATATACATATGCACACATATATACATAAATATATATAATAAATAAATAATTTGACAATGAACAATAATTTTTGTCTCATAAATACAACACCAAACATACAATATTTAGTTTAAATTATCTTAAAAAAACAAATACAAACATACACACTGTTTCAAACACATACTGAATCACTATGTTTGGTTTTATTTTCGGAGATGGGCCAAAACACACCCAATGTTTGCCTGTTTTTTTACACCTTAACTGTGTGCTTTTTTATTTTTGATTTTTTTATATATAATATATATACACACACATATATATATATATATAAATATAATATAAAAGAAACATTATTTTACAATAAACAGTAATTTTTATCTCAAAAAAATACAACATTAAACATACAATATTTATATATATATGTATATATATAAAATATATGAATTGACAATGAACAATGACTTTTTTCTCAAAAAACACAACGCCGAACATATACAAACTTATTTTAAATTATTTTCAAAATCAAATTCAAATATACACACTATCTCAAACACATACTTATTTATCTTTATTTTTTTTATCTCTATCTCCACAAAATATTTAAAAAAATAAAACCAAAGGTAGTAATTTATTTTTTGTTCTCTCCCTATATTTAAAAAATAGTGTTAAAACAATCCAAAATTAAATCCAAACAGCATCCCTTGTCAATCCTTACCGAGCATTAATTTATAAAACGTGTTTCTCGGAAATGGATAACGTGCACGTGCTTCACTCTGTCAAAAAAGGGTAAGAAAGCTAGAGGACAAAAGGATCAAAGCGTGAATTAATTAGCAGACGGAAAGAATCCCCTCTCTCAACTAACGTTTTTAATTCATTACTTGGAGTTGGTCTCTCCTCTCCGATTCAAAAGCCACAGAAATATCGGCTGAGCTACACACCCACATACAGTTACACAGAGAGTAAGAGTGCGAGAAGAAAACGGAGATGGAGTCAACATTGCTCTCTGCTGCTGGTGTTTCTACAATGTCGATTTTCTCTCTCTCCAAGTCTCTCAATTCCCATTCCGCCCCTCTCATTCTATACCTCCACCGCCGATTATCCACTTCTCACCCAACTCGACTAGCTCATGCTCAGCTCCGCCGATGCGCCGAGTTGAGCCGGACGGCGCCAGGTTCTTTAGTAAAGGGGCCGGGTTCCCTGTGCCAGCGCCGGGACCGATTGCGGTTTGCTGCGAGATCTGCGGCGTCGTTTGCGGCCGGCGGAGGAGGGTTTGGTGGCGTTGATGGGGGTGCTGGTGGAGGCGGCGGTGGAGATGGAGCGGCGGAGGGTGGCGATGCTAAGCCGGGTGCCGTGGCTCCCGGTGCTGCGGATAACCCGGCTTTAAGTTCTGATGTTATTATTCTTGATGTTGGAGTAAGCACTTCACTGAAGTTTATTTCTTACCGTTCTTTTTCTTTTTACTCTCTGATTTCCAATGTGAACAAACTCATGAAGATTATTTTTTTAAACAAATATTTGCTTTTCGTCCCCCCAAAAGATTGTTTCTTTCTTTTTTCAATTTTTTTTTTGGCATATTTTTGGCGTTGGAGTGGGCACTTATATAGATTCTTCAGTACTTTTGCATTGCAGAACTTTCACTGGCTTATATTTTCTCAACCAATGATCATCTGGAAGATTGTGTATTAGTGTTCAGTAGTTGACCTGAAAAATGATTTTGTTTTAGTACAATGTTGTAGATGATATATATATATATATATAAGCCGAGCTCTTCTTCACTGATCTTCTGTTTGATTATATTTCCAAAAGTTTATATTTTTAGATATTTAGCTTCTCCGATGTTGCAGGGGATGACATGTGGGGATGCGCAGCAAGTGTGAAGAGAATTTTAGAAAGTCAAGTAAGTGCTTTTAATTCATGGTGCATCTATATTCACTTCATATGTCTTCTTATTGTTCATAGAGTTTTTATGTTTCACTAAATATGTCTTCTTCTTAGTGGTTTTCTTCTATTTATTAATTTAAACTCATGCTGGTGCTTCTTTATTATCAGAAACTTGAAGAAGACAAGAAGCTAAATGATTGGTGTTTTAAAGATCATCGGGTGTTCATTGCTTTTGTATGATTGATTTATGCTACAAAAAGTTTATTCTTGTTGAAACCTTTTAACAATCTGAAGAGAACTCAAGATGTGTGCATTTAAGGTAGTAACCTTCTGGTATTCGTTAATTTGAATTCATGAGGACAAAAAGGAAACCATGAGAAAACCTAGAGTAGAAAGAGGAAGAAGCTCATTTTTGAAGCAGAAATGAAAATAAGCTTGGTGGGGGGGGGGGGGGGGGTGGAATCTGATCTGCATACATGCACTTGCGATGAAGCTGGTCTTTGTATGATGGTCTGCTGCCTAACATCCTCATATCCCCATTTGTCAATACTAGTTAAGGCAACTAATTTTATGCCACAACCCTACTAAACTGGTTTTGCAAATTTATTGGAAATGAAGTTCTTAAGATGTTTGTATAACTGATATAAATTTTAAAATTTGGTGTTGATTTGTTTGATCAAAGTATTTTATGCAGAGTCGTTTGATGGATGTCGTGCTTGATCAAAGTGTAATTCATAGACAAACTTTTTGCATGGTTCTTCGAAAAAATTGGCTTAGAGATTCTTGACTTAGAAGAATATAATTAACACATTATACTGTTAAAATTATGAACAGCCACAGGTATCTTCAGCCAGTGTGAATCTCACAACTGAGACAGCAATTGTATGGCCTGTATCTGAAGTCAAGGTTGCACCTAACTGGCAAAAGGATATCGGGGAGGCTCTTGCAAAGCATTTGACTAGTTGCGGCTTCAAATCTAATCTTAGAGGTCTGCAATTTAATATCTATTTGTGGGACTTTCATTTATTTGTCAATTCTTTCTGCTGCTTATGATCATGCAATTGTCCTTGATTCTGATGATAACCATGTTATGTTCATTGATTAACTGATTATGTAACTGGAGAACTTTTAATGAGGTTAAATGCTGTTCTTTTTGTTTGAATATACCTGAATGAACCAGGTTTTTTGTGGACCAGCCCTTGTGATATGTGCTGTCTTATCCTGAAAGGATAATAAGTCTTGCTCTGGGTTTAGGGTTGCTAGGATTTCTTAAGATAGTGGTGCCATAGCAACCCATGCTGGTTTCCTTTTTTGTAGCTGTTGATGAACATCCATGTTCATTGTAAAGGATAAGTCTGTTTTTGAATGGTCGAGAATTACAAGAATCCTTGCATCCTATGCTTTGATGTCCTGGTTCTTCTAGCTTTATTGTAAGAAGGGTGATAAACTATGGATAATTTTTTTTTAATGCCCACCTCCTTGAACATTAATAATGCTGTTTTTCTTCTTAAAAGAAAGCCTTTTTTTTTTTTTTTTATTGCTAAAAGAAGCAAACTTGAATTTTTGCATCATTGGATGTGGTTGAAGTTGTGTATCTTAGTTTTGTTGATTCTGAATGTCAACACGTAGACTACAGATCTCCAAATGATTTTTTTTTTCACGTAATTTTGTCTTTTTTATTCTGTGATTGCCATCTTTAGCATTATACAGAGAAGATAATTATAGCATCCATCTATGTCGGAGTTCTTATTTTATTCTTTGCTTAAATATGGAAACATGGCGATCACTAGCCCATTGAGACTGTCCTCTAATTTTTGAGTCAGACAGAACGCTACCTCATCCATTTGGCCTTCATATAACTTATGTATAATTCATGGGAAATTGGCAGATCAGGGAGCAATTGATGGGGATATTCAATCATAGGATGCAATGGATTCTTGTAACAACAACCATTCTCCTTCATGGTATGTCCCAGTTCTATCCATATTCCATAGTATCTTTCTAGTCCAGTTTGACCCTCTTTATTAAACTAAAACAATCAGTCCCAAGATTTTCTAATGACATAGTTTTCCCATCAATAGGTGTGTCTCCAGCTACTAGAGGTGGATTTGTCGAAGGCAGGCAGACAGATTTGCTATTGCAAAAGTTGTTCCTAAATATTAGTTTGACATTGACTTCCTTTCTCAAAGGTTTTAATGTATTTTCATTGTAAGATCAGACTGTTAGGGTATACACTGGTTGTCTTAGCTTATGCATAACATTTTCCTAGGTGAAACTTCAATTTTCCCTTGGTGTGTGTATCTGTTTGTGTTGTAAAATCTAAAGCAGAGTTGAGTTTTGTATTCAGCTAAAACTATGTGGTTTTATATAATGACGCAAAATAAAGTACAGATTGTTGTATTTGTTTCTCAGAGTTACATTGCTATCTTTTATGACTTTGGAAGTCTGAATTCATTTTCTGCTCCTGGTATGCTATTCCTACTTCATGTACAAATGTCAATTTTTTTTTAACTATATCCCAGTCTTAATATTTACTTTTGTGCATGCCTACTTTCATATCTTTCTCTTCTCTCAGCAATATACAATTTGGATTGCTGAGAACTGCTGATCACATGTTCATAGAGATAGATATTGCAGAACTTTTCCTTCTGGTTGAACCAGAATGTTAATACTTATATATATGTATCATACATCTACTTGCAAACTTGTAGCATAATGTTTTGCTTCTTGTTTGTTGCTTAGGAGATCCAGGTTATCATTTACACTGGTATAATAAATCTTCGAAAAGCTTGCATAATTGCTTTTGAATGAGTGGGATTAGAGGTTTAATTTAGGCACACTTTTGTGTCTACTCATAATTGAGAACATGAGTTAACTGAAGTATTGGCCCATGGAAGCAGACCATGTTGGAAATGTCGTAGAAAGGCTTAATTTCACTTAAGCTCAAATTTTTGTCGCTTTAATCCACAATGGAGGCAAATGTTTGTTTCCCGTGACAAAACTGTGATGTGGACCATGGTGGAAATGTTCATACAAAAGTATAAATTTGGACCTTTTGGTCTAATTTCATCCTAAGGCCTAATTTATATTGCTTTAATTCCATAATGGAGCAAATGTTTGTTTCTGTAACAAATTTGTGTATATTCCTTCATTTGGTTGGTCTGGAATGTGAAATTATAAAATTCAAATTCAATATATGCCAAAACTGTGTAGGGATGCAGCATTAGAGGTTTAGACAGAACTCATATACACAATTTCATCAGTTTCTTTTTTCCAATCATCAGCGTTGATGGTTGGTTAAACAGTATAGATAAACTTTAGCATTTTTTCAGGGTGAGAAGGTTTAGGATTATGTTTTAACAATCTTAGGTGCTGATAATGCATTTCAGCCAATATATTTTGAGCGCTGTGCCTTTCATTGGCAGCCTCACATTGTGTTGTGGATCATTTCTGTCATAGATAAAGTTGGAATTATTATATATCCCAGCTGATTCCCAAATTTGAGTCCAAGTACAAGTGTATTGGGTATGAGAAACCTACTAACTCGTATTGTTGTTCAAGTCCACGATAGTATAAATATGGAATTCTTGTATCGTACCACTTATTTGAAAAGTTTGAGTTCAGGTACAGGGGTGTGTGTGTGTGGGGGGGGGGGGAGGGGTTATAATGTTATTGGATTAATTAATTTTATTGGAAATATTGAGAGAGAGCAACCTAATAAAGACGGGAAAGATTATGCTCCATGAGGGATGGGACCCATCTACCAGGATTGTTTCGCTTCTCTCACCGTATTTATTTAGAGATTTACTGAAAGACTATTAACCTTTGGCTTGTAATTATCTTTGAAGTTAAAAGTGTCTGTTAATATCCAACTAGCAAAAAAAGTGTATAATTGTAAATCGTGGCAAATGCCACAGAGAAACTAATATTTTTTCTTGGTTGGTAATTGTTCACATTTTAGCTTTTGTATCCGAAAGAAATTCATATTATTTTTCTTTGCTTGTTAGTTGCTACTACTGTTTGGTTCCATTTGGAGCTAAGTTTTTTGGAGCCTTTGCATACTCAAGATAGCCTCAATCTTTTGAGTCCGAGAACCTGCCAGCTTCTTTGCTGAAATGTGTAGCAAACCATTGGTGGTCCATTCACAAATCACTTATCAATACAAAGCTTGTAGCCACTAATATTTCACTGTTATGTGGAATGGGAACCAAGATATACTAATACTTGATGGCCTGGTCTCAGATCAGATGCCTGTTCACTTGTTTGCCTGCTTTCATGAACAAATCTCTGGTTTTTATGTCTATGCTGATCTTTTGCCCTAAAATCACTCATGGCTTGACAAAAAAACTTTCTAGTTGGTAGATTTAATCCCTTGTTCATTTGTTTGAAAGTTTAATGAGAATTTGTTAATTCTATAGCCATATAATCTAGTACTTTACATATCCTTTAAACGTGATCTTCACTTGCACTGTGAGGGATCAGACCTGTTTCTTCTGTCCTCTGGAGATTCAGCACCTATTTTTTGAGCATTTGTATGGATATTAGTTTGTCCCTATCAAAATAAGAACAAAGTCATCCAATTCTTCTAATTGTTTCATCTTCAATAGCTGCAATACACTGCTTCTCTGGTGGCTTGTGGGTGAAGACTTAAAGAGGCATGCACGACTAAAAAGTTGCTCGTCTACTTTACCTCAGAATTAAGGAGAAGTTCGTCCCCATGAAAGCGGATTAATTGCAAAATCTTGGTTTTGCCCATTTGAAATTCATATGAATAAAGTTCCAATGTTGATGTATTATTGTTTTCAGCTGCTTAGTCCTTTACTTGGCCTTTCTGTGTTGGAGGAAGGAAAGGAACTGAAATATGTAGTTAAATGGTCAATCCAGGGGAAATTAAACTTCATCAATTTGAATCTCTCTTTTCTATGGCAGAGAGGTATATGCACTGTCAGACAGACATGGTTGATTTTTGCAATTGTCCCACGATTAAGTCCATCTATGATCTATCTGACTAAAATATGGAAGCCATTGCATTATTAGACAGAGTTAACGATTATATTGCACTAGGACATGCATGACATTAAAGATTTCAGGTATATTCGTTCCTTTGTATTTTGTGTTTGTAATACTAATACCGGAGTCCTCTTTGTTTGCAGATTTAGGAAGGGTGAACTTCTATGAGACATTTGAGAAGAAAATAAATGAGAAGCACAAGCTGCTTCAAGAAAGTGGTAGACTTTTTGTACCCTCCATTATTTACTACAGCTGTCGCGAGAAAGATGGAATTGATAATATTAAGTAGGAAGAGAAAGAAAGAGATATAGTGAAAATAGGTGCAATAAGATTGTGTGTGTGAACTCTAATATTTATGCTTTTGCATAGTGTCAATCATAAAGAAACATACTTAAAAAATTCCAGCAATGTCTATGCTCTAACTGAATTTTTTTTCCTTGTAATTTGGACAAGAACAATAAATTATCAATTTCTTGAAGTCAATTTCCGTGGTGTATATATAATAACATCAGTAACTAGTGATAGTAACTTTACCAAGTTAACTGTATTTCTGAAACTTAACAGATTTTCCATTAGTCAGTTCTGGCACGTTAACTATTTGGAGTTTGATCGCATGTGCTTATGTCATTGTTGCTCAGATATTTAAGGCCAACATGTTGGCATGTTTGTGATTGAAAATTCCCTATTAACAGGTCGTGGACTTGTTGTTTCTTGGGCTCTCTGTGCTGTGTGCATCTTTGGCCATGTCTCTCATTTCTTTGGAGCCAAGGCAGCATGGATTCATGCATTGCACTCCACAGGATTCCACATGTGTTTGTCCCTCTTTACATTGCTTGGCCCTGGCCGCCAACTCATTATGGATGGCCTGAGAAGTCTTCTTCCGTCGAAATATGAATACATTAGTTGGTCTTGGGGCTTTATCATCTTTTGCTGTCAGTTCCTTGGCAACCTTCATTCCAAAACTGGTATGTTAACTAAACCTCCTGCGCTCATGAGTGGTTAAAATAAGGAAATTTTGTTGCAAGCAATCTGTAATTGTATCTGAAGCATGCAAAGGTTTACAAGTTCCAGGGATGGTCATATATGTGTACAAAATACTACGTACTACTTTACTAAATTAATGTCAATGATTCATTTGTTTTGTACTACCTGATGAATAAAGGAAAGAGGTTCTAGAAACAATGTATTGCGAGCACAATATTAGACCAAATGGCTAAAAATGCGTTAAATCTTGTAATCTTTTTAAATAGATAATGATCTTCAATCTAGTTGAAAAATCTTGGCACTTTCTGTTGGAAATAAGGAATTGTATGATTTACCTTGTGTATTGAATGCTTGAAATCTTTAATTTAGTTAAATGTCACCTTCATGAAGTGGTAGATTTTATGCAGGGCTAGATATTAGTATGAATGTGCAAGTTTTGCGCAGTAAGGCATATTTAAAAAGAAACAGCCCATTTCATGCAGAGTCTGATATCATGCTTTTTTTTTTTGGCTGATGAATGACTCTGTACCACCTTAGACTATAAAATTCGGCAATCAGAATGCTGAAGATAAATTAGTGAAAAGGTCAATTTTTTCTTGTGATTTGTTCAAAATTTGCAATATTCTTTTTATTCATAATCTCATCTGTAGGAATTTGAACTTGGTATGATGGGCTGTGTAACTGCCCGATCTTTTTCCCAAGGTGTCTCCAAAAGTTATTCATTCATGACATAAATAGATTTGTTTATTTGGTGATTGTCTTTTTTCATCACAGAAGCTCTTCTTATCATGCTCTTTTTCCAGTTAATCTTGTTTGTTGTTCTGTTAATATATCTTTTAGCAGTTTCGGAGATTGTTAAAATATATTTTTCTTCTGAGACCTGGTCTACTGTGATTTTTGCTTAAGTATTATGCTATTCTATGTTTATGCTCTACATCAGAGACATGTATATGCGTGGTTGAGGTTTTCAGAGCTGCATTCTATTAACTCAAGTTTCTGCTCAATTAGGGATGGAAAACGTTCTTTGAAGAACCAGTTATGTTGATAGCATTTGTCTTACTTGGGAGGAATCTTGAACAGAGGGCCAAGATAAGAGCAACCAGTGACATGACTGGCCTGCTCAGTATTTTGCCATCTAAAGCTCGTCTTCTGATTAATGGTGATGCAGAAGAGCCGAGCTCAACTGTTGAAGTGCCTTCTAATAGTCTTTCTGTGGGAGATGAAATCATTGTATTGCCTGGTGTAAGCATCTCATACTGACTTTGTGACAACCTTCTTTCTCCCCCTAATTCTTCGTGATGCTCATGAAAATTCTAGATTTTGTTTTGGATTTGAGGACTCTTTCTCTAGGTTATCATACTTCAATTGAAACAAAAATTATCATGTTGGTCTGTGCTGCTTACCGTAATTCTAATTTATTCAGGAAGCCAAGGGCATGTACATTTACATACGTGGCAACAATGATTTTCAGATATTGTTATCATGCTTGTAGGATCGTATTCCAGCTGATGGAATTGTCAGAGCAGGCAGAAGCAATGTTGATGAGTCAAGTTTTACAGGGGAGCCTCTTCCTGTCACTAAATTACCTGGGGTAATGATACTGCAATACATTTTCCTGTGTGGTTTATGTTTGTGCTGCAGTAATTGAAAAAAGTGTTAAACGGGTAGCCACACTTGTGACTAAGGCTTGTCATGAAGGAATGCTGGGTGGAAGCGAAAGGCAGCAGAAATGAGAAGGGAATCTTACTTTTCTTGTGTGGTCAAAAAAATCTTTGAGCAATAAAAGTGGGTGCGAATAGATGTTTATTTGAGTTCAGGCAACAGAAATTTGTCATGATCCTGATTTTCCTTGATGTCAAGGCAGTATTTTCATCCACTAGTGATAGAAAGTTCTAACATATGGACTTCCCTCCATCATCTCTCTTAGACAAACTTCCCCACATGCCGAACGTTCAAAAGTTTAAATTTTTTGAGAAAGGATGAAGTTTTATATCCATCCATTTTCTTTTCTTTCACGCCATGGCTGGGACCTAGGGACAAGGAAGAGGCTGACCATCTAATATTGCAGTGTAGAAACTATATCTCAAATGTTCCTTTTGTTCATATTATCCTGTCTCTTATATTGCATTTCTGTACTAGGCTGAAGTCGCAGCTGGAAGCATAAACTTAAACGGAAGAATTACTGTTGAGGTGCGGAGACCAGGTGGTGAGACTGCAATTGGGGATGTTGTCCGGCTGGTTGAAGAGGCACAGACTAGAGAAGCACCCGTACAACGGTTGGCTGACAAGGTCAGTCACTTGTAACTTTCCCTTTCTATACAATTTGAACTTTATTATGTTAAAAGATTGTTTAAGGATCTTAGAGATATTAAATATTAAATGATTCTCTTCTCAAACAATTTAAACTTTTAGATGATGTGGTTATTCGACATGGTACTAGGATCGGGCCGAACAAGAGAGCATGAGTTCGATCTCATCGCAACACATTTATGGAAAAAAAAGTTTAATGTGCTAGGCATCACAAAAAGAGAGGGGAGAGGGGGGGGGGGTAAGAGCTGCTTGTACATGAAGGGGTGTCACATATATTAAATATTAAATAATACGTGTTTACCTCCTGCATTAAATATTAAATATTAATTGTTAGAGATATTAAATATTAAATATTAAAAGATTCTCTATCTCTAACTAACAAAAAGTAATTCAAACTTTTTTAAAAGAAATCCTCTTCACTTGGTTCTCAAATGAAACACAAAATTAGCAATATTGTAATGATTATACAGCTTTATCCCTCGTGTAGATACGATTTTTCATGATAAGGTCAACATAGAAACACATCCAATGCGGTAATGAAGAGATACTGATCTAAGTTGTTTGGCTATAGAGATAGGTATGGGTCGAAGAAACAGTGGTCCTTCAAATAATGTGAGTCATCCATGATTCCACTCTCCAAGCAGATTGTTTTTACTTTGGCTAGATACTTCTTCTCCTTCTCATCATTATGTCTGCAGTAAAAATATGCACATTTGCTGGGAGGTAAGCCACAGTCTATTAACATTGCTTTTTTTTTTTTTTTCTAGGTTGCTGGAAACTTTACATATGGAGTAATGGCGCTTTCTGCTGCCACATTTATGTTCTGGAATCTTTTTGGTTCACAAATTCTCCCAGCTGCTTTTCACCAAGGGAGTTCCATGTCATTGGCATTGCAACTTTCCTGTAGTGTTCTGGTACTATATGCTACTCGTGCGTTTGTCTTAGACCTTGGCACCACTTTTAAAAAATTATCTGCCTTTGCACCTTTCTCTGGTGAGGTTCCTGAAACAATAAAACATAGATAGGTAAAACCAACTAATAGAACTTGATGTCTTGTTGTGCTTCGTATTTACTGGAACCCTAAATTTTCCCTTTCCTGTAGGGACTGTAATCTCCATCCGTTTTGCTAATCAGCTTTTCTTAGATCACAAGTCAACTCAATTATTAAATTTACTAAGTGGCTTATCTCTCTTTGTCGAGTGCAGGTTGTAGCATGTCCTTGTGCACTTGGACTAGCAACACCTACAGCTGTGCTGGTAATCTTTTGTCCATGAGATTTTATTCCTCTAAATGCTTACATGTTTCACGGGCAAACTTAACTTTGTTGTACAGCCAGTTAACTATTTATTAAAAAATTTAGGTTGGAACTTCACTTGGTGCTACAAGAGGACTGCTTTTGCGTGGTGGAAGTATCTTGGAAAGATTTTCCACAGTTAACACAATTGTGTTTGACAAAACTGGGACATTAACTATTGGAAAACCAACTGTGACAAAAGTAGTGACACAAGGCCACCAAGCAGATACAAAATCAGAGTTGAGTACAGAATTTGGCAATTTTATTTTGATATTATATTGGTCAAGTATTGTTTGGGCTATGCTGTTGTTATTTACATTCAACCTAATATTTAGCTGACCTAAGCTTGAAAATAAAGACAGAGTCAATCTCAATGAGGTTTGTAGTGAGTGACATGGATCCTCAATATTAGAAATCTGTCTAAGATATAGTAAAAGAATATCATCTCAATTTAAGATCTTCAACATTTATTTTCTGCTGCTTAAAAGTCTCTGGAGATGGTAATTTCTACAGTTGTGCTGAGTAAACATGAAACTGAAGTTATGCCTATTTATGTTATCCTGTTTTTGTTAACCTCTTTAATGGAGAGGCAGCGGAGAGGACTTAATATCACCTTGTGAAGTGAGACTGTGTAAACACTACCACGTATAAGCGAGCCGGGCATAGGAGGTTAAGTCAATTAGTCACATCTTTGTTACTAAATTGCTATGTGATTTTAGAAGCAATAAAAGACTTTAGAAGACCAGATTGGTCTTAAGAGTGATGTATATGGAGGATGATGGACTTCTATGGAGGTCAGTAACTTGTTCCTTGTTTGGCGTTACGTTCTGAAGTATGCGAGAGGTGGAATATTTTGATAAATACACCTGCTTTGTAATTTGTGATGGAAAAACTGTGAGTGGTCCGAGGTTGGTGCCTTGAAAAAAAACAATCAAAGAAGAATGCCACATGTTATTTGGAGATGGACTTAGAAAAAATGCAAAAGTTGAAGAAGGAACAGGAAACTCAGAAATTATGTGGAATAGTTCATTTTTAGAAAACTGTTTGGAATGTCGCAAAGTTGATGATTATGAACTGTTGATCTATTTTGATACATGAGATCCATGGTCCAGCGCGATGTCATGAGCTTGACATATTCCTGTGAGGGTATTTTTTTCTTAGTCCCTGTTATCAAGCTCAACACCGGACCAATGATTTCATGTTACCAAACAGATCTAGCAGGACGAGTGACCAAGAAAAATAGCTCTTTCATAATGGCCACAGGAGAAGCTGCTAACTTGGACCTCTTAATTGGGGACAAAGGGAAAGGAGTATATTTACGTTAGTGCTTGCCTGGTGTGCAGAAGAAGCACAGAGACAGATATTACATGCTGTTGCATTGTGAATGGCAGGTCCTTCTTGGTTTCTTTAGTTTAGTATGTACACAGCACCATGAATGTCAAGTACAGTGAAGGATTTCTTGCACTTTTGGTGCTTATATGGCAAATGATAAAGATTATGGCATCTGGAACGTGTTCATTTTGGATTTTAAGATAAAAATTGCGGAAGAATGAGCATTTGCGTTCCTCTGGTTTGGACTAAGGAATTCTTTCTTGATAACTGCATTTCTATGTACATGATATTGATAAAATGTGAAAATATTCATATCTCCAAAACAATTGCTGGGTGGCGACATAGTTGACTCATCCTTGCTTTATCTTTCACCTAATTAGACTAATTCCAACAATTCACTCTGTGGGTTATATAAATGCTTCGCATCTGAGATAAATGTATTATGATATTTCTTTCCTTTTTTTTGAGGTTTTCATACCACATGTCATTCTAACTATTTCCTGGAGCATTGGATTTGATCACTTGAAGTCTCTTTTTGTCTCTCAGCTTTCTCTTTCAAATATTTCTATTACAGTTACTGTAAAACTTAAATGCCGTCAAGATCATAATGGGCCTAGTTCATGCAGGCTAGATCCGACTTCAACTCATAAATGGTCTGAAGTTGAAGTTTTGAAGTTAGCAGCTGGAGTAGAATCAAGTACAATTCATCCAATTGGAAAAGCAATCGTGGAGGCTGCGAAGACTTTGCTCTGTCCGAATGTGAAGGTATTCTTTTTCTTTTGGTGTTACGCCTAGGCAGCTTACTTAGTAAAATCAGCAATATGAAGTTCGGATATTTTATATATCAGGTGCTGAGTTATTGACCGATTATGATAAATATTGTTTGTATTATGTATTTGTTGAATGCCGAATTAGTGTTATGTTGTTTTATTTTCTAATCTCATTTTTATATTTCTACATTTTGTGTGAAAACCATGAATGCAATATGACTCTTTAAATGCTATTCCAAAGTTTATAATAACTTTAACAAAATTATTTAGTGAAGCATCATATATGTTGAAAACCAATATGATGTTTTCTTTTGTTGACTTCATAGTTGAAATAAATTGTCCAACCATTATAAGGACAAGCTGATCTTTTAAGCTGGTAAGTTTGCATATAGAATGAGCATATACATAACATTAATACAATACTCATCTATAGTTTTTTAAATAACATCAAGAAACAAGAAACTAACATCGCAACATAAATCCTGGAGGAGTTTACGTAATCTCAAAAGAGGAAGAGTATGGCATGTAACTAGACTAACTTCTAAGGCAGGTTGTTGAGTTGAAAATTCTTTTATCTGTCCATTTTTAAGTGCGTAATTTAGTCTTTTCCTATATATGGTTTGTGCTTCTTAGTGGTGGAAACTTGAAAAAGAGGCCCTTTTTGTTTTTTTTTTTTTCTCTCTCTTTTTCAAAGGGAGAGGAGACTAGTCTCTAATTGCCCTAACTCATTGTAATTAACTCTAAAATATTTGTACATCTAATTTATCTTACAATTTATGTTTAAGTGAATAATACTAAATATTGTATCAACACATATTATAACCAACCTATATTATGAACCCAAAAATTCATTCAATCATATTCATATAACATGAACAATACGAACAAATTTAGAATAGTTCTAAAAGAATTTATAATTTTGGATAATCTAAAACATGTAAACTATTTAAAACCAAGTAACCCTGAAAGAACACACAGAAGGGGGAAAAGCACAAACTTATATTAAAATAATTAATTTGACCATGGATTACTTATTATGATCTTAAACAAATATAAAGGGATATGCTTGCTTCAAACTAGATACAAAATTTTAATAGAATCACGTTTTTCAACATATGTAATTAGGCAATTGAAAAGATAACATAAAGATACTTGTAAAATAAATAATCAAGAAACTAATAAAGCCAAATCGTTTAGTAAAGTCAATAAATAACTATTTGGGCAAATAATGTCATACAAGCTTTATATGTTTGAAGGTATGTATTATTTCTCTCTGGAGATTAATATATGTAAATGCATATATGTATCTACGTGTAAGTCTTAAGATATATCTTCACCCACAAAGTAAACTTTCTAACAAACCAAGAATGAAACAACTATCAACGAAGACTTATAAAGATACACAATAATCTTAGTGAATGAGACTATGTTATATTAGTAGTATAAGAAAATTAGTTACCCTGTTCGATTGTATTTTTTCATAGTCTTCACAAACAAGAATTGAAGTAATTCTCATTGTTTTATTTTTAGAAATTTGCAAAACTGTCAAATTAGTTCAACATATTTTAGGAGGAAAAAGAAACAGAATAGATTATCCATGGCATCAAGCATTCTCTTTACTAGTACTTCTGGAAACATGAATGTTTGTATGTTCTCTGAGTTTTTGTAGCTTCTATAGGCTTTTGATCATTCCTTTACTTTTAGCCCCTTCTGTAGCTGATTCTACTGCTAATCATAATGGTAATGATGTGGCAGCTTCGTGCTTCAGAGTTGCATCTAATGGACAGGTTTCATTTGGACGGAAGGATTTGACATTATGGATTCCAAATCCTTAATAACATATTCTTTGAAATTGTTTGGATAATTCTAAATTTGAAGGATTTTAAATCCTTCAATTCTAATTTTAGACTATGTTTTGTTGAATATCGATGGATTTCAAATTCTTTTCAAATGAAGTCATTTCAAATCCTTTCTCCAAATCCATCAATTCAAATTCACCCTTATAAATTTTTGTCCTGTCTATTTCTTATGAGATATTGCATATTTGCTTGCTTTGTTTTTGGAACATAATGGATGTTATATTACTCACCAGTTTGGGGCACAAACAATTAGAGAACTGGGTTCATCAATAGAGAGGTGTACCTCATGACTTGTTTTTCAGATCGATGTTAGATTCCTGCTTGCTTGGCGAAGTTGATTACATCCTTAAGCGGAATTTCTTCTGATGTTTCTACAATTCAACCCTCCACATAATTAATGAATTTCTTCTATAACTTCTCAGTATGATGTTGGTCTTATAATTTTCTCATCTCACCAACCAAATCTTGAGGGTTGTGCTTGTAGGTAGCGGAAGGAACATTTACTGAGGAACCTGGGTCTGGTGCAGTTGCAACTATTGATGAGAGGAAGGTAGCTGTTGGTACACTTGAGTGGGTTCAGAGGTATGAATACTATTCTAGAATATCCAATATTGCTTAGGGATCTCCATACAAACTACATGAAACATTGCTTTTGACCATAGGTGCCACTCCATTGCACTTTCACTGGGAATATACTCTAGATATACAGGTTTTGAAATTCTGGATGTAGCCTTGGAACTGCTTATCACCTTCAGATTGACAGTCATCAGGAATCAATTGAATGCTAAACATGATGGATTTGGCATGATCATGTGCATTGTATTGCATTTTTTCAGTTACAAATCTTTGAGGTGTTTAACTAGAGAGGATTATGCATTTTCTTATCCTACTTCTGTCAGATATACTTGGACAAGAGATGTCTCAAATATCATTTTAATGGCTTACATCATGTACTGCTGTCTATTTTACATTAAAAGATCCAACATCAATTCATCTCTAATACACACAAAAATCTTAATATCATTTAATATTATTTAAGATCAGAACTTGTGAAGAAAAAAAAGAGAAACGAAAAAGTTAGGAAGAGTATATGATATTAAATTATATAAGATTGTTGCGGGCATCACTAATGGTTTTGAAAATTTTATGAATTTTTTTGTGCAAAAAAGGCTATGTTATGCATTGTAATGTTTTTTTGGAAGTATAATGAAGGGATTTGGTGTCTTTCCAATTGTACCTTTTATCCTTAGAATATTCCGTTTTTAGGTTCCGTCAGATTTAACCATTACAAACTTTAATTATATATATATATATATGAAAGAGATGAGTGACATTGTGGTGCATTTGGAAGATGAAGACCAAATTGGAATAAAAAATAGAGATTTAGCCTGTCTATAACTATGTGAAAATGCACTCGTGTTCTTGGGTATTTGTTTTCATCTTTCCACTGAATCTGAGAATCATTGCATGAGAAAGAAACTTAGGAAATACATAACTGGAAGGTTCTGTTCTTCCTATTCTTAAAGTTTAAACACTAGGTTTTGAACCAATGCAGGCATGGAGTAGTTGGCGACAGTCCCTTCCAAGAAGTTGAGGAGTTCAAAAATCAATCAGTTGTGTATGTTGGAGTAGATGGTGTTCTTGCTGGAGTAATTTATGTTGAGGATCAGATCAGAGAAGATGCCAGGCAAGTCATTGAATCATTGACTCTCCAAGGAATCAACACTTATTTGCTTTCAGGCGACAAAAGAAGTGCTGCTGAATACGTTGCATCTGTTGTCGGTATTCCAAGGGAAAGGGTGAGATCATTTATATGAAACATACTTGTTAGTTGCACCCAGACTCCTATGTTGATTTGAACAATATTTTGATGTCCTTTTCATGGCTCAACATTTCTCGTTAAATGAAATTCCTCTGAGATAATAGTTTTCTCCAAATGGATGGAAAAATCTTGATACATGCTAAGCAACAAAATCTAAATTTTTCGGGAGATTGGTTGTCACAAATATCAAACTGTCATACTTGAATTCATAGTTGTGTACTAATATCAAATTTATATATATACATATATACCAAAATATATTTCGTAATGTTCTATTTTATTATAGTAGTATAATATATATTTCTGTACACATAAATGCATATTATATATATAAACAGATGTTATATTTGTATATATATATATATATGTGTGTGTGTATGCACAAATATATCTGTATGTATGTTCATTCCTGTGTTTACACAGCATGCCAAACATTTCGTAAGGATTTTGATTTATTTCTCTATTTAAATACCTTATGCTATCCAATCATTTTCCACTTTATAGTAGTATAATATATATTTCCATACACATAAATGAATATTATATGTATTATGTATAAACGTTTGTTATATTCGTGTATATATGTACGTGTGTACACACAAATATATATGTATTACGCTGAGGACATTTTTATCAAGTTATCCAAATATAATGTTCATTCCTCTGTTGTACACAGCATGTCAAGCATTTCACAAGGATTTTAATTTATTTCCCTATTTAAATACCTTATGCTATCCAATCATTTGCAATAGAATAAGATTTCGAACAATTACATTCCTTGTGGTAGATTCCGTTCCAGCCAAACAAATGGGGTCCAAGAGTTGAAAGAAACTTCTCTTCTAACATATGTATTGCTCGCTATTAGTAATGCTTTGGCCTAACCGGTTCCGATTGACTGACTACATTGTGAAATAATAAACTGCGAACTGCAAAAAGTAAGAAGAGAAAGAAGCTCTGGTTTATTAAACCAGTAGATCAACTCATAGCTGCGTAGCTCAATACTACAATAGCTACAAGTCCAAATCCGGGCGCGGGCTCCTAGCTCCTTGTTCTAACTCTAGCATCTAGCTCAGAACTCTATACCAACTTTAGTATGTGCATATTAATTGCATGGACCACATTTGCTACTGTCTCAAGTTTTACATTGTCCCTGATTTATAAGCAAACTACATGAATTAAATGATTGCATAAA
Source organism: Sesamum angolense (assembly GCA_034509725.1). Classification (NCBI taxonomy): domain Eukaryota; kingdom Viridiplantae; phylum Streptophyta; class Magnoliopsida; order Lamiales; family Pedaliaceae; genus Sesamum; species Sesamum angolense. The sequence goes on from JACGWL010000005.1 coordinate 3,465,857, forward strand.
CTCAATAGTTGATTACAGGTGCTGTATGGAGTCAAACCTGATGAAAAGAAGAAGTTCATAAGCAGACTTCAGGAGGATCAATACATCGTAGCTATGGTTGGTGATGGAATAAATGATGCAGCTGCCCTTGCTTCATCGGATGTAGGAGTTGCCATTGGTGGAGGTGTGGGGGCTGCTAGTGAGGTTTCTTCAATTGTCCTAATGCAGAACAGGTTGTCCCAGGTAAGAACTTGTTGATCTCACCTCAATCTCATATTTTGTCTAAGTTTGTTATATAGAAATTATTTAATTACACTTAGACCCACCCTGAAAATGTGAAATTACATATTTTCCCAAGAAAAAGTTTCAAAATTACATCTACACCCCTTCCAAAATTTCTACGTGACCCCCTGGTGCCAGCAGAAAATTACATAAATTTTCAATTTTACCCTTCATTTAACATTCATATGTAGTATTTTTTGTACTTAGGGTAAATGTAATGTATATAAAGTCAAAATGGTGTAAATGTAATAAAATATTATTCCTAAAGTATTGCTATTGGACAAAAAATAGCCGTTTATAATGAAAAAACTAGTCATTTTTTAAAAACTTTTTTTACTTCCTATATATGGGCCTATATATGGGGTGAGGTAATACCGTTGGTGCATATATTTTATTGAAGTACTAGATGAAGCACTTGAAATACAAGTAGAAATATGCACAAGAAGATAATTAATTTTTCATTCATCTATTGCTACTTTCTATCCAATGACTATAATTTGGGAGCAATGTTTTATTGCAATTATACCCTTTTAACTATATATTACAATTACCCATACAAGGATAAAAATATTATTGTAGTGGAATGTCAAATGAGGGGTAAAATTGAAAATTTATTTTATTATTTATTATTTTTTTTCCGTCAGCATTTTCTGTTCAAACCTTAATGGACGGGGGTGAGGTGTAAACAATTAATTTTCGGAGGGGGTGTGAGTGTAATTTTAAAATTTTGTGGGAAAGTGTAATTTTGCATTTCCAGGGTCTAGGTGTAATTAAGCCTAGAAATTAAATTCCGGATCATTATCTAATATATGATTTTAGGGTCACAAATTACTTACGCCATTTAAGGAATCCATTGTTTGCTTGTCTCACTGTGGGTTACAGACCCCAATAGCATGTGTAAGCTAGGAGTGAAATATCTCTATCTTTTGCAAGAAAAGACTTCTATACAATGTGGGAATAAGATTTTGGGGCCCTAGGTCAGAAATATCTGGACTTTGGATGGGTTTTCTTCTACCTGATAGGAGCTCTCAGACACTACGGGAGTGACAACTGGAGCAAGTACAAAAATGAAGCATTTCCAGTTTTGCATCAAATTTAGTTGTGGGATGAGTTCACTTTGACTGTAATGAATAGTGTTGAGGAGAATGCTTGAGCAAATTACAGCTAGTTGCTTGAGTTTAATTCAGTCCCATGTCAGGTTCTGGTTCCAATTGCTCTGTATGAAAACCCTTTTCTAGTTCTACACTGGTGGTGCTGATTTCTATAACCTTATACCAGTTTATCTTTCATATGCCCATAACTAAAATTTCACTTATTTATCATGTTGGAATATGATGCCTAAGCTCGAATCACCATTACAGCTTCTCAGTGTCTTCTTTCTACCTATGGCTTTGATATACTTTAACGAAGTTGAGAAATCTCTACTTGAGGGTTGAGATGACTCTCTATGAGTTATGAACATTTTGTGGTAAGTTGTCAGTGGTAATGAATAATATTTATGAAAGAAATTTAAATTCACATGAGGAACTGTAAAGATTGAGAAGTTTTAAACCTGAAGCTGATAACTTTTCTACTAAACTAGAAATAGAAGAACAAGTGGGTAAAGTGTCGAAAATCAAGTTAGTGGGAATGGTTCTTAAGCAACTTATATTCCTTGAATTGTTATCACTGCCAGATGTGCCTATGCTTCTGAATATTCACAAGTTGTTGTCTATTTGGTCTACTGGTTGGACAGTCTCCTTTGGCTTATTAAAAATGAAGGTCCTGGCTGATTGAACGAGTACATGTAGTAATCTGATGGATAGAATTATTGAAGAGAAAAGAAAAAGAGCTACAGGAAGAAGTTGTAATACAGAAGGTCAATTGAATAGCAATCATGAATTAGAAATCAAAATGCCAGTCTGATAATTCCAAGTGAATAACTGCAGTTGGTCGAGGCAGTCAGCTCAATGTGCATTTGAAGGGGATCTCATAAATTGCATATTTGTGCATGTGTTTATGTGTGCCTGTGGATTTGATAAATTGTATATTTGTACCATGTTTGCGTGCGCGCGCTCCTGACAAACTTCTCCTTGCAGTTACTTGACGCACTGGAGCTGAGTAGACTTACCATGAGGACTGTGAAGCAAAACCTTTGGTGGGCCTTTGCATACAATATTGTAAGTTTTTCGCCATTCTGCAATTTAATATCTTCAGAGAAAGGTTTCATTATTCAGTTTTTGGCAAATCATAGACCAAGTCTGGGTATATTAGCCAACTAATTGTTCCACCAGTTGTGATTTGGTGGTTATCTGAGAGAACATCCAAGGAACAGCATTATCTGATGCTAATGTCAGATCAACTTCCCAATCTAGATGTCTATGCTCTCTTATTCTCTTGATGAAATCGTGTGCAAAATCACAAGGTCTTCTCCCAAAACACAGATCTGACTAATGCAGTTTCTTTCCTTGTTTGTGCTCCTTAACACGTAATGTACTCTCTTACACAGTGTGGTGCTTTAATCTCTTTTCTGGCTTTACAGGTTGGAATACCAGTAGCAGCTGGAACGTTGCTGCCCGTGACCGGAACAATGTTATCACCTTCAATTGCTGGTGCGCTGATGGGTTTGAGTTCTATTGGTGTAATGACAAACTCATTGCTTCTCAGGCTGAAGTTTAAATCAATACATAAAGATATATTTAGGACATCATTATACATCAAAGCCCCATTAGATGCAGACCACACTGCAAACGAAAGTGAGAGATTGAAGCACCCATATACAGCTGCTAGATAAGGCTTTTCAGGATTGAAGGGATGGAACCCTAGTGAATAATTTGTACTTAAAAGTTTTAGATGATAGTATGATGGGAGTCAATCGGCAGAGCAGAGTCAACATTTTCTTAGGGTACTGGGAAGAGGAATCATTTGGTTTATGCGAGTCTTCTGCAGCCTGAATCTGGAATCTTGCTAATGTTCCAGAACTAGCTAAACCATGCCAATGATTTGATTGTATCCGGTTATACAATCAACCCCGGCATGGAAGAGAAATTGAAATGATATCGATTCTTGGTTTGTATTTATACTTGAGATAAAGGATTGGCTCCCTCGTAAGGAATTAAGCAGCTGAAATTGCATCTTTTAATTTTACGATGTAAAGATTGCAAGGTCATATATGAAACCTGTCCTGGTTCATGTTTTCTGAGACATTTTGCAGGATGCATTTGATATGAAAAAATATTTGGGAGAATACTGAGTTTAGGGCTAGTCATGGTAGGAGGAACTTCTTAAAACAAGACTTGGTTATAATGAAACATTTACTGCATTATAAAACATAAGTGGTTGTCATAAAGTGCGCTCTTCGAACTTACTAGTACCAAGATTTTTCCCCCCATTTTTTCCTTTTTATTTTATTTTTTGAAAGAAACCTCACAATCTGAGGAGATTCAATCTTGGATCAACAAATTTAACATAAGATATTTCATTATCACTTGCAAAAATATGGATTCTGATACGAAATGAAAGCAGATTTAATACTATCTTCCTCAATCCAATTCCCTGATATGTCGAGTCACAGAAGAATTTCAATCATCAAATGTTACATTGATATTGACATGCTAATTACAATATCCTCAACCACCCGTTAGTAATGATCAAAGCACAAGCAACAAAAAACACAAAACTCTCCGCATATAGCAGGAAGGAGTTGCAAAATCAGCTGAGGCAAAGTGCAGAACATAATTTACGACCTTGCAATCTTCAACTGCGCCCACAACTACCCAAGATATTGCACAAGCACCAGTTGTTCCTCAGGCAATTTAACAGTCAAATTTATACTCGACGATTGTTGTCAGCTGGAATCCACAATCAGTTATAATGCAGAACTTCAGACCATGTATGTCATGCCCACCTGTATCAGATGCGAGTGTGGAACACTCAAATTTGCAGTCCCCCTCCTGCAGTTCTTTCTTAAGAAAGCATAGAAATAATTAATGACAAGCTTCTTAATAAACCAGGATTCCTTTCTTGCCCTAATATCTCCATGGCCAAGAAGGTATACAACACCAGACTCCTTTGCCTTGCGTAAGAAGGATAGCTCCTTTTCAAGACTTTGCTCAGCATCAACAGTAATTTGATCAGTGGAAGGCTCAGGCTTCTCTTCTGATGTACTAGCTTCTGAAATGAACCTGCTTGTATCCTTAAACTCGGTCAGGAGTGGGACACCCAGTGAATAGACACTCCCATTCGGAGCTATTAGAATTCTAGAGACAGCATGCTCTTCTTCAGAATCCGAGTCCTCGTCACCATCACTCTCCAGGGACCTTTCCTGAGCTTCCCGCCGAATGAACTTCTCCAGACTCTCAATCAGCAATTGCTCAAAGGTCTGGTGGTTTTCCTTGCGAACATCCTTGTAGCCATATCTGTTGATAACAGAGACAGTAGAATAATGAAGCAAAAAAGTTCTTCAACCAGCCCTAAATCCTTATAAATAAGTTAAAAGTATTTTCCTTAAAAAACTAACACGTAGCTTGATTTGCTATATCATATGACTCTAATGCAGGATCATACGATCACAATATAACCTACTATACATGTCCAAGCCCTAATACCACCAATAGGAACCAAGAATAAACCACTATTCTCACTGACAACTTCAAGCATCAACCAGCCCATTAGCGAAATTAATCACCCACAGTAACAAGTGTGATACATCCTTATGAACTGCTCTAGAATATTTGTGAGACGGGTTAGATAGTTTTTACTGTTAGTCATACTAGAAAAATTGTATGTTTAAGCACTCAGTCTGTTAATGAAAACCTGTAAGTTCTATAGATGGTAGCATCCTTTTACCATTAGTCAACAAATTAATCATCTCCTTGCTCACTAGCTTTACTCTATGGTATTGCACTACTAAGTTCCAACTGAATAATTTAAAAAAATCATTAGCCCTGTAGTTCCACAATCAAAAGACCTCGAACAATCCACAGAACCACAAATGCGGGTCAATGAAGCCTAAGTACTTATGATAAGATATTAATTAGATATCCTTGCTCAAGATGAGGTAGAAACATGAAAGTTTGAGGAGAAAGATACAGAATAAAATAAACATAATATGATCTGTATAATTGCAGCAAATTTTACCTGGCAACACAACGAAATATATGGTAGCTTTTGGCACAGACTCGCCTAAACAGAAACCTTTCGCTTTGAGGCACAACAGATACAGGAACATACTTTATACAAACAAATATGATCATTGAATGCACAGCTGGTAGAGTGGTTAAGAAATGGCCGAATATAGCAGGTACCCCCTTTGCCAGCTCATTATAGAGCAACCCAATGCCAGGAGCTCTAACAGTTCCTAACTCGGGACCTAGTTCGCGCAGCACATCCATCGACATCTTTTGCTTCACCTCTGTTTCATACTTTAGTTTGCTCCCATAGTTCCAGATGTACATTATTAGAAATATGACAATAGCAAATACCAGAATGATCCAACTTCCATCCCCCACACTCCACAAAATTGAAGAAAAGAAAGTCAACTCCAACCCCAAGAAAATAGTAGCAAAACTCAGCACAATGATAATATTTATCTGCCATATAAGAATCATCACAAGGGTTACCAAGATTGTAGTCATCATCATGACTCCAAGTTCAGCAATGCCTGTAACAGAAAAACGTAGAAACCTGTGTGAATTTACCTTGGAAAATTATTCATAGTGCACTTTCAGAATAAGCACATAAATTTAGCAACTTCAATATGAAAATGGATTGGTTTAAATGCATATCATATTAGATCTTCGCGGCAGTTTATTACCAAATTCACCATAATACACGACAGCTACCACTGCATGGGTGATCTGAGAAAGCACGGCACAGAAGCATGAAACAGTTTCTAATTTCTCAAAGAACCAAGGAAACACAAGAACTGTATAGCTTATTTTGAATAACCAATTCCCCAGCATAATGCAGTATCTTAGCACCACGTAGAAACTCAAATTTCAGATGTCCGAATGTCCACACCTTCAACCATCAACAAACCATTCTTTCTCACCATATCGGTCATCTTTCATGCCATGTAAATGTGATCTAAGGACGGGGGAAGAGAAGACAAAGAACAAAGAAAAAGAAGAGGGTACTGTTAGGCAGCAACAGATGTCAGCAGGTGACAATTACTAACATGGTAAGTAGCAACATTCTATGGAAAAGGAGGTTGCGGACGGTGATGGTTATGTAGGCGGCAGCAAGGTGGGAAGAAGTGTAGGCTGTGGTAACAAGTAAAGAGGAAAACGATAAAGCTTCAAGACTGGCCCTGCAGTGGCACAAGCAGTGAATATGGTGATGAGGGCAGAGAGATAACTTTCCTGTTGTATATTGGTGAGGTAGTGAAGAAGAATAGAAGCAGCAGAGGCTCTGTGGTCCAATAGATTTCTCCCATGTCTTGAATCTCATATCAAATTGTATCTTGCAACTGGAAAGTGGTCCCTCTTCTGAGTAAACTCTCATGTTAGGTTTCAGTTGAAGAATAGGCCATGAAACTATATCTTTTACTTGCGCTTACATGAGTTCTACAATTAGAGCAACTTCAACTCAGAAACAAAACCATATTCATTCAGCAATATGATGAATCAGGCAGCCTACATTACCAGGTATTTAATCATGAAATGAAAGTGTGAATTAATCAACAGGTGAGAAAGGGCACCTCCATTTATATGTCCGTGTCAGAACTGAGAACTCCCAATGTTTATAGTTTACATGGCCAATTTGCATGCAAGTATACAGATGTAAAGTTAATCTAGCACAGGTTTATCAGAGTCAAATAACTGAAACAAGAAAAAACAATGATGCCAAATAACTCAAACTTTAAACAGAAGTGATAAGATAATTACCATATGCATTTCCAATCTCATAAATACTTGAGATATTGCAGACTAAAATCAGAGTCAGAGCCAGTAGAAACCAGTTCATCGCTGGAATATAGATTTGGCCCATGAACTTCCTCGAGGTATGAATAATTTTAAGACGAGGAAAGCAACCAAGTGCTGTGGATTGTTTTATACAAGAGAATGTCGCTGTTGTCATAGCCCTACTAGCGATCAGTGCAGCTACATTAGCTATGAGGAAGACAGGCCAGAAAGCCCCACCTGCAGCAGATTAAAGAGAAAAGCACATATATAACTAGCTACTCGTAACTTATTATAATCATGCTTGGCTGAAATAACTGATGATCCTGGTCTAAACTAAACTACTTTGGCAGTGCATTAATATACAAAAGTGAGAAGTTGGAAACTAGAATGGAGCAGGAACAAAAAGGTATTGTGGCATAAGCTAGCCCATATCCAGACAATTAGATTCACTGCAGACTTTGCTAAATTATATCCAAGGTTGCATCATCAAGTCAAGCAAGAGACATAATATTTACTTGGAACAGAAGAAAAGAAAGCCTGCGTTGTATCAGCGTGGTTCTCCATGAGATAAGCGGCTTGACCCAGGTAACCCAACAGGAGGCAAGGTAATACAAGCAACACAAATGTCAGCTGTTACAAGCAATTTAACTCATTGTTAAGAAATTTTGCATTGCTACAAACAAAGAAAAAAATCTTCAAAGCTAACCATTGAAACAAGCAAAGAAGATGAATGGAAGAACTGCTTCAGCTTGCTGCTTATTACCTGCACTGATCTTACAGAAAAATAGCAAAGATCTGCAAACATTGCCTCGGAACCTGAATCACGTAACTGATCATCAGGAATTAATCAGAAGAAAAATTATTGTAGAGTAACAATAATGCAAACTAGATTACAGAATAGTATTCAAGGAATTTTTAGGTCTGGTGAACTTATCATAGATGAGCAGTTCTAGAGATTTCAAATTTAGGCGAACCATGGCCTAATTTCTGTATAAGAAACTAAGTAACTTACAAATATAGAGCATTATATTCCTTTCACAGGAGTCCTGACACTATGGTAGAAGCACATGTTCACGAAAACTATTTTGGTTTTGACACCTGAAAGTTGATTGGCAACTCTCCAAGGAACAATACACCAAAAAAATGTTATAATTTATGTAAGAAGGGAAAGACAAAAATTCACACCAAAGCCAATCAAAGAGCTACATACGTGCAAATTTGGCATATAAAGGTCTTCTTAAACACTTCTTTCTTCCCTATATTTCTAAACATTATCAAAGAGGATTCTTTCAGAAAGATGAAAGCATTCATCCTTTTAACTTCCTCAGGGATAATGCCTGATGTTCGACATGGTAAGCAAGATGGCAAAGTAGACTACTAGAGAGAAGACAGAGTTGTTAACTATCAATCATAGTAGAGTGCAATTTCAAGTCGGGGGAGGACAACAAGGAAAAAGAAGAAGAACAAAAGCATACTTCAAGAGATACCTGTTGCACAAAGAAGACATCCCCCTAGCGAATACCAAGCCTTGGTTGAATTGCGCTTGAAGAAATAGTAGATATGAATTGGATTAAATGCCCGCAGAACACTGGTATCATATTTGACAAGGTTGTATATGCCAATACCCCCAAGAGAACAAAACCATATAAACAAAGCTGGACCAACCACAATCCCCACTTTACTTGTTCCATACTTCTGTACGCTGAACAAAATTATAAGAAAAGCAACCGAGATCATCACCACGTGATCTGCACTTTGAAAAGTTAAACACTCTCAGTAATCAGGTATGCTAAATGGTACTGGACATATGGACAACTAATACAGCAAAACTATGGATAAGATTTAAATCAAATGTAAGAAGCTCCTAGTATAGCAAAGTAATACAGCATCCAGTCCATACTAGTGCACATATTTATTCTGATTATCTTATCATATAAGGCACGGCCCAGTTTCAGTTATTTAGGTAAGATGACCAGCAAGTCAACAATCTAAAATAGTGGCCCAACCCCATAACTGAGTAGCAAATTGTCAATAATATACTGTATCTTGTATATAATTGTGTCTCAATTTCATAACACAACGCAAAAACCACAGGTAGGGATGACAAAGCAGCAAAATCCCAGGCGTCAAGTTTTCAAAAACACCACTCTATTAGGATCAGCACATAGTAAATGGCACTGCTAGCCATGAGTCTAGTGCCCAACTACAATTGAACTATTGAAATGTGGAGAAAATACATGCCAAGCATCATTTTATGACAGAAAGGCTCTCCAGTGACTCAACTCAGCAAAGAATTATACATATTTATGTGGAAACAGCACCATAAATCCACAGGAAGAATTAACAAAGCAACAAAAATCAAGACCTTGTTGCTTCTTGACTCATATCAACTTACATTCAGTGAGAGTAAGATCGTGCTAAAAGATTTGAGCAGCCAAAAAAACAAAAACCACACTATGTCCTATATATTATGTATTTTGTTGATTCAAATTAGCAGAAAGTCAATCACCTTGCTCAATGGAAACTCCAACTTTCAGGCCGCCAACAGCAGATATAACTGCATAAACATTAATGAAGTTGTTATCAACTTCTAGCCAAAAAAAGCAAAAAGTTATTTGACAACAAATGCCCATAACTCTAAGTTTCATCCTTTGTCAAACTACCAAACCGCTAAAATTCTCCAGGAATAGTAAAAGGCATCAAATGGATCTGCTAAAAGGCACCTGACATAGCTGGCGTGACAACACCATCAGCTATCACCATAGAAGTACCAGCAAGAACCAACATCAGAAGAAGCCTCTTCAGTGTCAAAGAAGCTTCAAGTCTCTCCTTTATTTTCAAGGACCTCTCAAGTTCAGCTGATGGCACCTTAAGTCTAAAGCTTGATATGCGAGCATCTGAAGGCAGTTGGTTGGGCAGCAGACTAACTTTAGCATGCCTACAAATCAAAGAGTACAGAGCAAATGTACCACCTGCAGAAATTCAAAAAATGACATGTCTAACTCGTCTATGAAGGGAGCAGCATGGACATGCATATCATTATCGTACATTGAAATGAGTGCAAAGCAAAAGCTGAAAGGTGATATACCTTCACCATCGTCATTTGCCCAAAGAACAATAAGTACATACTTGATCAGTGAAATCAGAATTAATGTGTACAAAACTAAGGATAATGCACCAAGAACATCTTCGTTCTCATTAACTGGAGCCTTGCTGAACATCACGCTAAAGGTATATAATGGACTAGTCCCCACATCACCAAAAACGACTCCAAGTGTCTGAAAGGCCAGTATGATTCTCCTGCCTAAACTGATGTCCTGCAATTTTATTTTCAAAGTCAAGGTACCAACAGGAACAGCCATTATTTATCATGCAATTGTATGAAAAATTGAGTAAGGTGGTTCTTTTCTTAGAAAGAAATCTTTCTCAATGTCAAACTTGGTAAAAATAGCTAAGAGAGAGAAAGAATTCCAAACGCAAGATAGAGGGATAAATACCTAAAAACATTTAGCTATCGAAATAAATTCTTCAACTAAGGCCACCAGAGTGCACTGCATTAGTAGGGATGAGAGCTGAAACATAATACTTCAAATTTGCAACCAAATGCAACTCTAAGCATCATAGATGTGTAGACTTCATGATAAGGTTAGTTCTCTAGCAGCAGTATCTATCACAAAGTCCTACCATCTTCAACCAAAATCTCTTTTTCAAAATCTGGAGTCATTATTTTGGTTTCCTGATTCTATAAGACAGCTACCGTCAAGCTTCAAATGCAGTAAAACACAAGTTCAAGCCATTGTTATCAATATGTTAGTAAGTTCGGTAATATCCAAGTTTTGTCTTCTTGATTAATTTCAGACAAGGCAATAAGGATATGGAAAAGGATTCCTGATTTGGGCTTATTTCCAGTTAAATTCAGCACTGAAGAAGGAGAAAACTGCTATCCGGTATTCCTTTTATTTCTTGCTGCATTGTCTCTTTTAATCTATTCCCACCAACAGTTTACGTTATTTGAAAACATATGAGAACAGGACAAACATGGTTTTAGTTCCAGAAGAAGACTAACAATTCCAAGGTTTAGAGTTTAACATCATATTTGAACAGCAATTTATGCTTTAAATCCCTCTACTTCCCTTCCTTTCATCATTTCTCTCATCACTTAAAAATCCTTCAAAAGCTAAAAGATAAACTCCTTCCACGAGAAAACAAACAAAATACCTCAAATACACTTACAAGGTAAAACGCATTGTAACTTATAGACACGGTGAACTGAATCAATTGAATAAAATAAACCCCACCTCAAAATCACTTCTCTGAGCTCCGGGAACTTCAAGCGCTTCAACATCAAACGAATCAATCCGAGGCCCCGTGCGAATCAACCTCTGCTCCGCATTATCCTCATCTTCGGAATCCCGCTGCGGCGACTCGTTGCCACCGACGCCACGTTGGTCATCGTTGTCGATCTCAGACCCCTCCTCATCTTGATAGACCCAGCGGGACTCTATCGAGTCCATCGACCCCAGCCCCCCATTCTCCCTCTCCGATCCCTCCTCCGTCATCCCTCTACGTATTTGTACTTGTAGGTGTACGCATACATGTACTTAGCAAGATACGTACATACACAACTATCCTACAAACCAAATAGGTTCGGGGAAATTGATCTGCGCCAAAAGATTTTTGCAGCGTATACCTTTAGTTGATATTTCTGACACAGTGTGTGTTGTGTGTGTGCAGTGGATGTTAACGAACTTCGATTAAGAGCGCAACGCAAAAAACGCATGGCTCCAGAGTTGAGGGGAGTCAGTCTAACGTACGCTTTAGGAGAAGTGCGCACCAGCTGGGGTACATAATGGGTAATTCTGTTTATTTAATTACTATTTTTATTTTCTATAGTTATAAATAATATCTATTACCAAAAAGAACAAAATTAATAATTTGATGTTAGAAATTAGTTAAGCAGTCTCTAACTGAACTACCAACTTTAGGGTTTATTTTTAAAATTCAATTTGAAGCAATTGGGATTGAACTGAGCACTAAATTATTTTGACCACACATACATCATTGGTCAAATGTGGACTTAGAGAAGCTCATGAGTAAAGCTATTTTTGGCCACAACACACATTATTAGTCAATGTTTGGTTAAAAGTAGTTTTCATTGCAGATGCTCCATGCATAATCATTGTAATTAAAATCAATTCACTTTAAATTTATTAAAAAAATAAATACGTGGACTATGTTTTAGTTCCTACATATAATATCAATTAAAATAGTTAATATAAGAATCTCCGTCTTAATAAAAGTATAGACATGATATATTTGCATTAATACACATCAATTGAACATGTGATATTTATTGATGCGGGCAAAAATTAATTTAGGATGACGATATAAACCCCCTTTTTGTTGAAAGTGATATGAACACGTCCTAACAAGTTCAACTTTCCTCATTCGATCACTCCTCTTTTGGGTATTTTCAGGTTTAAATTAAATAAATTTATTATTTAAATTCATATAATTCGAGTTTTTTTCCACCTTTCATTCTTTTATTGTGGCTGATAATTTTCATAAAGGATCAAATTAATATCTCGAACTTTGATTAATTGTGTGGCTCTCCTTCAATCTACTTTTGGACGGAACTACTCTAGATTGTACTTGAATGAAAAAAACTTCCATTTGAATAAAAAGGTTTAACAAAATAGACTCCATCTAACTTTCTATCAAGAGAATTTGAATATATCAATATTTCATAAAATATAATTTAAAATACAAAAAATTATAATTGAAATTTTAAGCATACAATATCAATTTCAATATCAATAAATTTTTTAATATTTTATAATATAAAAATATCAAAACAAATTCAAAGAATTTATAATTGAAATTGGAAAATTTAACTTTAAATTTATCGATACAAATGTAGCTTCAACAACTTTTGGCTTATTTCAATTTTGTCATCATCTATACTATATATAACGGGAGAGCACTTTTTTTTTATGTATACTAGCCGTTGTGGCACGCCGTTCATGCGTACATATAATAAATAATTTTTTACAACTTTAAAATATATATATAAGAATAAAATATACAAATCAATATATTAACTTAAAAAAAAAGAAAGAAAAGAAAAAAAATTAATTTATTAGTTAAAATAAAATTTTTATAACTTGAATAAGTTAGTTATAGAAGATATATATACAAATAGATATAGTAGATAATAAAAAGGCTAATTTTGGCATTTTAAAAAAATGGTGCGGCGGTGTCCCGTAACTTCCATTTGTGAGTGTATAAGGGGTTTCTTTTTTATATCTATACTAATATAAAAAGAAAAGAGGTTCTACACTCACAAATGGCGGTTAATGATATCGCCGCACCAAACTTTTTGTAAAGTCAAAAATGTCATTTAACTAATGAAATAACTAACTCATTTCATTTTCCTAATTATACATCTTTTTTTTTTCTTTTTTAAATGTAATGTATTGATGTGTATATTTTACTCTTATTTATGTTAAAACAAAAAAAATTATTTATTATATGCACGCAGGAACGGCGTGCCACAACAACTAGTTAGTATAGATTCTTTCTTTTTGGTATTTTTTTTATTTAATTTATTTTTTAAAAATTTTCATCTAACTTTTCACCCCCATTATCTTTTTTATATTTTTTTCTTTTTTTTTTAATTTTATTTCATTTTTTTGTCACCAAATTTTTATAAATATCAGCCATTTTCGTGTTGGGCCAGCCCATTAGTACAAGCCCACTAACTATAACTGAAAGCACAGTTTTTACAGTTGGGTATGGCTCCCCTGTGCACAACCAAGTGTGAAGATTTCCTACCTTCGTTCCAGAAAGTTCGTGTCGCAATTTCTCACGCAGAAACGCTGTTGGAATTTCAGTGAGAGAAAAATGCCGCGCCCGACGGACATTGCCGACATCACCTATTCTCTTCTAGTTCTCAAAAACGTTCCCTCTCTTTTTACTGCGTAACTCCTTTTTCGTGTGTTTCTGATTTTGAATTTTCATTTTCCCTGGAGTTTCTCTGTAAAGTCAATTTTAGGGGACCGAATTTGATCGTTGCATTTTGCATCTTGTTTTGGGGTTTGAATTTTGGCAGGCACCACTGCGGACGATCTGTTTCCTCTATTCGAGAAGTATGGAAACGTTATCGATGTCTTTATTCCCAGAGATCGGAGGTATACTTTCAGAGTTGTATTTTTATATTGTTTTCATTGTAAGATTTATAGTGCTGTCCTCTTTGATAATTCGTCGTTTTGATAAGGTTTAACTGTTAAATTCACTTCACTCGGTTATTATCATTGTCCACTTATAGTGATAAAACATTCAGTTACCCTTGAACAAAAAAGAATAAAAAATCCTTGGGCTAAGCAAAAGATAACTTCAGAGGCTTAGACTTTGCCCCATTTGCGAATTTTATGAACTTAAACCTAACTTTAATTTTAATCAACACTAACTTCATTATATAAATTTATTTAAAATAAAATTTAGGTTAAGTAAGTTAAAAAGATATGATTGCTATAGTACAGAGAATACATATTTAACTTCATATTATTTCACATAAAATATTACTTATCATTCATATTGTCAATCTTATAATTCCAAAGTTCTTGAAGACAGCAACCCATTTTCCTTGTTATGTATAATATATATCAATCTTATAGTTAATTGATTTCATAGAGTAAAAGATGCAAATAATTGTTTGCAAATGCTGTATTACTATGCCAATGAAGTCTTGCTAATCCTAAAATATAATCCTATTGAGTGGAATATGTGGACTCATTCTAAATAACTTCAAAATACATTAAGAAATAAAATTAATAATATTATCAATTGTTGGAATTCTTGGAATGTCATTGACCTGCAATGGCGTATAGATTGAGTGGAGTTTTCAAGTTTTTTTTGACAAAGTCGGAGAAGGTTTATGAGTTATTTTAATATGAGCTTTAGGCAGATAACTGGCCTAATTATTTGCTTTCCGTATACATTGACAATGAAAAAATTAAATTATAAGATATTTTTTTCAGTTGTTTAATGTTTTCATTGAGTGTATCTGTGTAACTAATATTTGGTAAATTGTTTATAATATTTAGGACTGGTGAATCATGTGGTTTTGCTTTTGTTCGTTACATGTACAAAAATGAAGCGCAGAAAGCTGTGGATAAGCTAGATGGTATGCATATACACAGAGGCCCATGCTTGTGTGCCTTTATAAGTATGATGATTGCGGCTTCCTGTTAAATTGGGCAAGATACTGTTCATAAAGCAACTTAGGTTTGTGAAAGCTAAATGGGTGACTTAAATGCATCTCAGTGAAAAGGGCCATGTTGAAAATCTCTTATTCTATGTTTATGCTAGGCTAGATTTGCTAACTTTCTATAAATGACTAGAAATATATCTGATATCCTTGTAATCCATCTTTAACATATTAGCATTTAATTTTAATATCTTGTCGACTATATACATCTCAGGTTAGAAGGTGTACTAAATATTATTTTCAATTAGTTTTTATAAAATTATTTTCCCCATGGAATATTGAAATCGATGTGCTATAGCTTGTGAACTAGTCCATTATTAACATGTCTTTTGATAATACTTCTTTAATCTGAATTTCGCATCTTCACCTCCACGTTTCAAGCAATGTGTGGTTATTCGCAGCTAGCCAACAGGAAGAGTCATATGTGTTTCTTTTGTCACCTTCTCAACACCACTATTTTAGTTCACTTAATGATTAAAGGCATGAATATTATGCAATATGCTTACTTCAAAGTTGCTTCCTATTTTATATTACAGAAAAAACATCCGTATAACTAGTGTCAACTTCTGAGAAATCAAATAATTTCTGGTTCATAGAATGGACTATTTCTCAAACAACATGATTGATTTTCAAAATTCACTTATCCGAATGCGCGTTAAAGAAGGTTATATGTTGTTAATTTTTTTAAGTTTGCTTCAGTCTTTTGGGCTGTTTAAGGGTGGAATTCAAGTTTGCTTTTATTTCTGTCCTTTAACATTGTATTTTCTCATAGGGAGAGTGGTTGATGGAAGAGAAATTGCTGTTCAATTTGCGAAGTATGGTCCACATGCAGAACGAATGTGAGTTAGCTGGTATCCTGTCCTAATATTTTTTGGTTGAAGGTTGCTAATTTTTCTTATGAACTTGTATTCCTTCAATATTATTGATATGGTATTTCGGATGGTTCATGTTTTCATCTTTGTGTTGAGTCCTGGGTTTTGTCTAGTGACTCTGGAAGGAGTCCCTTCTTTTTGTACACTACATGTTTGAAATGATTGTTTTTGGTTTTGATGTTACATTATTTTCCTTTTCCCATTTTTTCTGTACCTGCAGCCACGACGGAAGGATAGTTGAAAAGCTTCCACAATGCCGAGGTAGATCAAGAAGTAGGAGCCCTCGAAGAAGGTGAAATTTCAGGGTCCCCCCCTCCCCGATGTTTTATTGGGATAGGGTTGGAGTGCTTGTCTATATGGCTGTCTTTTGGGGTAGTAGTGGTTGTTTATTGATTACACTGACACTTAAACCTAAGACATGCCAACCTTGGAAAGAATTACGTACCACATGAGAGCTTAATGCAGGCAAAAAGTATACTGAGGAAAATAAGTTGATTGCAAACTATTACTGAATATTTGCAGAAATTGCTTCATGTTTCATGTGGCATGCTCTGTTTGCTGACAGGACATTGGTTGTAAGGCTTTTTGCACTTTGGTCACATCTTTGTCTTTTTGCTAGAAGTTGTATAATCTGTTACTTTTGCACTTCTTCAAAGGTCTCAAGATGGTTACTATGAAGATAGAGATTACAGAAGGAGATACGGAGCAGAAGTATGCATAGGCATGAGCATAAACGGAGATTATTGGCATAGGAGCAGGAGTTACAGTGGAAGTCCAGATTATGATAGAGGTTGTGGCAGGAGACGATATGATGATGAGCGACGAAGCAGGGGCAGATCATTTGGCAGGTGGTTTTCTTATTAAAATTTCATGACTTCAAGGGTATGTTTATTGTGCCTTTGTTGTTACCATGAAATGAAATTTTGTTTGAAAAACATACAGTGCCTCTCCGAATAGGAATTTGTCGCCGAGAAGGGCAACATCTCCTAGAATTGGAAGTCCTCGGAGGCACATAGGCGCTCCTTTGTCCCCTTGCAACCGGGTCCTTGTCAAAACTTAAATGAACTTGCTATTTCAGCATAATTGCTTAATTGATCTTTGATTCTTGAAATATTGTTCCCTCTCCAAAGGCCAAAGTCTATATCTTTATTGCTTTCTGTGTGTTCTCCCAATTCAAGTTAATTTATTTAGTGAATTGGAGGATGGTTTATCTACGATCTTGTGAGGAAATTTTACGAGCCCGGTCTGGCCGATGGCCCGGTGGCGAGTGGACATGAAGCTGATTGACGAGTGGCCAGATGATGTGGCTGTTGGTGCTGTTTGTAACTAGTAGATGGATGATCGTCAGTTTGATGCTGATTGTGGATGTTGATAATTCTCTGAAATATATTGTTTTTGGTAAGAACTTCCCTTAACTAAACCATGTAGAAAAACATGTTGGTCATATTAATGCATACAGAACATAAGGTTCTAATTTGTCCTTTCCCTTTTACCGTTCTTTAAAATTTTTTTTTACTTTGTTATACTCCATGGATTTTGGTTGTTTAGACTGGAATGAAAGTGGACCTAGTTGCTGGGATCGTTGTTAGATTGATGGATGTTGAATCTGTACACATACACAGTAGGCTATTGTGGGCTGGACATGATAATCAATGACATTCTTAAGTTAGTATACCTGACATTATCATTTGAAACTTTGAACTCTTTAAGAGTTGTTTGGAAACTCACAGATATCAATTTCTGTTGTGGTTCACCTTTTAAATATTTTGAGTTATATCAAAGCTGTCACGTTGACATCATGTTGCCATCTTTGATGGGTATTGGCAGCAGTGCGACTAAAGTGATAGCTGGTTCTTTTATCTGCTCATTTCTCCCATAGCTGTGCGCTAGTGTGGATTCACCTCAGCCTGCAGTAGCTGAGGTGGTTGTTGGGTTGTCTAGTTTGAGTATAATGACGTCGTGTTTGTCTCTGTACGTTCTCAATTGGATTTTCTGGTAGTAACTCTTACACTTGTAGTCTTGTATGGCCTTTGCTTTTTGGTCTCTACTTGCGGAACTATCAGGAATTTCTTTTGTGCTCGAGTCCTACCCGGTTCCTCATTTTAGGTTTGAATGAATATGGTGGTCCTTTAGCTTTTCTGCTTGGCCTTCTAGGGTTGGTGTAAATAATTACACTGCATTGTCACTCTTAAATTAGTTGTCTTTCAATGTAGACTGTAGAGTACTGGTTGTGTTTGGGCAATGGGACTATTGGGGCTGATATGCAAGGAGTTTGTAATGTTACGTAGGCCTGGATGCTACTTGCAGCAGATGTTTGCATTAGCAGTTGGTAAATACATAATTATTTTATTTGCAGCACATTTGTTTCTTCGCCTGGGTGAGGAGCTGTCCTATTGTAGTGGAGCGAGTGCGAAATCCACATTCCACAACCAGTCATGTGGCTTTCACAATCGATGCATGGTCCAGTAGGGTGCACCCAAGCATAGATTGGGTGTAACTGAGTTATCTAATCCTTTGTACTTTGGGGGCACTAATTTGTACCCATCCAGGGAAAGATGATTCAGTGAGTACGTCACAGTAGCGAGCCCCTTGCTGGTGCCGTGATAGAAGAACCATTGTATTATGAATCTAATCCTTGCCTTTTCTCAGGAAATGATAGTGGGTTCGATGTAGGATGACAATGTTACCAGTGATGTGTTAGCTCCATGATCTACCTTACCCATATCTCCAGGAACTGGAAGTCCTGCCCTTTACACTTGGCGCCTAGATGGATGATGGCTGCGCTATAGGAGATTAGGAATGGAGTTTTGAGCGTTTTGGAGTTGTTATTTTGCAAAAAGGGAAAAATGGAAATTACTAAAAACAGAGGGAAAGGAATTAGTAAAGTGGAAAAAACAAAATAGCAAGAAGCAGTAGAGGCGATGTGTAGGGAGGAAAGAAAAAAATGACAATTTTTTTCCCCCAATGCACACATGCATTCACATATGCTCTCAACGGGTTTTTAACCAATATTTTCACAATGAAATATTGAACCTCAAATCATTAAAATGGTCCCTAAGAAACCAAAACAATGAAACCTTGTAAAACACTGGTTCCCTGTAATCAGTAATGCGCTAACTCGAGAATGTCATCCATACTTTGTCTACCTTGTTTTACTCCGGTCAAACCACCCAAAAGAATATATCCACCCAGTCCGGGCAGTCAGACGAATTGATAGATTAAAGCTAATGTAATTCATAACTTTAAAATATTGAGTTTTCATCCCAACATCACTTGAGAAAATGAAATTGTATTTACAGAACTAAAGTCCAAAGGTTAAGTCCTTTGAAAGTGCCAAATTAGAATTACCGAAAACTAAAATTACAGAGGACCTCACATACATTTTGGCGCTCTTTTCAAATTGTTAAGAGGACTTTTGTTCTACATTATATGATTTTATGAGCAACAGAAGCATTTTACGTCTCCACATAAATATCTGCCTAATTTATCAACACTCACAAATTGTACAAACAAAAACTGGAACACCAAATAGCCTACTCTCTAGAGTGCCCATCTTAAGCTCGAGCTATTTTTTACCTTGGGGTTGTGTGGTAGCAATACATGCAACTTGGGACAAATTCAACCGCAATGGAACAGCATGACTAGGTGAGAGAGGGGCCGTGTGCAAGCCATCCAGATAATACAAACTAATTCAACTCAAGTCAGACACATTGGTATCTTGCTGGATCTCATCATATGTCCCTGATTCTTCGTTATAAAGTACCTACATTTTAACACATAGGGAACATAAGCCATAAACTCTAACAAGTTCAACCATATTTTCACCAGATGTGCAAAGACAAACAATGTTAAATGAAGAAAATGCACACACATTGAATGCCATCTGGAGTGGAGATTGACAAATATTTCACTATATGTGCTTCACGCGCAGTAGCACCCATAACACATTACTCCAGTCAGGATGAAAATGATTTCTATCGAATATTGGACATGCACCTATAGTCCACCTCAAAATAGCAAGATTCAGGAATCATCTTGGTAGCAAGAATAAGTTTATTTCTATCAGCGGCAGTTCCAAGCACAAGTACTATATCAGATTAATCACACTAGTGCATGAAGTGGAGTTTCATTTATAATCCACGAAGTACAGGGTACGGACATGGACCAACGGAATAACAGAGATAAATAAAGGAGACCTGCACAAATTATGACCACATTACCATTTCCCAGATGCTGCACAGCAATAGAGCCCTGAAGAAGGATCGTAATAATAACCCGAACTGCTGCTATAGTAATAGCTGAAAAGTGAACATGAGAATTTGAGAATAACACACAAGATCTTTTGCTTCCTACGCATTTCGCAACTTATAGTTGGAATTATGCATAAAGTAACTCCAAAGTTCAACATACAACTGTACAAATTATAAGTTGAATGATGGGTTTTAAAAATTCACTGCTTGTACATGCGGCTGGAAAAATCGATCGACTAAGGCTCGTTTGAATCCAATTTGTTAAATTTAACAAACCAAACTTAAAACAAAATTTCCATTCGATAAGCTTTCAAGCTCGATTCGATTAATGCAAGAGTATAAAATATAATTAAAAATATCAAACTACTTGAGCTCGATTCATGTTTGATCCAATTAAAACTCGTTTGACCTTGATTAGAACAATAGTCAAACTAAATTCAAATACAATGTTTCAAGCTCTAGACCAATTCAAACAAGGTTGAACAATAATATGTTAGACTCGACTCGAATCATTCTCAACCTACTTGTAGACTTGGTAAATTACGGTTCACTATTCTTCGGGAACTACAATATTTTGCAGAACCTAACATTCAAGAGATACCAAGGGAGAAACCAAGGGTTTTTGACAAAAGGCTTTTGCACTTTTAGCTTGCAGAAAAATAAAAGCTCAGCTATGGTATTTAACATTAAACAAGCAACTATATATATTTCAAACTCATACATCTTCATGCAAGTGATATTGTGCTTGCAGCAAACAAGCAAGACAAAGGCACCTGTAGAAGGAAAGGTGAAAGATAGAAGGCATACCCAGAAGACTCATCATATACGTAGTCATTCTGCAGGCCTTCACCTGCAATCCGATATAAGTAACAAGTTACAAATATAGCTTGATTTCTGTACGATGCGCTTCAAGATACTCAATTTGTCATACTCTCGGAAGGCTGAACAGAAACTGATGAACTCCCATGAGAGGCAGGGTTCTCAGCAGCAGTTGCCTCATCATCTCCAAACATGTCAAAAATGTCTTCAGACTTCTCCAGAACAGAACTTTCTAAGACACCGTGCTTCCTCGTCTTAGCTAACTTCTCAAAACCATCTGAAGATTAACAGCAACTTATAATACAATATTGCTTGTATCTGAACTCATAAAAGAGAAGGTACATTCGGACAGCAGAATTTCTTTATGAATAAGCAGAAGCTCCCAAACTTGTGCATATTTGAGAAAGGAGAATGATTGTTGCCATTGTCTTAAGGAGCATTTCATGATAATGTGTAAACCAACATCGTTTTATCTAAGAGCATGACTGACACTCAGACAAGCTCTCAGTTGGCCTTTTTATTCATTCTTTATTTTGGGAAGTCGGGAAAAAAAAAGAAAAAAGGGTGAAGCACAGTATGTGAAAAAAAGAAGAGGATGGAGAGAAATGGTGAGGCTGGACGGTGATAAGTGCAGAGGAAAAATAGAAGAATAAACAAATGAGTTTGTGAGTTTTGATATGATGAATAGCACAACCTACTGCAATCTGTATTGTGCGGTTAACTCAAATTTGAATTATCTCCTAACACGTAAAGCTCAAAATACATTGTAACAAGAATAATCATAAATGAATAGCAAAAGGGATACATAAAACACATTGCAAGATAATTATGGAAGGAAGCGAATGTGGATGGAAATGAATAGGCCGCAGAGTACCTGCTTCGCGCGCAAAATTTTCCTGCTTTTCATCATACACATCTGTAAAAAACGATAGTCATACACTACAATGGATTCTTAAAGATCAACAAATCTATATAACTTGCAAACATTCTCCTAAAGAGGATGAATGAGGACTCAACTGTAATCTCCATTCTCCATCAATTTCATGGCATCTTCAGTTAGTTGGTCAAACAGCTGTTTAGTTTCAGCAGACATCTTCTGCTTCTTATCAGTTGAACCCTTCAATCTCCTTAAAGCTCTCAAAACCTGGGAAGAGGGCCACCAATGAGATTCAGAAAGAATATTCAACGACTATTAAGATGAGATGAAGTTCAATCACAAGAACAAACGAAACTTTCTTATCACAAAAGCACAAATGAACAGGAAATATTTGAAACAGTTATTTCTGGGGTCATGCTAAGAATAGTCCCCATGGTCTGTTCCCCTCTCATTGGAAAGATAATTATTATAGAATGTAAAAACAGTCAAAAGAGTAAACATGTTAACCGATTGATACATAGACAAATCGGACAAAGGTGAAGTACAAAAAGACTTCAGATATTTTGCATGCCACTCAAAAGACACTCGTTATGCATGTTCTCTTAA
This sequence comes from Sesamum angolense, assembly GCA_034509725.1. NCBI lineage: Eukaryota > Viridiplantae > Streptophyta > Magnoliopsida > Lamiales > Pedaliaceae > Sesamum > Sesamum angolense. Next base: position 3,488,695 of record JACGWL010000005.1, read on the forward strand.
TCCACGGATCAGGATCAGCCAGTGTTACAATATGCACATAAGGTTCCTTCTATATTTCATAATAATGAGATCATGTTACAAGAGGAAATGGCAACAAGCAGCAATACGGTATAAACATCATTAATTTGGAAAAGAAGCCCCAACCCAATATTTCAATAGTAAAGCAGAGTACAAAAATACAAGTGCTAATATCCTAGTTATCTGAGGCTGACAGGGAAGGAGAATTTCTTTTACATCTAATTGCGTGTCAGGATCGAGAATCTGCAAAAGAAGATAATAAAAATGTATACTATGTACAACAAACCGTTTCTCCAGCCTCAAGAACATCAGCAATCCGCCTATTAATTCGTGCAAGATCTTCTGTTGAAAGGTCCTGTGGCTTTTCATCATAACTAGTGGCAATAGAGCTCTTCCCAGAATACTTTTCATGAACATCCACACTATCAAGCCACGCATCCTGCGAGAGTTTTAAGTCAGAAAAAATGCACTACGAGATAATAAAAGTATACGTAATATTCCTACCTTGATCTCATTCCGATTTATGTATTCAACATAATTTCCATTTTCATCGAAGTACCCATCTTCTCTCTCTTTGTCCAGATTAAAAGGTTCTATTTGGACGCCTTCATCAACAAAAGTCTCATTGTCCTGCGCAAATTACTTTGGATCATTTTTCCTTTTAATCGAATCCAAGATAAAATAATTAGAAAACCAAAAACCAAAAGTCAATGCAACAGAATATGGAGCAGAACACACTGACTATATTAGATTTCAGAGACAATATAGAAGATTTACTGTTATATTCCAACACGAAATTTTGGGAGTGAGTTGTGATCTCATGGTTCCAAAATGGTCTAGCGCATAGTAAGGTTTGTATTTTTCCATCATCAGTGGACAATTCAAGCTCAAGAAACGGAAGCATCCACCTTTCATCAGTAAAATAATGTGAAAATTGTGGAAAGCACCACACTAGTTTTACTTAGCTCGATATTTTCAAGCCTGACTGTAGAATCCAGAAAAGTTCTCTCTCGATCATAAAAACAAGTGAAATCATTACTTAATGAGATGAAATGCAACAAATCCATCAATCCAAATGCAACAAAAGCACAGGTTTTCCCCAATATCTCTTATTAATTAATTCTTTTTAGAAAAGAAAGATATATAATCCGAGCAGTGTTACTATTGAAGTCCCATTCAGTGTTATAACGACAGAAGAAAAGAACATTTAGGAATCATCAAACAACTTCACCTCGTATCTGACTTCTGCTTTTCTTATGTCCGGTAACAAATCATTATTTTCATCATCAAGAAGTTCTGCTGTAATCTTACTCCGGCGAATTGAACGATCTCTAGCAGCAAGGCGGGGATCCTTCCAACTAGGAATCTCTTCACCAGGTGAATCCGTCACATAATCTCCCTGCTTCACCTTCTTGCCTTTAGGAAACCTCACTCTTTTTCTCCTGTGTATGTATACATGGCCCAAAATATCACAAGAGGAAACCAAAAGACGAAAACGAAGTGGTTGTTGCACAACCAAAATTTTCTTTAAAAAAGGGGAAAAAAAAATCTTCCACATAATCAATTCTAAATTCATTAAGTCCCTTCTGCTACTCAACTAAAGAGATTCCTCAAAACCTCCTCTAAACGCACTGCAATTTGATTAATTATAGCACTACACTAACTAGATATTCTTCCATGAAAACACCACATCTGAGCGACCGATACACAGAGGCTCGTACATACATGCCCATTGCCCATTGCTTAAACCCCACCCAAAACAGTAGAAAAGCCAACCTTGAATTAGCAAAATTAGGTCACCTCAAAATTATTAATCACAGCCTGGCGCATACATATACGTATATACAGAAAAGTATAAGATTGTACATTTAAAAGGCGAAGAAGGATAATTACGGAGGAGGTTTGTTAGACTCATCGTCTTCGATAAAAGAGCGCTTCAGGTTGATCCTCGACGACTCTTCTGCCATTCTCCGATTCCTCTGTGCGTGTGAGACAGAGACAGGGACAGGGAGGAGAGCAGCTAAGGCGGTGGAGTGGGGTTGGGGTTTGTATGTAGGGACCGACCGTCGGCGTAGCCCGGATTCGAATCTATTTTGAAACTTTATTCACCCCGCAACCAAATCCAATGCTCCAAACGCATAAAGTCGAATATTTTCTTTTAACGAGTGAAAAGCATGTACCAGTCAGTTTCATACGATGTCGTTCCAATAACTAATCATACCAATTGATCAGGGACTGGGTTTAAAATGCGTTGGATTCTAAATGAATTTAAATGAACGGGTTTAAAATGCGTTGGGTTCTTAATGGGTCGGTCGGGTTAATATGAACCTTTTTATTAATTTGAAATTTTAATATTTAAAAAAATTCATACTATAAAAAGAATAAAGGACTATATCTTAATTATAAAAAAAAAATCTATTACCTTTAATATAATACGGTTAATTTGTATCATACATTATTTTTTTACTAATAATCATGTACATCAATATTTTAAAACCCATAACTGTTGATTGAATAAAAAAAATGATTGGATCCATAATTATTGGTTCAACCACCAGGTGAATCATCATTAAACCAGTGATGTTATAATAGCATTAATATATAAAAATATATTAAATTAATACAAAATAAAAAATGTAAATGCATTTTTTTAAGTTCCTATAGGAATTAAAAATATCTCAAAAAATTATAGTAAAAAATCAATGTGTTAAAGCTTTATGTCAAGAATAAAAATATAAAGATTGTGTGGATAACAAAAATAATAAATTATTTACCATTAGAACTATAATAAATTTATGGGGCAATAAATAATGAACACCTCTCATTAGTAAAATAATATATAAATCTTATTCTATTAATCATGAATTTAATTAACAAGTTAAAAAGTAGACATAATAATGTAATATAAAGTTAAAAAGACTATAAATGGGAAAAGGACTCGTCACACTAATATATTTGAATTGTACATATTTAATTCAGAGCTCGAGCTCAAGTAGGCTTGACTGATAATTGTGACATCAAGAATGCATAAATTCTGCACAGATTGCCCCAGTATCTATACAAAACAGACTTCCAGGAGAGGAATTTAGGTTTATGCAGGGAGTGATTCTCTGCCACCAAGTGTTTGTATTATAGCTTCAAGAAGCTTTATCTCTTTGTCCCGCTTAGAGATCTCCTCTTGCTTTGCACGCAGCTCTTCCATGTGCAGTTCAAATACTTCTGCAACAGAAAGAATTTACATTAGCCAATGGAATAGTAAATGATAAACCCAAATCGCAAATGCAATTATCAAAAGTTTCTTTGAGACATGAGCCAATCTGTTGTGAGACTTGCAAATGTGCTGTGCACTACAGGTTATCTAATTTAGTAATGAAAGTCTTCTGTTCTGTCCAAAAATTACAGTACTGAGCTTGTGTAGATCAATGGAACAATAAGGTTATCAACAGTAACTTTTGAACTTGATCATACTAAATTGTTACAACCCACAAGTTTCCTGGAATCGGAATGTGTTCGGTTATTGACTCACGATTGTTGATTATCGCTGCAATCAATTCACCCTCATGTTGGGATCAGGTGAATCGGAGAACAAACACTAAGCATGACATAAATGTTCATTTCAGTTGAGCACAAATAAGCAGGAGGGTAGAGAGGCAAAAGAAAGAATTTGTAATTCTTCATGATCACTGGGGTGACATGGCACATTAATTTTGGCCCTAACCGTCCACCTGAAAGGACTTCAATTCTCAATATTCAAGAGAAAGAATAGGCCGTTGAGTTATCCATTTATGTGGGATCATCCAGTCCAAGAGAGATTGTTGGGTTAAACAGAGCATATCTGATTGCTTATCTAAGCAGCAGTGGAGAATCCACAGCATCTGATCAAAACGGGAACAGTAAATCACTGATGCGTCCAAATAGCAATCAGATATGCACAAAACTATATTCAGACTCCAGAGAACAGCCGAGTAGCAAGCTCTTATGATTTGAAGTTTGCCAGTATAAGAGCTGGAATTCAATTTTTTTATACATGATGTTACAGTTACCCTAAGTTTAGTCACTAAACCCTTAGAACATAAGGTAGTCTTAACTTCCTGTTTTTCAAGTTAATGCCATGCATAACCATGACTAACTAATTGCCAGATTATCAAAGACTGAAAATACTGCATCAATAATTTGGCTAAGTGACTAATGATGCATTGCCTGCTACAAATTCATGGAATAACCTATTGGTTTAGAATGTCAAGCAATGAAAAATTCTATCAAATAGAATGCACTTATAATAACAGAAAGCAAATAAACATACTAGTCGTGTTTTCAAGTTCTTTTGTAATTTCCTGGGCTTGCAGTTCAGCGGCTTTCTGTAATGCCTCAGCCTGACGTTTTTCAGTCCGAGCATGGGCAGCACCTGATATGGCAGCATCAAGTTCTCGTTCTAAAGTCTCAACCCTTTGCTCAAGAACTGCAGTCATAAACAATTTGGATCGAGCAATCTCCTCAACAATGACTCCAGACTTAATGCAGTTGTAAATCATAAGTAGCAAAAAGTTTAGTAAAAAGAATATTCAGCATCCTAAACTTGAAAAATGGCATGTGGGTTAATTTGAAGTTTCACAGAGAAACCAACATACACATGCACATATAGCTAAAGTGCAGGTTACTGATGTAACAAGGAGAAATTTGCAACCAGCACCTTTCATAGTCAACCATTACTAACTTCTACTCATGATATCAACTGAAACAGTGACAAAAAGAACCGCTGTTAACTTCTATTACACCATAACTGCAACCTTAAACAACATATACCAATCCATCACAATAGAATTGTCCCTCTGTCAACCAATACAACGAGTGTAATCCATAGATCATAACATAATCACGAACCACTATAGGTTCTGCCCAATTCGAACTTGAAATCGCACTAGAAGTCCAAAACCCAGAAAAACGCAACGCAATCACATTTCGCGAAGTCGGCATGGAAAAAAAGAGGTTCAAAATTTACCCAAAATCTAATGCGATACACAACAAAGAACTTCTAACGACTCTTTCACATCAGGCAGGGCCTCAGAAGAAATCCAAAACCAATCATAACCCACATAAAAAATCAACGAAACATCGCAGAAATCAGCTCTTAGCAGAAAATTAACTGCATTAAACTCAAAGTACACAGCTCGATGACTGTTGCTTCATACAAAACACAAATAAGCAGCGGAAAAACAACCTTGATGGTGCGAGCTTGTTCGGAGCTAAGGGAGGCTTTGGCGAAGGTTTCATCATCAACGTAAACGGCTTTCTTAACCAGTAGCTTCTGTAAAGAGTCGAGATTCGACGACATTTCCGTCAGATTGGCGATCGCTGCCGTCCATCTCTCACTCCCTTTCCCCTTCTCTTTCTCTCTCTCCTCCATTGTCTTTTCTACTCTTTTGGCTCCACGCAATTGTTTATACTCATAGACACAGTTCTGAATTATTAATAACTAAAACGCTTCTTCATAGTCGTGCGACAACTCTTACTTCTTTTTTTCCCCTTGTCATTATGTTTCTTTTTTTTTTTTTTCTCGTGTATGAAATATAAGATTTGTATTTTCTTTTTCTTTTTATTCTTACTACTACTATTTTTAATTTTGACTCTTACATATCTCGAATATCCTAATTTATTTGTGCTAAATTATATCAAATTTTTTCTTTTAAATTTCAATTACAAGAAAAGCATAATAATTTTTTTCTTTTCTTTTTTTAAAAAGATGATCAGTTCCCAACTACCCTCCAAGCGACTCGAATCCATAACTAAAGTTATAGGTGCAAGATGCTCTTATTTCAGCAGACACAACTAAAACCTTAACCATAAATAAGAACTATGACCAATTCTTTAACCATAGTTAAGAATCATTATATTTTTTTGGTCATAGTTAAAATTACTGTGATTATCATATAATCGTACCTAAAATATAAATTTTCATATTGATTTATCGAATCGTGAAGATAAAATTATTTTAAAATATAAAAATTATTTATTATATACATGCATAAACGACGTGTCACAACAGATAATATATATATTTTGAGACACAATCATAAGTGGAATGATTTGGGGAGGTGAAGCTTCTTATGGGCAGCCTAATGCATGTCTAACCACACATCATTGCTTCTCAAAAATATTTAAATATGGTAATATTTTTTTTGCATATATGAATGCAATAATTGAGTGGGTTATGCTAATTAATGATGTCCCATGGTATACCAACTTGGGATTGGTCCAAGTACCATTAACTATTGATGCTCTAATTTCCTCATAGTTTTAGTTAATCAATGCATCTTCTTTAGTAAACACACATAATATCACTTCTTCAGCATTCCATAGCTGGGATGGTAAATAATGGTTTTAAATGTATTTATTTTGTCAATCTTTATCTAATTTATAGAATAAATCATAATATTAACAAAATAATAGCTTGTTATATACTCCTAACTAAAAATTCAATTTTTTAGAGAATTATATTGATTAATTAAAAATAATTTTTATTGAGTTGTACGAATTAGACCTGTCAGATCCATAATTGATCCGCTTGAAAAAGGGGTAGTAGGTGTCTGGTTTTGCTAAATCAGGTGAGGCCGATTTCAAGTCCGGCAAAACTCCATTGTTATTCATATATTATGATATTGTATAAGCCCAAACTCCAGTATCAATATTGCAGTTTTTTCGATTATAAAGTTATGAGTTCAAATCTAACTAATATTTGGATTTTTATATACTGCGATAATAATTATTTATCCATTTACATAGTAATTATCAATTAATCATGAATCAACATTAAAACATATAAAAATAATCAATATATTGACAACACTCAATAATATAATGGTATATGTCTATATCATTATATTGAAATACTGATTAATAAATATTCACTCAATAAAATGTCCAGAGCATTTATAAATTTAGAATCCGTCCATTAATCACACCAAAATCTAAGAATAACAAGCTATTTGTATTAAAAATGAAGCAAGTTTAACAACTATTCATTCTGAAAACGTGTTTTAAATAATTATCATAAATGAATTTCAAGAATGCTAATAATTTATAAAAGGAAAAATGCAATTTATCTCCCTATGATATTGCAAATGCGTAAATTACTCCCTTAAAAAAAAAAGTAATTTACCCCCATATAATATTGCAAATGTGTAAATTACTCCCCTATAAAAAAATTTAGCAATTTTCCTTCCTAAACAGGTGAGTAAATTACTTCATTTTAAAAATTACAGGAAGATAAATTGTTATTTTCTTTATAGGGGAATAATTTGCTCATTTGCAATATCACATAGTAAAAAAGTTGCACTAAACCCATATAAAAATTAGTAGTTATAGCTAATACTAATACCAAGAATATAGAATGTCACTGTTACTTAGAATATAAAATAAATGGTAAATTGCATAAAACCTCCCTGTGTTTTAATTTTTTAGCTAAAAACCCCCTGTGTTAATTTTATAGGCAAAAAAACCCCTGTGTTTTTTAAAATAATGCATACTTTCCCCCTCCGTTAATTAGTGTTAACAGCATTAATTTTTTTTAAAAATTGACCGTTATACCCTTGTAGTGATAGCCATTGATCTTCAATAGATAGAAATGGACGGTCCAGATTTTAGTTTATTTTAAATATATATTTTATACTATATATATAATTATGTATATATATACATATTTATATATATGCTAATTTATATATCTGTATATATTATATAGATATATTATACATATTATATATAGATATATATATATATATATATATATACTAAACGTTGCCGCCGCCACTGTGGGCGGCAGCCTGGGCGACCTCGCCGTCGCCCTTCTGCAAAAAAAAGGGGCGACGACGAGGCGTCGCCCAGATCTGGTGACCTCGTCGTCGATCTGGGTGACCCCCGTCGCCCAGATTGTTGGCGAGGGGGGAGGCCCTCGTTGGCCGGAAGGGAAGACGATTGTAGTCGTCTTCCTCCCCCATTTTTTTTTTTTTATTTTATATAAAATTTATTTATAAATCTTTACAATATTAAATAATCTAAATTTGAAATTTTTATTTTTTGAAAAATAAGTAAAAATAATTTAATTTTTCAATATTTAAAATAATAAAATAACTATTAAATTTTATTTTTAAAATATGGTAATTGTAATTAAATATTATTTATAAATAATATAATTTATTAAAATATATTTAAATTAAATAGTAATTTAATATTGTTATTAATATATTTGTTATAAATTAACTTTTATTTATATTCATATAATATTTAAACTTGAAAAGTTAATTTTAGTATACTAAACTTTGTATTATGATTTGTTATTAAAATTTAATTAAAAATTATATATTTTAAGTATTTTAATATTTTAATTAATATATTTTATAAATAAATAAAATTTATTAGATACATCAAACTAAATAATAAATAAATAAATCAGTAATATACAATTTATTAAAATATATTTTAAACCAAAATAGTGATTTTCTTTTATATATCAAACCAAGGGGTAAAATAGATATTTGTAAATATAAAATAATATTAAAAAGTGTTAAAAAGGAACCTACTCTCATTTATGCGAGTGAAATGCACTCTCCGTTAAATTTTTAACGGAAATGGGGTATTTTTATGCTTTTTAAATAATACAGGGGTTTTTTTACCTATAAACATAACACAGGGGGTTTTACGCAATTTTTCTAAAACACAGGGGTGTTATGCAATTTACCCTAAAAGAAATGATGATAATATTGAATTTGATTGTAATAAGAAGTTGTTGGTCAAGAGTGTGGATGTGGTGATAAACACAAATCAACCCCGACGATGAGGGGGTTTTCACGTTAATATCGCGATTTGTTCATTTGTAAAAAATTTGGGACACGTGGTGGGCGTCCATTGGGCACTCCCCTCATAGCCTCTGTCTGTAGGATCTGTTCTGGCCCCAAAAAGCCACTCCTCAACCTTTATGATTAAGATGGAATAAAAACATATATCTTCCCACAAATACCACAATCATTTGCCCTAACAAATACTTCAAAACTTAATTAATTATTCCCCCCTTTTTTTTTTCTTTAATTTTCAACTATTTATGTAACTTTTTTTTTATGGGTTTATTTTTAGATACGTCCAGATTAAATATTCACAATGATTTTTATTGTGTTATGAATTATACGAAATGAAAAAAATTAATATATTCACACGAATATGATGTGAAATGTTATTTATCAATATTTTAAAGTTTAAATATTCAAATTTTATAAGTAACAATCAAATTATTTGAGTTTTTGTTAAATAAATTCATATAATAGAAGAAATTATTAAATGCAATTGATATTCACCCTTATATATACCCTAATCAAATTTGTTATGGATATCTCAACTAAAGAAATTAAATAATTATAAAATATTTATTTTACCAAGTTCGTCAAAATATTATCCAGTTTAATCATTATAGTCATACCAATAATGTCCATTTTGGTATTTGACTGATACAAAGAGTTTATATGTGAAACACATGATATCTTATAAGATGTGGAAATATATTTTTTTATCTGAAATTTTTAGAAAACTTGTTTATAAAACAATACTATAAACCTATAAAATATCTTATAAGCTTAGCCAAACACCCTCTACGTATCTACCACCACAACCCATAATAACACCATACAAAAATAATATTTTCCGTCTTGTATGTAATTTGTGATTTTTTTACCTTTAGTCCAATTAGTTACACGATTCTTATTTTTTATCACGTAACTTCTAAAATGCAGGACTTTTCAATCCTATAACACCTTTCATTAGATACATCAACATAAAATGTCACGTGCTTAGCACAAGATCGTTATGACCTTTATACTTTTGGTCTTATTAATTACGAGATTCTCACTTTTAATTTCATAATTTTGAAAATGCAGCACTTTTGATTTTACACACTTAATGAACATGTGGTATTTTTTTATTAAATATATAACATAAATGTTTGATGAGAAAAAAAGATGCTACTTTTTAAAATTACGATACCAACAAAAAGTAAAAAAAAACATAAATTATAGATCAAAAAATACTATTTCCAATCATACAATAAACTTTATTAAATTGCTTGTATTGTAGGATGATAATCCCACCATACAAAATTGTCCTAAAATGCAGAAATAAAAAGAATAGGATTCCCCTTGAGATAGAGAGCAAACCCCTCAGCCACTCTTGTGTCCAGAAATAGAAAGCAAATAAATATGCAACATAGACAATTGGACATAAAGCAAAAATATGTGTGGGTTTTCACATGTACAATGGTGTTTAGCACCAAACCATTTTTGGGCCTCTGAATGACCTGGCAAAACCATAATGCCCTATTGATAATGACATGGATTGTGACACCACATGCTCCATCAACCATACCATTTTTCTTTTTACCTTAATTTAAAGAAAATTAGTGGAATCCTCAAATTTAATTCCATACCTTTTTTTTTTTTTAACAACACACACACACCAAAAAAAAAAAACACACACACACACATAATTTTCCACTTACTTTGATTCCCATGAGGATGAGGTACTTCACTTTAGTCTCTCACTTTTTCCATTTTTAGTGTTTTTAAAGCTTTGATAATTAATTATGTGGTTATTGTTTAGGAAATTTTATTGTGAATATTATAAAATATTTCATTTCCATAGTACCTGAATGATCGTGTATTAAACGACCATATCATCTAATATTAATATATCAATGAGCCCATCACGTGCAAATCTTGTACGTGATTTTTTTTTCCACAAATGGGTGGCAATAAGATTCGGACATATGATCTCTTATTTGATTTGATTTTAATATTATGTTAAACGACTACATCATTTATAAATTTTAAATTTTTAAAGAGAAAAATTATTTAATATTAATATATAGTATTACAAATGCTTGTGTACTATACATAATTTTGTGAAATAACATTATGAAAAATAACAATCCGACATTGTAAATTTATTTTAATTTTACAATAACTGTAATAAAAATGCTCCACTTTTTTTTTTTGTGGTTCAAACTTTGATGTGGATAATGTTTTTTCTTTTTAATCTAAAATGGGAGTACATTAAATGTTGGTAATAAAATAGTAATATGTAGTCACAAGAAACGGTCAAATAAACATTTAAAATATTCTTAATAATGACATGAGTACCTCACCTAATATTTTACTGGTATTAATGGGGGTCGAACATGAGATAAAATGCTTTATTTACTTTTATTTAATAAATTAAAAGAAAATATTGGAAATAAGCATAATTCTCTTAAAACGATTGGAGTATATTTTAAATAAGACGACATACAAATAGACATAAATTAGTTAAAAAATATATATATATTTTTATAGAATAAATTAATTATGAGAAAGATAGAAAAATAAAAAAATACACTGGGTACTTTGGTCATTTTCCCATAAACTTAAATCCCATTAAAATCTCCAACCGATAAAGGTGGAGAAGAATGGGGAAGGTTTGTTAAGATCTTGAATTGAACAGTAAATTACAAGACTGAAAATTTAATTTATTTATTTATTTTGTATAATTATGCTAATTATATTAATATTAAGAAATAATTGAATAATATAGTTTTTTTTAAAAAAAATAGAGATTTATAAAAAAGGTTTGGGCAGAATGATGGGGTGTGAGACCTGACAACTTCGAACGTGTTGTATACGCTTCCCTTAAGATGATCTTTTGGATTAATTATGTTGTTAATCTCATCATTATTTTTAATTAGTGTATAAATATACATGGAGGATTTAATTAAAATTATGTAGCAGGGAATTAATTTATTAATTAATTTTTATTTATGAGGTACAACGTTTGATGGAAACAGAGTACAAGTAGTGTCTGCGACTGTGAGTGTCGCCAGCTCAGTATAATTTCGCAAGTTTTTTTTTTTTTTATTTTTGGTGTTTTACTGTAAAGATCTCTCTCTGTCTCTATATATATAGAGTGGTGTATGTAGAGCAAGAATTAGAGAGAGAGAGAGAGAGAGAGAGAGGCTGTTCCTTTTCTCCAGCTTTAATGGCGTGAGACTGTACCAGAGTGTGTGAGTGTGTGGGTGTATGATATATACAGTACATGTGTATATGTAAACCATATATGCAATCCATTCATCTTTGCATGCTTCACCAACTCTTTTTCCAAAAACACAAAAAAAAGAAAAAGGGAAACCCAAAACCCAAATGAGCTAAAAGAAGGAAAGAAAAAAGAAAGGAAATCATTTTTATTTTTTAATTTTTTCAGTTTTTGTTGAGCGAAAACAAAATGGAATTGCTTTTGAAATTTCACCGTCCTGAGACCCCACTTTTCCGTATTTATGATTAGGACTTTTGGTGTTCTGAGAGCAACCCAGATGCTAAAAATCGGTAATCTCTCTCATGGGTTCTCGCTGCTTTGATCGTTTCTTCGATGTGGGTATTTTGATTATTGCACTGTTTCTATTGGCTCTGTTGTGAAAAATCTTGTGTTGTATTTTCTTTTCTTTATTTTTTGTTTCCTTCGATTTTTCTGGTTCTGTGTGGTGTTGTTTTTTTTGTTTGTGTGTTTTGATGTTTGAGGGAGTGAAGATTGAGAAGAAGAGTGTAGAAACAATGAAGGATGATGATGAGCTGGAAATGTTACTGGGTGAGATCCCTCATGCAACATCATCATTGAATCTTCATCCCACACTTGGCGATGCCCATCATCATCAACACAATAATCTTGTTGATCATGGTTATGGTCATGCATCATGTGTGACTCAGAAAATGAATGTTCATGGGCATGGTCAGAGTCAGAGTCATGTTAATGGTATGTATTGTGATGAGCTTCTGAAGCATAAGTATGCATGTGCATCTTCTCCTGTGAGTGGGTTTTCTTTGCAATCTGATGGCTCTTCCTCAAGTTTGTTCTCCGGTGGTGGGCGTTCGCTGTCTGACATTGGATCGCCATCCCCACCGCAATTTGAAGAGCTCAAAACCCATTTGATTTCTGGGAATGGATTCTGGTTGGATTCCAACAAGGGTAATGGGAACAATGTGTTTGATGATTTTAATTTGCCTAGGAATTTTAGTAAAATGTACATTAGTGGTGAGCGAGAGGGCGTCCCCATATTCCAGAACGGTGTCCAATCTTGTGATCGATCTACGAATGGGGTTATTTGGGTGAATTTTGAGAAATATGGAGCATCTGATAATTATAGGAAGTATTTTTCGGATTATGGTGGATTTAATCTCTCTGTTCCTAGAGGACCTATGAATTTTGAGGGGGAGGTTGGTTCTGCACTGGTGGAAATGCAGCATGATCCAAGAATTGTTAATTTGTCAAGATCACGGTCTTCCCCTGGTCGGTTTGATGGATTGTTATCTCGGTCAGATTTTGGCAACTCCGGATTGAGTCCTCAATTTTGTAGAGGTAATCTGTTGGCCAACAACAATTTTCCAATGGGATTTGCATTATCGGATGTATCCTCCACTTTGAATAGGCCTTCAGTTGGTGATTCTTTCTTCTATGCTTCACGAAACGGAGTGAATCTGATTGAAGCTAGGGATGCTTGTTATCCGCCTAATGTGGTTCAGCTGGCACACTTGATCCCACATTATAATGAAGAAGATTCACTTCATTATCGGCCACCATTGCTTAATGGAAGAAACAAAGTGCCTCTCCATGTTAGAGTGCCTCAAGGGAGTGTTGACGCCTTTGCCAGAGAGGATAGTTTGATCATTCAGGGGGAAGGTATAAATTATGGGATGAACAGAGGACAAGCTCGTTCAAGAGGCCAGAATACTACAAAGGGTCTCCAGCATGATAGCGGTGCTGGCAAGCCTCAAGAAAAGAGGTCGCAGCTTGATAGCCGTCTACATGTTGCTGCAGTGCAAGACGGTTCCCGGAGCCTGAAAATGTTTTTTCCTTTCTCCTTGCCATCAAAGTGTAGCTCCCTTGCAGAAGCTCAAGGATACATATATCACATCGCGAAGGATCAGCATGGTTGCAGATTCTTGCAAAGGATGTTTGATGAAGGAACTTCTCAAGATGTGCAGATAATATTCAATGAGATAATCGATCATGTAGTTGAGCTTATGATGAATCCGTTTGGAAATTATCTCATGCAAAAATTGTTGGAAGTGTGCAATGAAGAGCAGAGAATGCACATACTGCTGAGGGTGACACAGGAGCCAGGGGAGCTTGTCAGGATCTCCCTAAATACGCATGGGTATGTTCATCACATTTTGCTTTGCCTTAGCATACTGCAGCCCATTTAACATTCTGTTCTTTTTGTATCAGAACTCGGGTGGTGCAGAAGTTGATTGAGACGCTTAAAATAAGGCAGCAGATATCGCTAGTTATTTCAGCCCTTGAACCTGGATTTCTTGCCCTCATCAAAGACTTGAATGGTAATCATGTTGTTCAAAGGTGCTTGCAATGCTTTACTACTGAAGATAGTAAGGTATTTACTCATCTTGAAATCTTTCTTGAACTCAAGATGTTTTTGATGTGTGATACACCTATATATCATTCATCATATTACTTGTGTTGCTCTTTTGCTTATCATGGTCTAAATACCTATCGTGGATAGGCATCATAGCATCACTTCCGTATATTTCGGATGTCTATTGCGTCATATTATTTTATGTAGCTTGTTCCCTGCATCATTGTGCAATTATTTCATTGTGACTAATAGTATTTAAGTCAGTTGAACTACTAAAATGATTCAAATATATAGAGTTGAGCAGATGACTAGCATCTTGCAATCTGATCCACTTGCATCTGAAATTGGGTTTTAGCTGCTCCTTTCTGTTATCTTCTAAAATATGATGAATGGCTACGATTGTTGTTGCTAAACTCCTATTGTTAAATGGTAATCAGTTAAGTCTCTCTCCCGATTTCTTCATACAATCTTTTACTTGTGCTTTAACACACAGATAGATGATTGCAGCCTAATCTTTAGTTGTTCTCTCAGTACTCACTTAAAAGATATCTATGTTCCATTCTCTGTTAGATATTACTGATACACACATGAAAATGATGAGCAACACCGAAATTTTTTTATCTGCTTTCAGTAGTAGCTCTTTTGTCTTGTAAAAGACCATATACCATGTATCAGAACAAGCTTCTGCAATTCAAATACAAATATCTGAAACTTGACAGAAAGCATTCAAATGGTTGACACTGTTAGAAACAAATATACCAACCTTTTAAAGCATGCATGATTTTTTTTTCTTTTGTCTACACCGGCAAGTTAATGATAACTATTTTTCCAACTTTTTCCTCTGCTGCAGTGTTCTTGATATGTATCTAGATTGCTTCTGCACACATCGTCACTCTCTTCAGGATTCTCAATTCAACAAACAGCGAGGACACTTACCTAAGTTTGAGAAAAGGAACAGAACACGGACGCTATTTTCAGCCAAACTTATCATAAGAACAAGATGAACATGAAAACTCTCAATTAGTCCATGTTGGACCTAGACAACACGTTCCTCTGACACTGACATTTAAGATACCTTTTAAATCACTTTCCATTACTGTCCAACTATGTCTAAGATTGCAGAAAGAATGTGCTGGCACTGAAAAGAAGAATCATTGCTAAAGAAACCTATTTAGATATTTATATGTTTGTGGGAGTGGAAGCAAACGTGAACATAAATATTCTTTATACCCATCTCTTAGAAGTTTAGGTATTTCGAGTATTGGCCATTCATGCATCTGGTGCTTCCTTTATCCTATAGCTCGATTGGTGACTCATTATCATCATATTTCAGGCTTATTATTTAATGCACTTGTGTCGTTCTTCTTTTATTGATAAAAAGATTGAATGATCTTTAAGTTTGAAGCTAATGCATCTTAAAGTATTCCATTTGTTTTTTACTATGCCGTATTTTGTAACTCTTAGTTTTGCCTGAGATTTTTAGAGCAGTTCTATAGTTGTTCTTTTGAATGGTACTTTAGGCAGAAACTTTTTTAACAGTAGTGGTCAAAGCTTGCATACCTGCTGCTTAGAAATTTAGAATTCCTGAATTTTCAATAGACTCCTTTCCTTCTTGAACTTTCCCTTGGGTATTTGGAAGAGTTAGTTGTACTTTACATTTCTTTGCATGATAAGATTTCTGTTTTAACACCGAGTATCATCTTCTTGATTAGGTTCTTTCCTGGGAAAGAATTTAGTTTTCTTTTTTCAGAGAAAAAGTTGACTCTACAGTATCTCGTACTAATAATCAACCTCCAAACTCTAATACATAGTTATAAGGAGTGAGAAGAGGTATGGACTTACAAATGAAGGTGCAAGTTTTGCTGTTAGTGATGGAAATTTCCACTCAATATGACCATAAGATAATCATGGTCCAATCGCCAGGCAGCTAAGTTTGGATGCATATAGCATGCAACTTTCTCATTTGTTTGATCTTAGTTCCTATAGTGGCTTTAGTAATCTGGTAATGATAAAAGCGGTTATGCCAATTCTTAAAATCTTAGCACTGACGCTGTACTATCTGTATTATCATGTAAAGAGAAACATTCTGACTTCCTTGAGCACAGGAGTTCTTTTCATTATCATTGAGCACAAACTTTTGTTGTTTTACTGTAGTCTGTTAACTGTTTATACTCTTATCTAACTTTATAACATTGCATTACCAGTTCATTTTTGTTGCTGCTGCAAAGTACTGTGTTGATATTGCAACGCATCAGCATGGATGCTGTGTTCTGCAACGATGCATCACCCACTCCACTGGAGAGCTCCGGGAAAATTTGGTTGCGGAGATTTCAGCAAACGGACTTCTGCTTGCTCAAGATGCATATGGGTAACCTAATCAATTGAATATATATTACCGATTCTTCTTTTTTCAGTATTTGCTGGTACGAATTTACAGTTTTCACTAAGAGATTGTTCTTCTTTACTTCATTTAAAGCTTTTAATGTATTAACGTCAAAAGTTTGTGATGACCAAAGCCCAGACTTTACTTCTCTTCAAGATTTGTGATTGGATTTATATTCATTATTCGGGAATCTTGGTGAATGAACATGCTGGAAATTTCATCCTTGCTGTCAAGTTGAGTTAATGACTGGAATAGTTTTTCATAGGGCCAGCTGCGGGAGTGAGAGGTCTCTTATACTTTTTATAATTACAAGGGTCCTTACCTCTTTCATATCTTACTTAAAGTTTGATTTTTGTAAAGTTTTGAAAATAGTTGGGTTACTTTTCTTAGTTATGACATTGTAGTGGATGGCCTAATCTCTGCCCCAGGTTATCTAGATTATTACCTCTTAGCTTTTTGCCTAATTTGTAGAGTTTTTTGGCCCATAGTTATAATATCTTCTGAAGGAGTGACGCAAGTTTTTGCATGCAGAAATTATGTCGTTCAGTTTATTTTGGATCTTAAGATCCCATCTGCAACAGCGAAATTGACATCACAGTTTGAGGGTAACTATGTGCACCTCTCTACACAAAAGTTTAGCAGCCACGTCGTAGAAAAGTGTCTTGTGGTGTGTGATGATGAAGCCCGGTCAAAGATCATCAACGAATTGCTCTCTGCCACTTACTTCGAGCAGTTGCTTCAGGACCCGCATGCAAATTATGTTGTTCAAACAGCTCTCCGTGTTTCAGAGGTATATTATGCTATTGATTGATTTTCTGATCTGATTCATTATTCTAATTGGAAGCAATGGGTTACATCATGTATAGGCTTACCATTAATACTGTAAGGTCAAAACCACCCTTTTTATTTTGTAAATTAGATGATGATTTAGCTGTAATTTGGAACCACCGCAATCCTCACCGACAAGTAGCATTGCCCCATTTTCCCCTCACACACAGGTACAACCCCGGGGAAGAAGTTGTCTTTTAACTAAAACCTGAAGGTTTTAAATTTATTCATTAGAAAACTCATCTATTCTCCTCATTCAGTGTTCTGAGATCTTTCCCCCCAATTTACTCGTTTCCCTAGTGTGATAGCAAAATAGCTACTGCTATTCCCCTGTCAAGATCAAGTGTTTACTTGGCTTTTTATTTGGACGCACGGAAAAATCTTGCTCTCATTTGACCAAACACATTGATATTGCTTTTGATTCTCAGGGTCCTCTCCACAACGCCTTAGTTAATGCAATTGAATCATACAAGGCGATCTCACGCAACAGTCCCTATTCCAAGAGGATTTTCTCACACAAGCTTTTGAAGAGGTGATGTACAATCTTGATCGGGTAAGCAATTTGTTGTTGTTCTCAGCTGACTCCTCCGTTCCCCCTCGACTCTATGTACCGAAAACCTGTTTCCCCGTCCGTTGATGCTTTTGCCAGTGAGCCGATCTTTTGTCAATTTTGCTCGTAAAAACATTTTGTTACACCGGCTATTTACTTCCCATGAAGAGTGTAAAGAAAAGGCAACTGTGCTTCTACTCGCTTTGAAGCACAGCACTGCACTTGTAGTATTGCTTTTGTTGTCAATGTACCTTGAAGATAACCTTTTCACATCGTTGCTCCTGGGATCTTCACCTTATGACTGTACAGTGTATATAGGCGGGATCTTTTTGCAGCATTGTATTCGGGCAATTGGATGTTTCTTGATTAATATTGTTGCTTTCTCAGCATTTTATTAGTTAAAAAAGCGCGTATTCATGGTCAGGAAGTCTTTACAGGGAATGCTCACTGTTCATACTTCTGGGAAGTGTACCTCGACTCTGGTAAAAATACTCGATATTTGATCTTAAAATAATTATTATTCTCAGATGAAAAAGATTGTCCTTAATTATCAGTTGCTATACTACATGGTATGGTTTCAGGTTTAGCATATATCCTATGTTTTCAAGAGTCAATATAAACCTTCATTTTGTAGAGCGGCGACCAGCCTAGCAACTTTTCGGGCAGTTTCTTCGAAGGGAAAGGGTTGTTTCTCCAAATGACCTCTAAAAGTTACCTGTGACAAGATTTCACTATTTTGTCCTGAAGTTTTCTGTTAGTGTTCATTGTTACAAAGGGTCTTCTGTTTAAGGTTACATACGTCTCCTTACCACATGCATGCATTATCACTCACTCGTAGATTATCAATGTTAGGAGTGCCTTGTAAGAACCCTACCACCTTAACCTACACCCAAATCCATGTTTGGGTGCCAAAGCTATAGTACACTCAAAATATTTATAGTAAAATATCAGATTTGATCAACTCGAACCGGATTAAATTAGCTTGGGATTAAAAAACCAAACCAAGCATTGATTTTTAATATACACACGTGTAATAACGATCAAGAATATTTTGTAAAATAAAATATCTAGTCTGATCTATTCGACCCTGATCACATTAGATCGGGACTCATCACCAAAGTCTATTATTAAATTAAACTTGAAAATCGGACCCCATCACCTATCTCTATGAAGATCACTTTTACATATTGTTATACAATATCAATCAAGGATATATGAGGGATAAGAAATGTATTGCTCCCAAACAGCCAACAAGACAAATACTAGGTGGATAAACATCTTTTTTATTGCATGTGGTTCAAGGAAATTGTGGGTCTGTGGCTTAACATGCGACCACAAGTTTTCTGCTGCTATTGCAAGGACTGATAGCAGCAATTCCATATTCATCTGTAATAATTTCATTGAAATATCATTCTTGTTCTGTCATTTCAATGTTTGGCACCGAATTGATTTGATTTTTAAGGACATGCACATGATCCGACCAGAATGCTTACCTTGAGAAACTCAAATTTATAGTGCACGCGGTGTTTCTTCTTAAATAAGCTTACCTAACACCCTCTTAGGCCACTCCTTGGTCATTGTATTGTTTAACGCGGTGAGCTGGAAAGAGCGAGCTTGTCTTCACAATCCCATCGAAACGTTAAGTGGACTTAAAAGAGTACTGTTTGCAATAGCTTAATTTAAGTGCTTATTATTTTCTTGTTAGAAATAAATTGCACCGAATTTTTATTTGCAACTTATGCTTTTAAGGTTTAATTTATTTACGAAGCACCCTTTGTTTCACAGCCTCTCAACTTTGCTTGTAATTTTCTCAACAATTTATTTTCATCACGAAAACACAAGTTACTGCAAACACTCCAAAACCAATTAATAAAATGACTTAAGTGACACGAATTGATTGAGATAATATAATTTGCTCGACTCAGTTAATTAAAAAGATAATAAAATATAATTACCCTTTGTTGAGGATGTCTGGATTCATTTAATTGCCTTGTCCTAGCTTGTTGGCTATATAACTAGTACAGTCCTAAGTGGGTAAGGGTTGCATGATCTGCACGAAAATCAAACAGCTGGCCATGCATGCATGCATGTAATATTAACATATTAGTTTTAATCTAATTAGTCCCCTCTCATCATCTCTTCCTTGTACAAATTGTTTTCTTTTGAACCACGTGTTTTTCATTTTCATACCTCATTGTTCAAACTCACACCAAAACACCTAAAATCAAACTGACTATGATACATCATACCTTGTCCACCTCCAGACATGCATGCATATCCAAGAGTTTTAATGTATATCCCCACGTTGTCAACATTTTCAACTGCATGCCTCAACTACTGTAGATCCTAAACACTGTGTTAACACATGTACACTCAAACCCCTCATCCTATATATAGATAGATACGTATAATATGGGGATTAACTATAAAGCACAATTTGCGTCCATCATCGATCCATCGAGTAAATTTAAGGTAGCAGAAACCTATATATATAATGGTTGGTGATGGGTACAACTGGAAAATCCCATCGGCAGGAAATGATGATGATCTTGATCAAGGTGGTGGGAAGAACAAGATCAAGATCAAGAAGAAGATGAAGACACCAAAGGGTCACATTGTGGTGTATGTAGGTGAGGAGATGAGGAGATTTTTTGTCCCAATTTCATGTTTGAAGAATCCTCAGTTCCAAGAGCTGCTGCAACAATCTGCAGATGTGTATGGATTTGATCATGGGCAGGGTGGGATTTTGTTGCCTTGCAATCTCCCTACTTTTCTCAGGGTCATCAACTTCAAACCCCCCAAGTCGTCGTCGTCGTCGTAGCTACCTATATATAGACACAAGACAAGCACTCATTTTTTGTGTATGATTAGTTTCAACTTTAATTTCAATTCAGCGTAATTAGCACCTTTGTGAATACCTCTTGTATTCTTTCCGCTTTCTCTATGGTACGAAAAAACGACGACCAGCACAGCAAATCTCTTTGTGTGTGATATCATATATCAGTTGTTGTGGAATTTTCAATTTGAATCGTAGTTATTACTGCTCCGAATAGCGAGTTGGTGAGCACAGCCCCACTGAAATATAGAGTGAATCAGAACCACTAGTTCTCATAATCAAGTTATGGGTAGCTACTATCCCAGACAAGTTCGTGTTTAAATCGATTTTGTCCAGTAATATTGATAAAGTAATTAGTGTACGTAGTTTGAGTTATGTGAGTAAGTTTGTCCCGTCTTGTAATTTTTAACTGTTATAACATCTCGTAATTGATTTTATTGAATCTCGAAATTTCAAATTTTTACTTGTGCAATTGTATGTGATTGTTGAAAGGAATTGAATATATAATTTTCTTCTACTGGAAAATTCGTTTTTGTACTTAAATACTTTTGCAGGGAGTTCAGCAAATGGAACCCTAAATTCAAGAATGGCATTTTTCCCCTTTTCAAATTTTAGGGCATGAAGAATGCAAATGTGTGAATATGTATACAGATAAGTACCATAAATCTTCTGGTCAAAAAAGGTACCATAATCTTAGTTAGTTAATTTTGGCGGGAAGGAGAAAGTTGTTAACTATTTTTCCTAGTTATAATTAAGAGTAAATTACAAGAAGAGTCCCGAGATTTGATATAATTATAATTATTTTTTTGTCGTTTGAAAAATTACAAATACCTTTTTATGTTTGATAAAATTAATTAATCCGTGGATGGAGGTTTGAAATTTTTAACTTTTTCTTTACTATTTTTTTATAAAGTAAAATTAAGAATCGAACGAGGTGGATGATTTTTTTTTTTAAAATTATAAAAAAATATCAACTTAGTCCATAAAAGAATTAATTAGAAATTTTTTTATTAAATAAAATTATAATGCATAGTCCACAAGGGCTTTTCGAACAATTCACCAGAAAAATGGATGATAACCTAAGGAGACTAACAGATTGAGCTAACGTCTGACGATCGTTAAAATTAGAGGGTATTGGTAATATTTCAAATGATAAAGTGACATTCATAATCATGCCAAAAAGCTCATTAAATTACCTATATATAGTTAATGGCTGATTTTAACTCTTGTTTGTTTAAAGAGGATCAAAGTTGATTTTCAAACATTCGAGGCTTCGTTTGGTTTAATGAGGGAAAGGGAAGTGAAAGAAGGAAGGAAAGGGAGGGAAAAAAATAATAGTTTTCTTTTAAATTATTTGTTATAATTGGAAGAAAAGTCAACTTCAATAATTTTCTTTGTTTGGTACAAGAACGTAGATTAGGAAGGAAAGACTAAATTTTGTAACTTTATCGATGAACCCATTCTCTTCATTTTGTATTAAAAACTAAACAAGTTAAAATTATACTAAAATAATTTTAAAGACCTTACAAACGATGTTAACGATACGAATGAGGTCCCCATGAACAATTTCAAGGTCATGGGGATCGAGTCACATAAAAGTATGAGTATTTGTCGCACTTTATATGAGTTATTATAATATTTTTTTTATTATTGTTAATTATATTGACGTATTGCTCGGTATAAGGTCAGATCTCAGTCACTTCACAGTTGCTTGCATCCTTTTACCGCCGACAAAAATAGAAGCCGAAATCTTGGAACGAAACCTTAAATCAGTGTTTGGATACAAAGTCAATGCTGCCCTCATCAATTCAGGAAAATTCCCAATGAGTTTTGAAATTTTTGAATTTCTAAAAATATTCAAAAAATAATAGATATAATACTAATTTATAATGTTTTTCATTGAAATTAATCAAAATTTGCGTGCTGACGTGCAAAGAAGAGAAAATTTGTTAGTTTAGTGTACAGAAATTCAGACATTAGTCTTGAGAAATATAAGGGGAGAGATCGATTGTTTTGATCACTACCCAAAAATTTCAAGACTTGCCATAATCATAACGTACAATTAAAAAATATTTGGAAGTTGAGGTTTTTTGGAGAAAAATGCCTAACGATGATGGGAATAAAAACGCTAGGGTTTTACAATTTAAGAAATATTAATTGGTTCCCTTGCAAACTTAAAGGGTGTAGACCAACTTATAATTTTTTCAAATTATTTTATAAGATGTTTGAGAATTTATAAGAGTGATAAATGTTTTAAACAATAAAATTATAAAATAAAAAAAGATATAAAATGCTTACAAACAAACATCTTATCTTTTAAAAAAGTAACGAGTTTGGAGATTATTTTTAGAATTTTAACAAGCTTTTCAATTTTAATTACATTAATTAAAAAAAATTATTATTAATATCTTATAAATTATATATCTTATTTTATCTAAATATTTCAAGAGCTTGTTTTAAAAAATAAGATCAAATATTTTTATAAACTCTAATAATACTTATAAGAAGTACGAACTCTCACCCTAATCTTTGTGGTGACCAACCGGGTCTGGATTTGGATCCCAAAACTAAAGCAAAAACAATAATAAAATAATTATTATGGTCCAAGTGTCAAAAGGCTAAGCCCAATTATTATTACAAAGCCCAATGCACAATACAGACATCAGCCACGTGTCGACCCAGGAACCCGGAAAGGGATGTGGACCAATGAGGGTGCAGAAAGAGATCGTATCTCGACCCGGCCTTTCGTCCACGAGTTGTGATACCCACCCGTCACTCTGCCGCCTCCGTATTGATTTCCTGGCCACGTGGCGGTCCCTCCACGCCTCCCATTTTTTTTATTATTAACTATTAATTATTCCTCAGAAAATTAAAAATAAACAAAAAACCCAGAGAAATTTTCTCTGCCAAAGCTCATTTCCAAAAGGGTTGTAGCTCTCTCTCTCTCTCTCTCTAGAACCTCCGAGATTTTGGATTCCGAAGAATCTTACCTAGGGTTGCTAGCTGGTGCCTTTGTGGACTGAAGTTTCCGGATTTCGTTTCTGGTCAATTTTGTTGGATTTTCTGGCGTTTTACTGGTTTTCCGGTGAGTTTTCCGGCGAGCTTCAGTTAATAGGGTGTTAGCTCTCAGTTTTAGCTGTTTACTTGTTGTGTAGCTATTTGGATTTGGTTTGTAGTGCAAGATTTATACGGTTGGTCTGAAATTCAGATCAAATTATAAAAGATTGAAGCTTGAAGATAAATTCTATTAATTACTTTTTTCTTTTTTTCCCCTAAAAAGAAGAATTTTAACCTTGATACTAGGGGAGCTCAATTTTCAATGCTTTGGAACCAATTAATTGCTTTACATGAGCTATCCGAACCCTTTTTAATTTCGATAATTTTCTTGTTAGAAGAGATTCAGTTATTTTATTTCTTTGGGAAGTCATGCCCAAAACCTCTGGTTTGCTTAGCAAGTAGACATCCTTTGTTTTCCCTTTTCTTCTTTTGGTTATTTGGAATTTAACTTCATCTGCCTTTTTCTATTGCTTGAGGTTGTTCTGAATTAATCTCAAGGTGTGGTGTGAGGGTGTTCAGTTTTATTCTTCGTTAGTTTGTTTTCTGATATCCTATGTTTCATCAGCAAGTAGGCATTCTTTACTTTTTGTTGTTTGTCTGAATTGGACAGTTTATAAATTGATATAGCATGGGAATATGGCTTGTGTCTTTGGTGCGTCACTGTGAGTTCTATTTTTCCTTCTTGCAAATTCTTTGTTGTTGGCTTCTGATATTTCTCTATTTGCTTGTTTCTTGGTGGATTTGGTGAACGGAGGCAAAGGAAGGATTTGTATGTAAAAATGATGGAAACTTCAAACAGTTCTGGTGTCGGCTGAATGCTTGAAGTAATGTCAGAATTGTGCATGTATGAGGTAAGTTCTCATTTTCAATATTGTGTGTCAAGATGTCATGCTCATGACTCAAGCCACCAAGGAAAGAACTATTATTTACAATATGCACATTGGTGGTTTTTCTTGGTTGTTAGTTTTACCTGTAAAGATTCTGAGTGAATTATGAAGGCACTGCTCCATTGAAGTATAATCGTGATGCACAAAGTAATTGTTCATTTACTGTGCTGTCACATGTATAATTTTTGTTTAATTTTTTAGGATATATAGAAAGTTGGCCACAAATTGTAACGTTTCATGGAATTTGCCTTCACATGTAAAAACATGTTCATTGTTCTTGGAAAATATCTCCCAGAGAAGCTAAGTTGGCCTTGTTATGAGTCAAAATAGCATTTTTGTTGACAAAGTGGCATAGCTCCATTTTTGCGTTAGTATGTCTTAGGAAAAATATATTTCAACTTATCTTTTTCCAATTTATTTCTAATTGGCCAAATTAGTTTTTTTAGGTCATATCTATATGAATCCCTCACTCAGATTTAGGAAACTCAAAAAAGTAAGGTGCTGCTTAGCAAATTGTACTTGGAGGTTTTCTGATCTAGTGCGTTATTTTTATTTTGAAATTTTCTACAAATTTGAGAAGAATATACTTTTGATGTTATTATAGTGTCACGATCAGGAATTGGTGGAATTTTGGCTTGTGACAATAAAAATATTATTTACAATATGATGTTTATGTCTTATTGTTCTGCTCCCCCCACCCACACCCGCACACACACACACACACACACACACACAATTTTTTCATCTTTACTAACACCAAATATTAGATGGACATGACACTGAAGAATTCACCAGGATCTTTAAGGATCATGTCAAAGCTGACTTTCTGTGCTAGTTCTAGATACTTGTGTGACCTTATGCTTTTGGATAAGTCATGGACAATAGATGACATACGATAAGTATGTAGCAAATGAAATGGGGAGTTTATGATGTTTCCATCTAAAAAATAGTTGATATTGTGACTGGTCAATTAAGCCATTGTTAGCTCATATTTGTCAATGTGGACTTGGCCATTTCCATGTATTCAGGGGTAATAGGTCCAGGATAAGTCCCCAGAAGTGCATCTGTTGTTGGTATGTATAAACCTTGAAAGGATGCAATAAACACTGTTATTATATCAATGATGATTTATTTCTTGCACCGTGACTAAAACACTGGGCAATGTCTTATTTAATGTTATATGCTGATTTTAAATCTTAGCTTTCAGTACTATCTTTCAGCTAGTTCTGCGGTGGTCCTAAAACAATTGAACAAATTTGAATTCACTTCAATAATGGTTTGTGACTCCATCAAGGCATCACTCATGAGTCACTTCTTCTTGAATGTTTGCTAAATTTTTAAGTTGTAGCATTGGTGCACTCATTTTATGGAAGCAGCTGCAGTTATTACAGCTAAAATTCTGCAACTGCTGTTTCAGTTTGAAGACATAGTTTGGGATGAGTTATGCCATACCGATGATCATTTAGTGCCCCATTCTGAATCTGAACAGCCAGTGATCGTTCCATTCTGGGTGATAGCCACAAGAAACTTCGCCGTGAAACAACTAGTATTTCAAATCATATCAGAGATAGAACCACTGCTGGATATGTTGATCAGGGAAGAGAACAACAAGATTTTTCATCTTTGAGTAAAAGAAGGAAGATGATGTTGGATAAAGATTCGTGGCCCCACGGACCAAGTGACATATTTCATTCTTCGTCTGACAGCGACTCAATTAAAGAAGCATCAAGTTTAGCTTCTGAGAATGCCACATCATCAAGTGCCTCAAGAGGAATAATGCAGACAGGAAAGGTAGTGCAGTTAGTGCTAACGATGCCCTTCTTGGTGACAAGATCACGACAGTTGATAACAACTCTTTCAGTTATCCTCTTGGTGACATTACTCACACTGGCAACAATCTCGAGTTCTTTGCTAACACCGAGGACAAAGATTCAAGTGATTTCTTGTATTATGGTTGGCCTGAAATAGGAAACTTTGAAGATGTTGACAGGATGTTTAGGTAATGCTGAATTTTTTCATCATTGTGGTTTTCATTCTTATCATATGGTTTCTGATCACAAATGTTTCCTGTGTTGCAGGAGTTGTGATTCAACATTTGGACTTGGGGCCAGTAAAGAAGACGAGTTGGGCTGGTTTTCATCAGCAGATAATATTGGTGGGTCTGGAGATGTTGTGAACTCAGATGTTAATAAGTTTCCCTGTCCTGAGTCAAATCTGGTGGAAACTAATTCAGAGAATCATGATTCCTCAAGGGCTTACTCTGTTAATGATTCCGCTATGACTAGTGCACATGTCAGCTACAAAGACAGTTCTTGGACCTCAGAGAAATCAGATTTGTATGTCTTTTGTGAATGGACCTGCTGGTGCTGAAACAGAAGATGGGTTTATCCAGAAAAAACAGGTCAGTATATGTCTGTGATCTGAACCATTGCTTCGCATTCTTTTGAGACTTACTAAATGTTCAAGGAGTAATTTGGTACCGCTATTTATGACTGAGGTCAGTTTTTTTATGGGAGTTGGTTTCATTAGTAGAATTCTTGTTTATGCTTTCTGTGGATCATAAACTTTCATATGTTTATTTTTGCACCTTGATCAAATATCTCTTGCTTCTCCAGTAGATTCTTCCTAGACCATTCCTGTGGAAGGATGATTGCATCATTGCAGGCGGAGAAATATCAATAGCTATGTTGTGTTTATAGTCGTATATGCATGTCAGACTTGAAACATGAAGTGCAGTTTTTCAAAGTTTCTTCAAACAGTATAACTGCCTTTTAATTTGTATGTGACGCTTGGCAGGTAAACGAGCACAAAAAGCACTTTAAGTTACAGAACCAGTCTGTTGGGAAGGGAAAAGAGCACTATTTCGGAAATGGTAGTTTCAGTTATATGAATAACCTGTCCAATGAAGTTGTGCAGCTCCCATCTGAGGCCACTACTCATCAGGCTTTACAGCAACAACAAGCTTCTAGTCCGGATTCCTATAATTATTTACAGAATCCTGTGTCTTTTCTGCCTTCAGATAATACCCAGTTGTCCGATCCAACTTCTGTAAATCTGAATATATCTGGTGTCAAATCTGAGAATAATGACTTGACATCCCCTTCACCAAGGAATTCATCCAATACATCCAATCAGTTGCCGTCTATGGAGAGTTCTGATGACTCTCCATTTCAGGTAACTGCTCCAGTAGGGCGTGGAAAAAGAGAAAAGCTACATAGTCGTCAAAGCAGTCGATCTTCTGGTAATAGCAGTCTTAAAAATGCAAATGTGACGAGGCAGGCAGCCATGGGTGATCCTGGCTTGACAGGAAAACAAGTCCACTATTATGGAGATAAAGTCGAGAATCATAGTGACATTGAAGGAGTGAGCTTTGTGATTCCTGCAGAATTAGGTTCCTCAAATATACAAGAAAGCTCAACTATGAGTCCGGGCGTGAATGATATTTCACTGGAAGCAGCCAGTTTTCGCCAGCTTCAGCTTGTTATGGGACAGGTATAACTTCCTCCTCAATGCCGTAAAAAGTTGCTCTAATAACTGAGTAATATTACAAGTTTATCTTTCTGCATGCCTGATCCCAAAAGGTCCATTTATAAAGTTGTTCCCATGAAGGACAAATCTGTTTGTATCGAAGTGTGTAAAGGTTTCTGGGGTTAGTTGGTTGAGATGCATTAGGGCAAATTTGTTGTTCTGCTGGCTTCTCTTTTTGGAGTCAATCCTAGTGGACATAAGCTAGTCCAGTTTGCATTTTCAGTTCATCTATTTGCTTAAACTTGACGTCAATCAACCTAGTTTTTCTGGTTATATGTAATTCCTTTAAAATGTTGTATGCCCGATTGCTATGCATTTAATTTTATGAGTATTATCTGAATGTATATGCTAACTTCATCCAAAGAGGTGCACTGCAGCATTTTCTTTATACACAGTATGCTGTAATGAAGTCCTGACATTTCCCAATCATGCCTGTGTGTTATTATCATAGTCTGTCGTTTTGTTGTCAGATGAAACAAAGTTTTACATGCTGCTTTAGTAAATGTTCTATATTCATTGACTTTATAGATTTATCCAGGCATTTGAATGCACCAAATACGTGCCTAGTGCTGATGTCCTAGAGGCAGTGCCCTAGGTTCAAAGTTGTAGTGCAGATTAAGTCTTGCCTGGTAACTTGATAGAATCCAGCATGGGTAGCTTCTTAGATAATGACTAACATGAGATGTTGGAAGACCATCTGAAATGCATGAGAGCGGTTCTTAATAAGAGACAGCTCCGTAAAAGCATTTGTAGAACTGCCCTAAAATTATTACAGATCATTAATCTTAAAGAATCGAGGAGAAATGGTTCATTTTATCCATGTTCTACTATAGACTTTAGCACCAGATCTGCAGTGCTCTATCCTGTTACACATTCCTGTCTTGGTAGAGTAGGATTTCTAAATTAACGGTGCTCTATCTTGTCACTTATTCAAATGCGTTGAAACTAATTGTGTCTTGAAATTTTTGGATTAGTTGGATTTGAGAACAAAGTTATGCATAAGGGACAGTTTGTACCGTCTGGCGCGGAGTGCTGAGCAAAGACATAACCATGCGAAGTCCAATGGTGGTTGTGGGGACGACAGAGACGCCAGTGGAGGATTCCTGGCTGAAGGAACAAATCAGTATGTAACCTCTTTCCTGATTTCATGATCTGTGTTTTCTTGCAACCATGTAGCAAGAATCATTTATTAAATCTATCCTTTCAGCATATGCAAAAATCAGTCTTCAGCAGGGCTAAGCTGCAAAAATCAACAATGCTTTCTGCCCTGTCTCTTGAAGTTCTGTACTTACCGAATAACTCTGACGATTTTCATTTTGGATACACCAGTTTGATGGATATGGAAACAGATACGAATCCTATAGACCGTTCAATAGCGCACTTATTATTTCACAGACCTTCAGAATCACATGCCGTACCTGCCCATGATTCATTGCCGTTCAAGTCATCTGGCGTGGTAAGGTTTCATTCCATGCAAGTCCTTCCAAAATCTTGTTAATGATAACCATGTGATCTTTTAATGTTAGGATATTCTTGTATCATCAATAGGTCCATGGATCTCTCACAGGTCCGCCCTTAATGGTGGATAATTTGGTTAATTGTGAAGAAGCTGCCTCAGAAATAGAGAAGCTCTCTGAATGCTGAGTGTTAGTGCTACAAGGGGATCTCGTTTCGGCCAAATAAGAAGTGTTGAGTCAGGTATAGGAGAGGGCTCAAGCGTACAAGCACAGTCGCTCCAAATTTTATGATGCCACACACCTTAAGTTTCTGGTTTCAACTCTGTGGGGGCGATTCTGGTAACAGTTTACATGATAAGCTGTTTAATCTTTCATAGTTGCAGATATTTTTTCACCTCTGTAATTCCGAAATCTGGTTAATACTGTCTCTATTGGTCGTTATACACACAATCCACTTGACTTTAACTACCAGGACCACCTAAAGTTACTGACATGCTGACTTATCCCCTGGGGTTCTATCCTCAAAGCAACATCAGTTTCTCATTCTGGATGAAACGTTCCATACCATCTCCAAATTACAGAACTTCAAGGTAAAAATACTCTCCTACCGCTCCATCTTTGTTCGTTGGAGTCGGTGAAAGAGTTTGTAGAGCAGAGTCTGAATTTGTCAAAAAGTGAACGACGCCATGCTTGAATGGTAGTTGGAACCTATGGATGTATCTCTAAGCTGTGCCTCACAGAGACGTCCATTTTCAGCAACAAGAAGTTGTGTTAATCTGGGAAGAAGAACTACCTGATATAAAAGCAAACACGAGAACGTTTCTGCAGAACGGCTAACAACTATAAAATTAAGTTAAAAAGGCGGATCAAATTTGCTTTTGTATTTATAGAAATTGTCAAATGAACTCAATAACAGTCGTAGAGTATTCCTTGCGGGTGGGTGTGGAAGGAAATACAACTTGTTTGCATCAGACATACAAATAGAAACAAAAATAATGCTAAGGATAATTATATTTGCACCCTTGATTCATACAAAAATACCAGTCTTTTGAATAATATATGTACATAACTTTGAATATTTTTACACAAGTCAACCCTATTTTTTTGAGAAATTATACACACTCTAATGTTAATACCATGATACACTCCTTTTTTTCCTTTCCATTATTAGGGGTGATTTTTGTAAATTAGTTATGGATTAGGAATTGTAAAATATAATTATCCCACATAATAAAACCAAAACTAGAACAAATCAAAAGGCTTTTGTTTGCTTAATCAGGATTACACTCATTGCATCTCACTATTTTAATAAATCTCCTTATTTTTATCGTGTTAATATATTGTTTTACTAAATTCTGCTTATTGTCAATATATTTTAATAAATTTCCTTAATTTTATTAACTTGGAGTTTTGCCTCTCGCAAGTTTCTAATTGATTTTACTTTTTTCAGCTTAGAGAAAAACTTATGAATTATGTTGTAATAGTTCAGCGAAATAGTTCAGCGAAATACCATCTTCACTCATTTACAAATTGCGTACATAAAGAAACGTATGTATATGTGGGAATACTTAGATTCGTATTCGTATCCGTATCATTTCCAAAATCATTGATAATTGATGTTAACAAAGATAAGGAAATACATAGCTGTTGTACCAAATTTCAAACCCTTTTACTGTTCCTTTTGTACAACCCAAAGGTTGTCTCTTTCCTTGTTTCTTCAAATCCCTCCCCCCCCCCCCCCCCCCCCAACACACGCGGACAGAAGAGGTACGTAAAGAAACGAACGTCCTCGAGGGTCAAAACTCGAACCCTCTTTTTCTTTCTCCGTTGCCGTCCTTGGCCGTTCGAGCCATCAAGAATTCACCTTGCACGAAGGATAATATAAATCAAGAAAAGGAAATTAGGAATCTTGGTCTGGGGTGGATACACATAGAGAAATACTAGGTTTTGTATGTAGTATTCATGGATAAGGTGTATAATAAGCTGCGGAATTTGATGCGTACCCGAAAATCAACGAGGATTTCTCCAGCGTACGGCCTCCGGTGGTTGTTTGTTCTATCGTCATTGCTTTGCTTTTCCTCTCTGAGTTCAGTATGTATTCTTTGACTTTATAGTACTGTTTTATCTTAATTTCTGTATTTTTGTGCTGCTATTTCTTAGTTTCTTGAAATTGCCGGGACGCTTTGTGTTTGTCTGGTTGGGTGGTACCTAATTTTAATTTTTATTCTGTCTCTTTTTTGGTGGGGATGCTGCTTCAAAGTTTGAAATATTAGTCCGTGAATGCCGGTTGTGGTAGTGGTGAAGTAGGGAGCATAACTACTAAGTGATTTATTGGTGGGACTTTGAGAGGAAAATGTGAAATTCATAGATGTAGATCTGACTAGCGTTGTATTAATCTTGTAACTAGGAGCTTTCAAATTAGTTCTTGAACTGATATCAGTGGAGTAGGAATTCTGTGGCATCATCAAGATTATCTTGTACTCGATCTCCAACATGATTAATATATCTACTTTTGGCTTTTCACAGATTTGAGCTTATTCTTATGGTGTTTCCTTAGTTTTGTATATAAGGCGGTAAATCTATTATTTGTTCTTGCAATTAACATTTTAAATTGACAGAATTCCCAGTATGGTACATAAGGACATTTTGTGGTATATCTTGAGGTCTTCTCGTGGAGCTATTATTTTAGGATGGTAATATCAAAATTATGCAAGGAGTGCAGGGAAAATTCACGGTTCTTAAGGTCTCTGGTTGTGTGCGGGTATTAAACTAATTAGATCGGGATATAAGTTAAGGGCCAAAGAAAATATGTACTTTTATACTAGTATCATAGAAATAGTTAAGAAGGAAAGAAGAAATATAAAGACACACCCCAATTCGTTGTATACTGCTTACTTTCTCTGACACTTAAATTGCTGAAATTTGTGAGAGTAGAGATGAGGTCTTGGCAAGTCTCTTTAAGTTTTTTGGTCTGGAAAATAATAGTCTTCAAATTAATTTCTTGAAGCTATATCTCAAGATGAATTTGTCTTGGTTGATCTTACTCTAGTTCCTGAGAGTATATTGATCTTTGTTTCGGCATCCTGTATGGCATCACATGAAGTGTTCTTCTCATGTGGTCTTACGAAAAATGTTGCTCTTCCTTAAGGCAAGGAATACTCCAATATTTTTCGGTGTAATATCTTACTATAATTTAGGAGACATGTCTGATATGCCGAAAACAATATTCTAAATCTGTTATATTTGAAGTTTCACTTTTGTTCTCCTTTAAATTGGATATCATATTCATGGATCTCTTAATTTGCAGGATTATACCTCCACACGGTTACAGATACAAAGCTTGTGGTGGACACGTCAAGGGGAGGAAAATTACGTATCAATGTGAGATAACTATCTTTTTTGAAATACCTTAGAAACGTATCCCAAACTCAATTTATGATATAGTGCTCATAACTCTTATCTTGTCGAAGTTGAATTTTGTGGTGCAAGTAGTTAGTCTACCTAGATTGAGTAGGTTGTGGTTCTCTATCATTACCCAGTTAATGAAATTCAGAATATTATATGTTTGAAAGTAGTTCGTATTCACTTATCATTTTGATAGAAGCTTGATCATGAGCAGTAATACTCATTTTTGGTTTAAGTTTGTTCAATAAAATCTAAAGATATACTCCCTGTACATCTGAATTTGAATGCAGTTTGATGTGACCTTTCCTGCCATTCCATGTACGCTGCTGAGTCTTGATACCATGGATATAAGTGGAGAGCGGCATCTGGACATAGTATGTGATGCATTTGGACTTCTACAGTTTCTTTTGATTGTTTGCAAATGTTATTGATTTTGTTAAGTTTTTTTTGCTGTTTGGATCTCAAATAGTCATACTGAGCTTGTATAATTCTCTGATGCATTCCTTGTGTATGCTTCATTAAACTTGCAGAGACACGATATATTCAAGAAACGAAATTGATTCTCATGGTAATGTGATAGAAGTGAGACAAGAAGGAATTGGTGCACCCAAGGTAAGTGGAACCATAATTTTGTGTTGCATTTATATATGAGATATCATGTCTCCTTTTTCTCATCTTAGACTACCACGACTGACTTCTGCTATGTTTGCCATGAGAAAGTAGAATTATTAAATGTTGTATTACTAAATGAACTAGACAATGTTATCCGACCATTAGTGCTGCATTCCATCTTTTCTTTGTGTCTCTTCATTTAGAATGCTGAGCTATTTTGCCAAGTTTTGTTTTAACCTTATTACATGTATAAGATTGTAAAAAGTAAGATTCAGTTGTTATGTCTTCTTTCTTTAAATGGCAAAAGATGGTATTGCTGCATACCTGGACTTGCTGATGGACTGTGATATCATTGTTTGTGGACAAGGTTCGCGTGGCTCCGTATATGCACACAATTACCTAATAATATGACCTGTTGTGCCGATGCTGACTGCTGTAGTCATTACCATGTGCAATACCTTCCTGGTTATTTATTATCATATGTACTAGACTTAGCTGCATGAGTATAAGAAACTAATCATGTCTCTAGAAAGAGGCAGGTGGACTACGATTTTGCTTCTTCAGAGTAGACTGGTGGAAAATTTTGGGGGTCTCAATTGATGTCAGAGAATTTCCTAAATGATAAAGTAAATTTGTGATTTTCCTCTGTACTCTTGGTAGAATTGATGACAAAGAAGGAACTACGAATGTTTTTCTAACAGCTTGCATATACAGCTATATTTCATCTGAATACATTGTTGATAAAAGTGTGATCCTAGAATTTATTTGCCACAAAGCCATGGCAGGAAAAGGGTTTTGGATTGCTAAATCTGTGTTTGTACGGACTTGTCCATGTTTCCAAATAACACTGATTCTCCTCAGTCAGGAGTTTAGTCAAATTTGGTCTCTTGCCTATATGTTTCTTGCTTGTGGGTCTGTTTCTGAGGTGCTGGTTATCATCATTAGTGCAGAACTTTGAATTCACTCTGTTTATATGTCCATTCAGCTGACAATAGACATAAGCTCACAGACGTCCCAGTTAAGAAGATAGTAGTCGTGCTTTCTCTGAGATGAAAATTTGTAATCTAATATATAGTCAATAGCATCAGTTGCAATTGGGAGTTTTGCTGTAATTGGTGTTTGAACTGAATGTTACCAAGTATATGATCTTGATCATTTTTCTTTTGCTGCATTTGAACCTTGATGGGTGCTCAGTAGCACTTCTATAAACTTTCTAGGCTGAACTTTTTATGCTACATATTCTTTATCCCAAATATCATTTTGGAGATAATAATACCCATTGCTGTATGTTAGATTGGTTTTATCCTAAAAACTATTTTGTCTGTAGGGTCCTTATGTATTTCTATATTTGTCTCGTATGTTAGTCCTCTCTTCTGTCTCTTATATATGTGCCCTCTCACTCATTCACTCCCTAATTTTGTCGTGTCCTTATTATGTTAATTTCAGATTGAGAGGCCTTTGCAGACATGGTGGCAGGCTTGAGCACAATGAGACATACTGTGGTTCATGTTATGGTGCAGAAACGGTATCTCTATATGTTTTTAAGTGTCTACCTCTATTGGTTAATTACATTTTTAACCTGAGCTAGAGGCAGATAAATTGGATAATCTGCCATTAAAGTTCTTTGATCTTTTCTTGATAACATGCTGCAACTGCCTGACCTAGCTGACATATATACTGGCTTAAATTCCCGACTTATCCTTTTCCTTATTAATGTCATTAACCTGATAAATCACTGGACTGTCTCATAGAGGATTTATTTGCAAAATCTATCCTATTCTCAAATTGGAACATGAAGAACAAGAAAGGCCTAGATAAAGACATTTAACTAATTTTCCCCTTGCATCTCCCTCCGGCATATTTTTATTCATGCAGTTTCTTGCTGAATGATTTTCTATATGCATGAAGTTTATTTCTGGTCTTGCTTTTGGGGGTTGGGGATGGGGGCGTGCATGTGTTCTTTTCTTTTCTTTTTTTTGGGGGAAGGGTGGTTGAATTAATTTTCAGAGGGTATGTTTCTAAACACATATGCCTTTTGCATGTAATAACTTTCTAGAATGGAAAGAGATGTATTTATGTTAATCGGAAGATGATGGTTTCCGGCTAATCCTTTTAGTTTTCTTTTGCAGTCTGATGATGATTGTTGTAACTCCTGTGAAGAAGTCCGTGAAGCATATCGAAAAAGAGTTGGGGATTGACAAATACAGATTTGATTGATCAGGTTGGTCGGATACCATCTTAGTCTTTTCTCTTTATATCTCAATTGAGCAATCAGAATCAATGCAAAAGGTATCTTTCTTTACACAGGAAAACA
Source organism: Sesamum angolense (assembly GCA_034509725.1). Taxonomy (NCBI): domain Eukaryota; kingdom Viridiplantae; phylum Streptophyta; class Magnoliopsida; order Lamiales; family Pedaliaceae; genus Sesamum; species Sesamum angolense. The sequence continues at coordinate 3,525,004 of JACGWL010000005.1, forward strand.
ATCTCATGTCTTCTTAGAGGTCTTGATTGAAATTTGAATAAATGCTTCTACTTGTCATACAATGAATCAAATGATTTTCTTGGAGGTCACAGTTGAGTAAATACTTTGACTCATGATACTAATACACCTTCTTGTACTCAATTGCAGGAATTTTTAGGATACCTTACCTTTTCATTAAGTTCCTTTTTTTAAAAATAATTCTACAACTGAATTATTCAATGGGTGTCTCACGACAGTCTTTCCTGTCTTAAGTAATATTTTATCATCATTTGGCACCTATAAGGATGCCAATTGTCTTGTAACCTTGCAGAGTGTGTTAGTGGTTACCGTTATCCATTAGATGCCACATTCTCAAGTTTCCAAATGGGTTATACCGCACTCGAAGGCTTCGGAACTTCAGTCTATGGTATTAGTCAAGATTTTGCTTGGTCTAGGTCGTGAAGCACTGTGATAAAGGGCTAGTCGCTACTTACTCAAAATGATTCTGTAATCATTTTGCTCCTCTATAGTGCTGATAAAAGGAAAATCTGCTCTAGGAAACTATGCTAGAAGAACATTTTATCTTGGCAGTCTTTAGGATATGTTTTATAGAACAACCATGCCTAATTAAGTTTGGTTTTGTATTTCTGCGCACCAGACAACATGCAATTTAAGCATTTTAAATTACTATAGAGAAGCAAAAGGTGAACATGGGCTTCACTTTTGGATATTTGAGGAAGATCCAATGCTTATAGTCGGAATACATTTGATGTATTTGACTATTAACTGTTTGTCTGTATAGTCAGCATTTTGTTTCAGAAATTATTCCTGGTGTAAATTACAAATGATCCATCTAGATGGCTGTGCAAATATTGATGGAAAATGGTGGCATATCGATTTAACCAAAACTGTTTCATGTGCACTGTCACTTGTTTCTCTTACTTCTGTCATTAAATGATTCTCTCTTCCAATGTGATTTAAATTATTTAGTGCAAAAGAGAAGGCTTTGTTCAAAAAGTGAAGGAGGAAGTTGGTGAAGGATGTAATATACATGGATCTCTGGAGGTTAACAAAGTGGCTGGGAATTTTCACTTTGCCCCTGGTAGAAGCTTTCATCAAAATGCGCATCTGCTTGACTTGCTGGCTTTACAAACAGAAAGTTATAATGTAAGGAACTGTGTAATTTCCATGACAGATGATTTACTATTCTCATTTTAAAATCTTTGTCAACCATTTCCAATATGCAATCTTTATTATACAGAGTTTGTCTTTGACGATAAATTCTTTACACTGATCATTTCACTATCGGGCTGTGCAGATAAGCCACAAGATTAACAAGTTATCATTTGGAGATTCCATTCCTGGAATTGTCAATCCATTGGATGGGTAATCTTTCTTCAAGACTCTCAACATTTTAATCTATCATTGATGCAGAACTGCAGCAAATGCAATTAATTTTTGGAATTGACGTCCTGAGGGCAAAGTTGGAAGTCAGTAGAAGATGCTGTTGAATTTGTCATCAATTTTTATAGTTTGTAACTTATATTTTATTTTCATGACATATATGTGTCCTTGTTCACAGTTACTCTCAAACTTAAATTTTTGAGAATAGAGCTTCTATCTGCCAGATTTGTGGCTGAGAATTAGGAAAAACAGAACCGTTGAGAGATGCTGATCGAGTGAAATATAAAAAAGTTTTTTCTCCCCTGTTTTTATTCCCCTGTTAATTTTTGGTAGACTTTTGGTTTGTTTCAGCTAGTCATTGAAATGACCTAAAAACGTTCGCTGTTCCAATAGTTAAGGGCCAATGGGTTACAAGTTGAGGAGAAAACCGCCAAAAATGGTGAGTGGTAAATCAAGAAGAGTGTTTAGCCAAAGGTATTAGGCTTTTTCTAAGGGGCTTTTATTTTTAAACTCAACTCCGATCCTCCGACTTGTTGTAAACTCTCCGCTTCTCTCCACCACCTCCGCAGAAGAGAAACCCCGTGCTCATATAAAATGCCAATGACCGCAACGGAATATGTTAGGGTGATTTCCCTCGGAGAACACCTTTTTACCTTCCTTACTCGTGGTCAATAGTAGTCCCCAGTGAAACCCCATCCTAAAGTGTTTTTGTCCTCAGAATGGATGGTATATGTGAAAAGCATTAATCCTGAAAAACAGTAATAAGCCGTCCCCTGTGTATGAAAAATTACTAATCTCGTCTACCATGAAACGCAACTGCCCCTTTGCTACAACAATTCCCCCTTGATGGACGTGGAAAACTTCAAGTTTGGCACAAACTGGTTTAATAGAAAAGGGTATTCATCTATGGTTTTCCCTTCTTTTTATAATCCCCACACACGAACTAAGGCAAATAGAAAATCAAATTTTAATAAAAATTCTGTTAATAGTTTCTTTGGTTCGGGCAGAGCCATTTTTAAATTTGGTAAAATAATACCACTGTGGTTTCCTAATCTTTTTTTCTCATTCAAATTTTTTTGCCTTAAGGTGATGATGAATGTTTAGCTAAAGTTTCCATACACTTTATTTCCTCATCCTTAAATTTCTCAAGCACTTTTGAACCTGGAAGCCTCATTAAAGAGGGTTCTAGGTATCAAACTGATAAAAGAGGTTTTTTTTAGGAGAGAGGGTAAAAGAAAACATTCATTTGAGGCCCTTCTTGGCCCTATACCCCAAGTGAAGGCTCATCCTGGGGGACAGGGCCTCCAAAATTATTATAATGAACTATAGTTGCCTAAGGATCCCAACCACTAATGATAGGGCACCCAGCCTCCTCCACAAAATTTTCAATTTTCTTTTGGAGAAAAGAAAATCCTGATGGAAGGTGGAAAAATGAAATGAACAAATATGAAAATGGGGTTATGAGGTTTTTAACATGTAGCTTATTGCAAGAACATTGGTGGGCTCCCTGGCAATTATAGATGCCCTACCTAATTTTGGGAAAGCAATTATGACTGCCAATTCCCCGAAGTTTTTAGAGCCAAAGAAGTGGTTCCCCCCCTGAAAGTAGCGGTTTTTATTTGTGAATTTTTTGCAAGGTGTGTTCCCCAACCCCAATTAAAGTACCCACCAATAATTAGAGGCCATAACTCCAAAATTTCGTCAAATCCCAGTGGTACTTTAGGCCGCTTTAAAGAAAAGTTGAAGAATCCACCTGAAAACGTCCCCTTTTTGTCTTTCCCCTGTTTTATAATAAGAATAATAAACCCCACATCGGCTTTTTTTGCCAAGTTCCCTTCAGTTGGACTTGAGCAATAACAGAGAAGCTCTTGAAGTGGTTTAAGATTTCCCCTCCTGGGAAATGTTTTCTTCCTTTTTTGAAACCCTTTTCCCTCCTATAGAAGGTTATGTAGTGTGGGTCCCCCGTCCAGTGAACAACGTCAATAGACATCCAAGTAAACCTCCTGAAACAAAAGAAAAGCTTAACATGAAAAATTCTTTGCAAATATTTTAATTCTATGTATAGGCTCAACTGTTTGGGTTGGATTTAGTTAAATTGTATTTGCTGCCTTGTTTTTATGCAGTCAGTTTTTGAAAATGCAAAAATAATACGACAAGTTGAACTTTGCTGTGGCAGGATACTAAATAATAAGTAATCCAAGGTCCTTTGCAAAGCAAAATTATCCAGCCAATTTTTTTCCCCTTGGTTGTATTTCTTAAGGAAAATTAGCCTGAGTTTACTGAAAATAATGTTGCAAATTTGAAATTGTTGAAATTTCTTGTTTGATCTTAAACAAGGTGGAAACCTATTTCACAAAGAGGCTCATAAACGAACCGATTACCGCGTTATACAGCTTTCCCTGAACAAAAAAATATCTTGGGTGCCCCATAGTAAAAAGGGAGGTAAAAATCCTGATTTTATTTCCTTTCACTGCATACTTCCCCCCCCAATTCTTTATTCAAGCAAGTTTTTTTTTGAGTACTTTTTGTTGGTCTTTGTTAACTGAGTTTGGGCTGGTTAGAACCCCTGAATTGGTTCTTAAACCAACTTGTTTGTTGTCCCTTTTTCCTGTATTGATAGTGGTTTTTCTTAAATCGTGTGGTAAGCCTTGGGAAGGAAGGAATAGAGTGGGAACCCCAAAAGTTTATATGTTATAAGTGGTAGTTAGATTTAGGAAAGATCCTAAGGCCACCCTTTACTTTTGGGTTGACTTAATTCCCATGATATTCAAATGAACTAATCCCCTCTTTTTGTTTTTTTTTTTTATGTAATACTTCCATTTTTTTTTTATGAGCCTCCGTGAAAATTATTGCCCTTAAACCCCGACATAAAATATGGTGAATTTTTTATGATAAAAGTAATCCAATTTTGAATACAATCCCTTTTAAAATCACCCTCCACTCAAAGTAATATGTAAGCCCTAAAGTGGATTGATAAATGAAAGAAGTTTGAGTAAAATGTAATTGTTTTTTCCACTCTCGCACTCGCCGCTACTTCCCCCAAGTCCCCCCCAAAAGAAACTGTTTCCCCATTGGAAGTTTTTTTTTGAAGTATTTTTGGTGTAAATTTGGGGCATCTTTCAGTGAAGTGGAGAGATACAAATTAGTCGCCAAATACTACATTAGATGCCCTTTTGCGTATCCTGAATATCTTTCTTTGTCACTACTTCTGGAAACTCTACTTCCAGACTATAGCAATTTCTCCCCTTTGACATTTTAATAACTCCTCTTGTTTTTTTATTTCTCTTGTGGCCAGCGCCATAATTCACAAGTTGTGGGAATAAGTAAAAAGATTTTCCTTCATTTAACCATGTCCCCGTACAGGCCAATAACGGCGAAGAAACAGCACACGAGATCGAAAACTCAGAAAATGAAACACAACTTTTAATATAATGGAACACACAGGAAAAGAAGAAAAATGGCAGCTGAAAGGGCATTCGAACTGGTCATTATATGCCCATCACTTTTGAGACTCTTTAGTTTAGAAGGCACAATAGCCAGCAGGAAAGTTCTGTAGTCCAACAAGTCAGAATGAGGCTTCAATTCTCACGCCAAAATGTATAACAGAGTTTGATTAATGATGCTGCAACCATGTCAGCTCCATATTGATCCTTCAAAATTCGCGGGTCTTTTCGTCGACAGTTTTCCCATTTGTGTCGTCACATTGTTCATACTGTAGTATGTGAAAAATTTTTTTTCTTTTTACCTTGCTTGCGTGAACTTTTCAGTTTTTCAAAGTGTTCTAACTGGTGAAGAGCAGGTAATGTGCAGACCTTGATAAATCTTAGAAGCTTTTTGAATACAGAGATACACAAAATCTGACCCTGCAAATAAACTCTTCAGAAACTGGGGAAAAAAAATTTCCAACCTAAAATCTGTGGTTTTTATAGAGACACCTTAAAACAAGACAAAAGAAAATTTTGGCCTCTCCCACCAGTTTTTTTTGAAAATTGTCCCCAATTTAAAGTTTTTGGGAAGAGAAACAACTAATTTGGCGAAGTTCAAATAAAATTACAAGTTTTGAAATTTAAAATGAAATCAATGAATGATAATAATAATCAAAAGAAAAAAGAAAAACCTATTGCCTTTTGGTCCTCCCTTTTGGAAAAACCTCTCTTTTTGGGGGTCAAATACCCCCTCCAAAAATGTATTGACAAAAAATAATCTTTGGTCACCTATTGGTTGGGCGGAGAAAGAACAAAAAGTCACCCAATGAAAAAAATACCTTACTTTAATAGCCACTCCTGGCCGGGCCAAGATGAAGTTATCCGGGTGGAGTTTCTTTTTAACTTGATTGGCCTTTCGAAACTCCGCATTTAATCTCTTTTCCTTCTTTTTTTGCAAATAGCCATGGAAAATGACCAAAACCACTTGATGAGCAACTCAACTTGGGACCATGAGTGGAATTTAGTTTTTGGAAGAACCTTGGGTCCTTTTTCCCAAATTTTGAAATAAATGTTTTTGCAGAATTTTTGGAAAAAGTCAGCGACGGAAATCTTCGATATTGAGTTTTTTTTTAAAGGAATGGCCCCGAAGGGATGGCAAATTGCCCAAAAAAAATATGGGGTCGAGCCCCTTTATAAAGGGAATTCCCATACAACATTTCAACAACGAGGAAATAATTCTTGTACTCCCACCCGAGTTCTTGTTTGTCAGCCCCCTTTCCATGATATCGGATCGCCTCACAAGCTTCAGAAATCCCGTGGTGCAATCAGTCCCAAATCAAACAGTAAAAAATGCCTTTTGCCAATGTTCGGCCCAATGCAAAACAAAGTTGTTTTTGAATCAAAATTATCAATAAAGAAAAAAAGCAAAGTTGCAAGAGTCATTGAAACTAGGACACAAAGAATAACTCCATGAAAACTCAAGAATTCCCTTTAAAAGGCCTGAAAACATCCCCCAGTGAACCATTCAAAAATTCCCCCGAGAAAATCAATTGAAACCCATAATGTTGTCCCTTTTTCTTCTGTCCCAAGCAGTTAAAATGTTCAAGGCTTTTAAACACCTAATCCAAAATGGTGCACCCAGTCCCCGAAATTCAATTTTGCTTAGAGCTTTCTTTTCTATTTCCTATCATTTTTTTTTAACTTGTATGTTAATTACTTTAATTGTAACATGGGGGGATCTCCCGCCCGTCGAAAACTGGAACAAATGTGTTAGCCAAAAAGGTTTTCCCACAACACCGGACCTTGTGGAAATTTCCCCTAATTTTTTTTTCCAGATGTTTTTGGCTAGCCTAACTTGGGAAAGGCCCTGACTAACGCATTTCAGCCGAGGAAGCTTTATCCGAGTCCCCTATTCCCCACGTCCTGGCCCCTTTCCCTGGTGTTTCATGAGCATAAAGTTTTAGTAAAAATACTTGAAAGTAAAAAACGTTTAATCCTTGAAAAAATAGAAAACTCAAACTTTTCCGAAAGTAAGAAAAGAAGAAAAAGAATACACCTGACCAATTTTGCCCAATCACACTTTCTATAAGCCTCCCCAACATGCAGGCCTTTGCCATCCTTCCATCCTTTCTTGATATAGCAGCATGAAATTTTCAAGTGCCATGGGGATGTGTGGCCCCCGCAAAATACTTGCAAATAGCCCCCCTGTTTCACGGTATTAGTTTCCACAACCTTGTCCCCCTCCCTCTGCAAACAGGCCCTCAAACTCCCCCCTGAAGAAAACATTTGTTGGAGCCAAACAAAGATAATTATCCTAATGTTCCTTCAGAAAACACCAACAGCTTGCCTTTCACTGTGGAAAACTAATTCCCCCCAGAAAAAAATAAATTTTAAAAAAACGTGGGAATAAGCAGGTCCCCCAGCCAACATAAGAAATCGAGCCAAAAAGCTTGGCTTCAGAGTTTCAAACAAAATGTCCTGCCCTTTCGACCATGAGGCACCGAGCAAATATTGAAGCCCACCTCCCCAAAGGAAGCAAACGCCCTTTTCCTCAAATCTTTGTTTACGTTTTTCCCCCACTTTAACGGCTCAAGCTTTAAGTTTGTTTCAAAGTTTTTTGAATGAATGTTTTGCTTTTTGCACGTAAGGAAAAATTCGCCCCCGATCCCTTCATACCCCTATCAAGGCTTCCTTACCAATTGCCCAGAATTTTTTTTTGTAAAAGCCCCGCAACGCTTGGGTTATATAGGCAAGGAAATTTTTGAAAAAACAGGTTTTTCTTCTGGCCCTCTCTGAGTCCCCCCCTATGGCCCAATCAAGTAAAAAAATCAAAAGAAAGCAGAAATTACAAGAGTAAGATTAAACAAACATTAAAACAGATAATCCCTGTTTTATGCCAATACTTTATGTACATGGAGAAGAATCATACGCAATGACAGCTTTAAAGTGCAAAGAAACCAACAAAGCAACAATAATTTAAACAAGTGAGAATCACAAGACAACCAAAGGTCCTATAGAATATCATTTAACTTGTTGTAGAAAAAAAACCAAACCATTAGTTAAAATTGGGGTTTTCAGCTTTTTATAAATGTCAAGGCAAAAGACTTGAACTAACCGGAAATGCTTACCTTGAAGTAAAGGAAAAGAATTGGTTACTGAATTTGAAAACACCAGAAATAATTTTTTTGATGCCAAAATACTGCGGAGCTGTTCCCATGGCTTTCAGGGAATTTGGCCCAAAGACATTGGTTTTAAATCAATGATCCCGTCCAAAAGCCAGGATAACCTTCAACCTGTTTTCTGGACAGTACCCTTAAAACCAATCCTCAAGCCCTTTTTCTAAAATTAGACACAAAGGAATAAGCGGTCAAAAAAAATTAAGGAAAGAAAAAATCCAGCAATCATAGTTTTTTCTGGATTTTATTTTTAAGAGATTTCAGAAGCACAATTTACCTACCAAACTTCCTTTTTTAAGTTTTTTCAAGAAGTCAAAACATGGAAACAGGAAAAGACCCTACTGAAAAATCCTTTCTCAAGAAAGAAACAAAACCAAGAAGGATCTTTTTTTGCACAAATTAATAACTAGTAAACAACTGGTAAAAAACAGAAGGTTTTGGAAAAGAATATCACAGCTTTGCACTTAGGGTGAATTGGGAATCAAACACTCATGCTAAATTGATTTTACATAACAAACCAGAAAAAGAATATTTTGGGCTAATTTAAATTTGGGACAACAAAATAATCAGGCTAATAGAAACTGAAAAAGCTTTTCACAAAGAATGGGCCCCTTTGCTAGTTCCTTTTCTCACATCCCCTTTCCCCTTTAATAGATTCGCATAAACCGCAGTTTAGTTTATTTTTTCCGCTTGAACCTACTAAAGAAAAACTAAAGTCCGAAGGAAGTCGTTCCCACTTCATCTCCCCTTTTTTTTCCCAAATTTTTCCCCCCCTTGGGGAAGGTGCAGGAATGAAATTTAACCCAAAGGCTTGAATTAGTGTAATGATAGAAGAAAATTAAAAAATGGAAGTCCCCAGGAAGCCCTTAAATTCTTTTAAAACCAGAATAAAAGAAAACAAGGGGGGAAACCAAACCAAAATTTTAATCCAGCTGCCTTTGTCCCAATGCCCTAGTTGCAAAAGGTTGGACCAAATGAGGTTCCAATATTACTGGGCAAGTTTTTACTCTATCAAGTCCCCAAGACTGAAGGGGATGGCATTTTTTTCCCACATGGAAAATGTACCGTTGTAAGACAAATTTTTTTTTGAAGAGTTAAAGAAAAGTTTCCTTGGTTTATGTAATTTGCTTATTCTTTTCTTTTGGGAACCGGGTGGGCAAGTTGATTATTTACGTGAGTAGGGAACGGTTTTTCAACTTAAAAAATTAATAAATGGCCCTACAATGAGCTTAATTTCTTGACTTTGGAACAAATGGCTGTTATCAACAAATATTTGCCAATGTTTTCGAAAGAAGCAAAACCAGGGAAATTTGGGATTTGCCGTGACCCCCTAAAGAGTTTTTAAATGTACGGCATCATTTGCAAAAATAATTAAAACCTTTTTTAACCACCCCCTGTTGAAAACTCAAACAATTAAAACCGTTGACTTGCTACGTAACAATGGCCATTAAGCCCTTCAATAAGTTTTGAGGACATGAAAAAACCAACACAAGAAGAAGGCCCTTTTTTAAGAGTAAGGAACACTTTCTAACCGATTTTCTGGGCAAATTGCCCCGAGGACTGGTAAGGCAAAAACAATGTGGGATAAGGGAAAATCCTATAACGAAATTTCTCAAAATCGTTGGTCAAGCTTTATGCCAAGTTAAAACAAGATCAAACCATGAAGAATGATCTGGAAAATTAGTTTTTGACTATCCCCTTTGTTCGTCTAAATTTGATATATGAAATGGTCTTTTGGACCTCGATGAAATGGTTTCCCCCAACTTTGGTGGAAATTGCCACTTAAACAGTGTGGTACAAAAAAGAATGACAAAAAATGAGAAATGAAGAAAGGAAACATAAATGTGTGAAATCTTTTTCAACTTCACTCGTGTCTCTTCAGAGTAGAACGTGGAAACTGGAAACATTATGGTTTTTTAACTTGGTAAAAGGGGGATAAATTCCCCCTCTCCCCCAAAGTTGGTAAATAACCTAAAATAAGAATGTACTTCTCCACTAGTTCGGAAAAAACCCTGTTCCCCCCCGTTTCATATAGTACACGTTCTTATTTTCCTTACCATTATAAATCCCCTGGGTTTTCCTACCAACACAATGGACATTTGAAATACAACAAATTTGACCAACTGTTATTTTGCCTTCCCATGTGAAAAGACAGCAAAACTTCCCAAAATAATATCCTTTTCCCCCCGAAAAATTAATTATCCCATTTAACAACGCTGATTTTTCCATTTACTTTTCCTCGCCTCGAACCGAACCTTCAAAAAAAACTTCAAGGAATGCACCAACCCCTTTTTCCAGAGAAAATGTTTTCTTGAAATAGAAAAGGCAAAGGCAAATAAATGGGAAAATAAGCTCAACTAAAAATGGTGGCTCTTTGGAAAATGAAAACTAGAACAACGCCCACTTTCCTGGTAACCCTTTTAAAACATAAAATAACTTTTCAAAAAAATGTAACTTTTTTTTTCCCCTTGAAGCCAAATCAAATAAATTTGTTTGTTAAAAAGTATTCCAAAAACTTGAAAAGTTTAACAAAAGTAAAAATTGCAAGGCCCTAATCCTAATACACTAAATCATCCAAAGAAGGGCCCCCCCCCCTTTAATACAACCTCTGCCACCTGAACACAAGTTTAAAATCCCCAACATTATTTAAAAAAAAAGAACAAAGAACAAGAAAGAGTATATATGGAGTAAGATTAAAAGAGAATAATCAAAACCGTTACCAAAAAGATCCATTCATTTTTACGATTAAACAATCCACATTGCATGAAAAGGATAAAAAGCCAAGCACGAAATGGCAACCACAAACACAAACAACCCACCACCATCTCCTAATCCGTAGCAAAAATGAAGTTTAAATCCCAAAAAGAAAAAACATAGGAAAGCCACCCCTTTTTTGATGTGCCCTCTTCAACAAGCCCTTGGTAGGGGGACCAAGAAATCCCATTCCCCACTGGGCATGTTTTTTGGGGTTGTGGAAACCAAATGAAACTCAAGAAAGACAAGCTTTTTTCCTTTTGTTCCTGTAGCACTGCCCCAAAATCATCATCATCATCAAGAAAACGCATCAACAGAAGCACTATTTGACTGGTCCAAGGAAACCCATTCATTGACTGCTTTGTAAGCCACAGTTCTGCTCAAGGGTCATTTTCTCTAGCACCACCTCTCTTCTTCTTCTTCTTCTTCTTGTTTCAAACAAAGGCCTTTTTGGGACTCTCTTTGTCACCCATCATCATTTGATCTATTTTATTCTTTTTTTCTAAACAACAAAGAGTAGAAGAAAATTATGGGGAAGAGGAGAAGAAAAAAAAGAGTGCCGGGGGGGGGGGGGGGGGGGGGGGGGGGTGGTTATGCGGGGTTGTTTCGATTGTTTAGGCGAAGCGGTGAATAGGATCTAGGTGGGTAGGGTATATGTTTTTTGTGCCTATATATACATGGAAACTGAACAGGTCATCTTTACAGGGTTTTTCTTACAGGACACCACGTAACCGGAAATTATTCCTATTTCTCCCTCCCTCCACTCTTCTTCCTCTCAACCCTAAATGCCCAAACTCATAATCTCATATTTATGTACTTTTTTTCCTTTGCTATCTTATATAAAACAAATTATAACAGGATAAAGCACGCTTTCGTCCGTCGAGATTTATTTAATTATACGTAATTTTTTATAATTTAATAAATTAAATTTAATACTTTTGAAATTTAACTTTTTTATCTAATAAATAAGTTTTTCTATTAGCAAAAATATATTAAATTTACTGATATAAATAAAATAAAAAAACTTATATTTGCCCTCGACTAATTTATTGTGGGTCAAATAAAATTTTTTCAACTAAACTTTTTTTAATAACGGTGAAAATATATTTCCTCATATGTATTAATGTGTGACGATGTATGAGGATAATTTAATCATAAAAAAATTATTTGACCTGCAATAAATTTATAATAAATCAATTAGAAAATGAAATATAAATTTTTATTTGATATTTTTGTTAATATTAACAAATTTAGTGAATTTTAACTTATAAAAAAATATATTTATTAGATGGAAGCAAACATTAAAAATATTAGAATAATTTTTAAATTATAGAAAATCAATGTGTAATTACTATAATTATATCATATATCTAGAAAGTATCATTATCTTTCTAATAAATGATTTGCCCATATAAAATTATTAAAAATATTTGTATTTTTTTTAAACAAAAATATTTTGTTGTATATGTGATGAGTGTGAGAGTTGGGAAAAACTGAATTTGGAGTCTGAATAATTTCCTTTAAAAAATGATGTGGGTTTAATGCACATGGATAGTGACATGTTTATTTAAGAATTAAATTAATAATTAGATGTGGATTGACCGCATCATTAATCGGGTGAGGGTGAGAGTAGGGGAGCGCCTCCCCCGGCCACATTTTATTTCGGAGGTGATATATACAGAGCAAACATTTTTTTTTTGTCCCTCAATTATATTATTTATTTAAATTTAGTCTCTCAAATTTATATATTTCATCATTTTTGTTATTTTTTCATTAAAATTAACGGGTTTTTTAAAAAAGAAAGTTAATTTACTATTCAATGAATTCGAAATCGAGATCTTGAGAGAATTTTTTTAATACCTTCACCCCTCTATCAAATGCACCGTTTGTTTATATTTTTAAATTTAAATAAGTAGCAGAGTTGAAAAACTAAAATTGATACTTAAGAACATACCCTTCCTTTGCTTTGCTTTGCTAATATTATTATTATTATTAGAGGCAGCATCAGCATCAGCATGGCACCAATTTGACTGCTCTCTGGGTGTGTCAAATCGGAAAAATTGAATTTGAATGTTGAGATTCATTCAGATGTTTTACCCAATGGGCATTATTTGGGGGGTGGGTGGGTGTCAGAAAGCAACCGGGTGGGTTCGGACCCCCACCCACCACTTTCTTTATCACCTCCTCCTCCTCCTCCTCCTCCCCTCCTCAGTCCTGTCATAACTCATTGCAACAACACAAATCTCCTCCTCATCATCATATTCCTGCTTCCCCTTCCCTTTCCCCTTCATTTGAGTTTTGAGTTTGAGTTTTGAGTCTTTGCTGTTATTTAAGATTGTCTGAGTTTTCATTTTGCAAGATGATGCTCCCACCAAATTGTACCTACTAGAAAATGCATCAATATACTCCGCTCCACTTTTTCATACACATTTTTGTACCAATCATCAGAAAATCTTTGCTCAAACTCACCCCACATCACTTTCACTTTGCATTAAAATTAATACATCCAAACAAGTCAGTTTTAGGAGCCAATTTTTGTCTCTTTTCACAAATATACATTTATCTTTTGGCTATAGACATTTCTAAATCAAACCGTGTCTCATTGAATATTTGAAAACACTAAAAAAAATATGACATTTTCTTATGATTAATCATCATTATTAAAAATAATAAAAAATATATATATAGCACATATTCGACATTAGCCATTTTGTAGGTGATGCAAAAGCTAAAAACCAAACATACGTTTTAGCCATAACTAAAGAATATGACAAATGCTAATTTACAATGACAAATACTGAAATTTTTTGCATTAATTTTGTTTAATCGTGATAGAAATTACGAATTAATCATAATCCGCAATCATTTATAATGACACTGCGTTTGGCTTAACCCATTTCAACTTACATTTCCTAGTTGTATAAGATTTTATTTATTTACTAGTAGTGTGATATCAAATTTTAATAATACCAAAAAAAGAAAACGAAATATATATCTAAAAAAGTAGACAAAAAGATGGCAAGAATTTATTGAGCAATGGGAATACTGTGGGAGAACATGTAAAAAAACAAACCCATGAATATTTTCTTCTCCCTTGAAAAAAGGGAAGAGGGGATAGGAGGACATGTGGCCTAAGCAGATTGCAGAATGAGGGAGGGGTCCATCTCATCTGAGGGACAGTGGAAGCGTCTAGTTGATGTATCGAAAGGAGACAGAGATTTGGTATATCTTGTACCTCAGCTTTTCTGAGAATTTTGAGTAGTAAGTGATGAGTGAGGTGGTCTGCTGCTGCACCTGCATCAATGTAAAACGGAAGTCAGAGCGTGCATCTCTTCTATGTAATAATAAATAAAATGTACTTGGAATTACATGTACTTTACTACTCTCAATCCCATAATTCTTTCCAATCTATTAACTGTCTGCCATTCTCAACTCACATAAATAACTATCTTGCTCGAATCAAACAGTATGATATGTACTTGTATATGATGTATACTGTATTGCTCTACCTGATGGCCCTGATGGCCCGGATCATCAGACATGTTTTCTAAAAAGAGAATTAAATTTTCCTCAAATTTATGGATGTAATAGTTTTTGGAAAAAATTTAAGGCCTTGTTATTTGTGTTTTCATTTCCAGTTTTCAGTTTTGTTTATACATATTTTTATTGAAAGTATACTCAATATAAAACACAATCCTATTTACAAATCCAAATATATTCGTATTTCACACGAAAACGTATACAAAATTGAAAATACATATTTTCAACTGAAAATGAAAACACAAACAACTGTTTTTGGTTTTATTATGAATATATTAAAAGTATAGAGTACTTCTCAGGTTTACATTATATTTTGATATATTACCACTTCAAGATCCTCTTCCTATCTTAGTTCAAAAGAGGGTTTCCCCCCAGTTTGTTATTTCTTTCTTGTAAATAATATAACAATTTTGAGTCCTTTCAATGGAAAATAAAATATATACTTATATCAAGACTTGCACTTCATGAAGTTTGCTAACCTCTAGCGGAGGAAAATAATCAGGTCGGTGAAGCAGAAAACAAATAACACCACAAGTTTACAAGGGTAAGCATATAGAAAGGGGATTTTGATTTTGATATATCAGCTCATTTTCTACGATCTCATACCTTGGTTAAGCTTGAATCAACGTAATGTTACGGTGTCAATATGGGAATCAGCAGCAAGAGGGCAAACCCGATGATGATTCTGCAGGATGAAAGTTCAATCTAACTGGTGGGGTCAGATTTCTTTTAATATCAGTTACAGATAAGAAAATTCAAATTGGGAAGTGATTGAGTATTGGAACCTTGAAAATTCTATTGAAGTATGAACAAGATTCCCAACTCCTCTTTGCGCAATTATTGGCAGTCCAAAGATCAATCTCTTGAATTCTGAGAAGAAAGATTTGATCTCGCCCAGCCTATATTGCAGAGATAAAATCCTGCAAAATGATTCAAGTTCTTCCTAAATATGATTCCATAGTACTACTTTTATATGGTAATTCTCACAAGGACTACTAGAATGGAACCAGGCCCAAACATTACTAGACATGATGGAATCCAAACTGATATGATACAATGGCCCAACAGAGTATAAAATTCTCAAGACATGTAAGAAAATATTATTATGTATTCCAATTTTATTTGTCTGGCATACCAGTATCAGAAGCCTCAAGACTTTGGAGCTGATGGTGGGTTGCAAAACAGAGAAGACACTCTTTCATACTCCATGGCACTGAATCCTGTTGAAAAAGTAATAACTACATCAGAACACCGAGTTAGAAAATAAGAGATGCTTGCTGCTATAAACAAGATTAGTTGACGAGCCACTTGATACAGTGAAACACAAACATTGATTGCATTGAGCCGCTGTTGGTGACTGAACTAATCCGTGTTTCTCCTTATTGCAGCATACTACAACAGGAAGCTTCATACTCTTTATTGTCCATTTTACTTGACCAGTAAGTCTTCACCAAAACTTTAAGCAAACCACTCCAGAAAATTATTTCGCAATATAGGGACTCTTCATTTATGTCCATTTATCTCAAGAGAATAATCTGGTATTACCAGATAAGTCATGTAATCAATATTTATACACTTTTCCAAATCTGGAAATGTGGAGATGCAGGGCAAACAGACCTAGTTCAAGCATTAGGGAGATCAACATTGATGACTTTGAAAGGCATTAATTTTATCATATTAACAGCAAAGTGCGACAGTACTGGAACTCAAGTCCGCTTCAATACAACACAAAGAAATTGCTGAGCTTAAAAAGATGTGAAGTGAGATATGCATCAAAGTCCAAATAGCAATTAGAAGTACAAGGACGACATCTTTGCTTTTATTTTACCCTATTGTCTCAGTGTTCCTGTTCCTCCAATATAATTCGAGTAAAGAGCATTATTCTGACTCACCCATTTTACATGTTTAATTTTCAAAAATGGAGGGATGAACCATGCATGTATAGTTGTAGAAGAGAAAAGTTAACGGGCCTATTTGTTTGTGTTTTCATTTTTAGTGGAAAATATGTGTTTTAAATTTTGTATAATTTTTCATATAAAATTAGAATGTGTTTGGATTAGTTAATGCCATTATGTTTTATATTGAATTGTGGTATCAAATTCATATATTTTCAATGAGAATACATATAAAGAACATGTTTCCAGTTCATTACTGTTTCAAAACTGAAAACTGGAAATTGCTCTATTTCAACATAAGCCCAATGATCATCTAACTGTAAACCTGAAATAGTATGAAAGAAGAAAAAACATTACTGTAAAGCATAAATATCAATTAACTTACAGATAACATCAGTCAAATGCTCACATACTTACAAAAAATGCACAATGCAGAAGATATGCAGCAGCAACCCTTTTGACTCTTCTATGTCAGATTTTCTCCTTTTTTATACCGAGCAACATGTTGATGATATTCTTCCAGTTCATTCTCCAACTTTTCAATGAACATACTAGTATGCTCTAAGGACTGCTCATATCGATATTTTTCTAGAGCCTGCAATAAGAATAAATGTCTGAATCACATAAAGGAAAATTCAATCACAAAATGTCATAAATAAACACACGGACCATCAATTATCATCAGATTTGTCATTCAATATTGTCTTTGTTACATCTAATCTTGCTCTGTTGAAACATACCAATGAGAAATTTTATCAGGATCTGAGGATTCAGGTCATGTTCAACTTAGATTAAAACTATTATTATGACTCATCTTATATATTTATATCCTAAAAGTTGTGGCCAGATATGCAAGATCTGAGCTGAACATCCTAATTAGAACACCGTACACATAAATTAGGAGACGCATTATCACTCAAGACCAGTTCATACCTTTGCTTTGGATAGAGTATCAGGAGGTGACATAATATCTGGTTGAACATAATTCTTCCCCCGATAGAATATTATTGTATTATTTGGCTTTATGTCGATAATAATGCCTTTGCTCAGCCTAGCAAGTTCCTCAGCATATTGATGCACTTGCCCAGGTTTGCAAGGTTTGCAAATGACTTTTACAGTCTCATGTTTCTTCCAATGAAGATGCATATTAAGAACAACACCCCCAAATACTCCCCGTCTTCCAACTGGAACATAATGTTTCTTTTTCTCACCAGTACGCTTTAGATAAAACCTTTCCTCTTCAGTCAATTTTCAGGATCATAGGTTTCAGGTGGCGCTTTAGGCACCTCATATTTCCTCAGTTTCTCAATCAACCACGCTTCCTTTCTTTTTGCCTGAAAGAAATACATATTACAAATCATGAAAAAGTGCAAAACCATAACAAGTATCAACATTTAGCATTAGACAAAACCAGCAGCACACAGAAGGTGAAGGTGGCTCTCCGGAATAGCTGTTTGCTAACCTTTTCAAGCTTGTATCTTATTCTAACTTCAGGATTTGGGGAATTCATTTTCTCTTCGCTTTCAACCTATAAAACCTAAGTTCATTTAGCTTTGCCTTTCTTGAAATGTCATCCTTTTTCACAGTTTTCTTTGCTTTCTTTAATGACCCCTCCTTCACCACTCTGATCACCAAAGTCGAATCTGATAACATCTTCATCTGTCTTCAGTTCAATAGATGCATTAGTTGTGTCTCTAGCATATCCCCTTGCTGTAGAAATATCCGAGGTGCAAACATACATGAACTTTTAACAGACATCGCATTCACCAAAATACAGCCATGTGACAACTGCGGAAGAAATTTCTCCAACTGACGCTTTCTCTGGCTTCCATACCCAAAACGACTCATGAAACGCATAAGCAATGTGGCTTCAGCTGACCAAGCAGAAGTTGAAATCCTTCTTATTAGCCATTCAAAACGAAGCAGACACTCCCTGCATGAGATACCAAGATCCATCACTATGTTCCAATCACATTAACAGTCTAAACGAAGACCCTTGATTTTATATTAAAAAATAACCAAAGGACTAATTCACGTAGTTAGCATAACAAAAGTAGGAATAAGCCACTCACAGGAATTCATACAAAACCGTCATAACAGTTCTAACTTGACAGCACCAAGAACATGCCTATTGGCTCAGGGCCTACACTAGGTTCATTTAACAAGTACAAAATTCCTTTTAGCAACGAATACAACCTTATAATCGGATTTATGAACATGTAAATTCAGAGTAATTGGATAGAAGAAAGGACACAAAATGGTATTTAAGGGAACTAAAAGAGAAGCGAATCAAACAGGAAGTCCCCTTATACATACATTCCAACTCCAAAGCTCCAGTTCTAAACCGCAATTATGCTATGGAAATTAAGCCAAATTCCTCTCATTATGTCAATAAATCATAGAGAGCAAAGTGAGCGAGCTGAAATCGGGGATATATATCCGCGGAAACCCTAGACTAGGGGTGGGGGCTCCCCAGACAGGTTCTGGAGGTTCGGGTGGGTGTGATACGGGTGCAGGCGCATATAGGTGAGAATCCGGAAAGTGAAGCAGTGCGCATCATTGACGTAGCTTGGTTCTCTTTTCCGGCGAGAAACTGGAATTTCTCAAGGATGAATGTTATGACTTTTGCGATTTGACCCATTTGTTGTGGGGCGACAAATGAGAATTGGATCGGGCCCTAACCCATGGGCTATGGATTAAACTTGGGTATTGTAAATTACCAACTCACAAATGATGGAATTTTCTTGTAAACGTGGTAATCGGCTGCACTGCATTGACTTGTATTGAATTTGTTCCACATAACTAGCAACTTCATTGATAGTTTAATGTTCTGATCACTTAGTTTTGAGACAGACTTGTAAAAAAAATATCTCATTATTATTCAGCATCTGGTATAGTTAATTAATAATTAAAATTAAGAAAGCAAATTTTATGAATATTACATTATTTTTAAATAACAATATATTTTTTTATTCTTAATCCATATAATATAGAGTTGAATTGAAGTATTAGTTGCATCTACGTACACCAATCATGTACGTATGTACACGTATTGGCATTTGGCAGTAGAAAAAAACAGAGAAATTAAAAAAAAGCAAATTTATAATTATTTGGAGAATGGTAGATGAGGATTAAAAGCTTACATTACGTACATATATAGTAAAGAGTAATGGCTTCTTTCAAAAACAAGAAGATGACGCTGATAACTAACTAATATATATGTGTGAAATTAAGAATGATGGGGGGAGTTGAAGGAGTTGCGACGTGCGGTTGCGAGGACAGTCTTATCAGCCACTATGAAGTACGCCATTCCCGCCACCGTCGATATTATCAGAGCCTGTGCAGTCGGGTTCAGGTTCGCTTTTGCCCATGGCACCATTCTTACACTTGCCAACTGCAATATATATTCAAATAAGTCCCCGTGACATATATATTGCAAACGTTCAATAAGAAAATGAAGACAAAGTGCAAATGAACATACAGTTGGGATTGCAGTAGCAATAGTAGCAACAACTGCTGCCTTCGCTCCTGCCATCACACCCTCTGCAATCAAAACGCCCAATTTATTATTATTATTGAATTATGAATAATAACAATGAGATGAATGAATAATTGGTCGATAGATACCATGAGAACAACGTTTGGCGAGAGCGAGCTTTTGGTCGAGAGAAACCAAAGTAGACCTCTCCAGAGGGGATTCAGCTACATTTCTTGTGGCCATTGCTGCTGCTGCTTGTGTTGTTTTGAATTTGGAAAATGTTTATGAAGGTAGTCTTCTTCGTGAATGGATGGCTCTAGTGTGGGGGGAATGGGTATTTATAGAGGGGAAGTGGTTGTTGGGGTTTGATGGTTTTCACTTCCATTCTAACGTCGGATGTCAAATGGGAATTCCAGTGTCTGTTGTTTTTCAATTCTGCTGTGGTCGCCTCGCCTCGCCTCATTCCAATCCCACATGAACATTCACTTCCCTCACTACTCACCCTAGGGAAAAAATAATAGTAATACTATTCACTGTAATATAAACTACTATGACTAAAAATTATGGTAAATTGTTACTATCAATTATGATTAAATAAAAATTATTTGACACAGCTAAGAGCTATAGTTAAAATATTTATCATGGTTTTTAACTATCCTCGCAAAAAACAAGACCAACAAATTATTGCATAGTCGTTGTTAATAACTATTTGCTATAATTATTTATTATTAACCATAACAATTAATCATAATTAAATATTGTAATTCTCTAAGTGTCACCTTCTCATTTAATCCATTTTTCTTTATGCCTACTTCAGTTTTCTAGGTAAGTAGTATTAGTTGTATGCGAAATTGGAACTATTTTATTGTATCTGAATTAATTATAAAGTAAACATACTACAATTATTATATTATTAATATATAATTTAAAATAATAATCAATTACATAATAAATATATCATACTTATTTAATAATTAATTTAATTTAATTAAACCTAATTTGCATTCGGGCATATCATAATTTAAAAAATAAAAACCTCTTCCTAAGAGAAACAATGCATATTAGTCGTTGGTTTTCTCTAAACTTTTGTATTCAAATGATCATAAGCAATTCCACCATTTTAGCATTTAAGAATATTATATTATTATAAATTAAATAATAACATTAAAAGGCCATGCCATGTGAGAGCATCTAAGATCTATGAATATAAATAAATATTAACTTAAAATATTAGTAAAAACCAAGATCTAAGATTTACCTCAGCCTTATCCATTGGTATTTTCTTTTTCTTTTTTTTTACGATAATGGAATTAAAAAAAAAAGAATTGCATGCTTAAATTTTAACTTCTATATTAATACATTCATGAAAAAAAATATTATATTAGTATTATGTCAAGAAACAAAATTTTAATTATTTTAAATATATATACAAATTTAAAAACTTTAATTTAAATTGAGAAAATTATGGAATGATGAAATTATTTGGGCGACAAAAAGATCCATAAAAAAGGGGGGGGGGGGGGGGTTGCATTAAAATGGTGGAGAGTGAGAGAGTGAGGTAGATTTAGATAATAATTTAGAGCCAGTGGTTTGGAGAATTCCAGGTTGAAATAAATTCCCAAAACCATGGGTATGGTGGGACCCTTTGATTATTGTTCATCTGGATTTGGACTTGTGCACCACCACTTCAGTCTTCAGTCTTCAGTCCATTGGATTTCACCACATGTCCACCAATTACACTCTTTTTTTATCCATTGGCTACTCCGTACGGTGCATGAATAATAATACCCCATTATTCATTTTTCTTCAAAATTAATTTATCAACTATATGTACGTACGTGTTTATACATAAATACGTATTTTTATTTTATGCATGTTGTAAAGATTCACAGAAAAATGTCGGAATGACGTTCAACAATGACACGTGTGTGTGAAGTATAGACAAATAGAGTTGCGGAAAATATCAACTTTTGTACCTATACAGAAGGGAAAGAAAAATGAATTTTTATTTCTTTTTTCATGAAATAACACTATGCTTTGAGTTGTTTTTGCAAAAAAATTATATACCCTAATAAAAAAAATAGTAATTTTATGAAATAAATTGCTTCATTTTAAAAAATATAAAAGGTAAATCATTATATTTTTAAAAACACACGGAGGTAAATTGCTAATTTATTTTTTATAAAAAAATAATTTACACATTTACAATATTACAGGGGGATAAATTTTGTATTTTTTTCTAAATAAATATGAGATCATTAACTCAAGTGTCACATAATATACGGATATTTACCTTATTTTATAATAATGCATTGGTACATACATATTTTCAAGACAATGTAGTAAGTGTTGATTTTTTTTTTATTCCTACTTAATCCTAACATACATTTAATCTCAATTTATCCTAATTCTCATTTATTTCATACAACAAAGTAAATGAGGATTTAGTACTAAACAAAATTTAAAAGAGTAGAATTTTTTATTTTTTTTATTACAAATAAAAGCATGAGAAATTGAATTTAGTGAGAGTTAAACTAAAAGGACTGAAATTAAATTAGTGGCAAAGACGAGGGACCAAAAATGGAATTATGCTCGCGCCAAAAAGTAAACCTTCAAAAATCATCTCCGATCCTCTGCAATTACCGCCGACGCCGTACCACCAGATAACGAATCATCCGTCACTGATGGATCCAACGACGAATACGAGAACTCCTCGTCCTCTGAATCAACAGCAACCTTCACGTCCTCCACCTCCGCCACCACTTGGCTAATCTCCGGCCGCTTCTCCGGTGACTTCTCGCAGCATCTCATCGCGATCTTCATCAGCCTCAGCATCCCCTGGTTCGCGCCCCTCTGCACCGCTATTTCAGGATCAAATATCTCTGCCGTCCACTCCTCTCTCACCGCGCGGTGGACCCATCCGCTGAGGTCCACGCCGTTGGTTCCAGGCGGTGCGGAATGCGCCGGAATTCTCCCAGTCAAAAGCTCGAGAAGCAGGCTGCCGTAGCTCCAGACGTCGGATTTTTTCGTGATTCTTTTGTGGGATTGGTACTCGGGGGTTTTGAAGGAGACCATGCGCTGGGCGGCGATGGGGAGAGCTATGAGGGAGGATAGGCCGTAGTCGGTGACAAGGACTTCGTCGTTCTCGTCTAACAGAACATTGGAGGATTTGAGGTTGCCGTGGGGAGCGGTGGTTTGTGATCTGGTGTTGAGGTGTAGGTGCTCCAGGGCTCTTGCCACGCCACGAGCGACGGCGAGCCGCGAGCTCCACCGGAAGGGGACTCTGTTCCGTGTTCCTCTTCCTCCTGAAGTTTAGGGCAAACCGTGAGAATTTTTCGCTAATTCGGCTATCCAGGAAAATTTTAGGAAAATACAAGAGAATCAAAACAAGATTACCGTGAAGTCGATTGTAGATATTCCCATGGGCTGCAAATCTGTACAGGAAGAGCTTCTCATCCTTGGAGTAGAAATAGCCAAGAAGGGGCAACAAATTTGGGTGCTTCTGATCAGCAATGGCTCTGATTTGTCTCATAAATTCTTCACTGCTCAAAGGTTTCAAGTCCTTTAGGCGTTTCACAACCACAACCGGCCCAACATCCAGCATGGCCTTGTAGCAATTCCCAAAATTCCCGTGGCCTAATCCTTCTGCCGATGCTTTCAACAGATCGTCTAGCTCGAATTTTGGTCCGTTGTTCTCCACGAAAATGAGCTTTCCGATTTCGATTTCGCGGTTTCTCTTTTCCATCGCTCGATCCACGATCGTGCTGTCGTGCTCTTCATCTTTAGGCAAGAGGTTTTTGGCCTTCATCTCTGCTTTGAGCTTCTTGTATTTCTTGTAGTATATGATCAAGAGAAACATAAGTACTACCAGCACAATCACATTAACCACCACTAGAATGGTTCCAAACGGTGGACCGTGGCCTCTGATGATCAAGTTTTCACTTTTTGATTGTGATAAAGCAATTTTGGTACTGCACAATGAGCGAGTTGGAGGACCACATAGCTTTCCGTTACCAAGATAAGAAGAGAGGCCAAATGATTGAAGGATTTTGGTTTCTGGTATTGGCCCTGATAGATTGTTCTGAGACACATTGAATGTTGTTAAGCTGGATTGTTTGAATCCTGGAATTGGACCTGTTAAATTGTTCTCCTGAAGCAGGAGCGTTTCAAGGGAATCGAGATACAGAAGAGATGATGGGATTTGGCCCTGAAATTTGTTGTAAGATAAGTCGATCTTTCTCAACTTGGGATTATTAGCAAAGTCCATCAGATTCCCAGATACCGAATTGTTCTTGAAGCTGAGAAGTGATAATTCCGTAAGATTGGCTAATGCATCTGTCTTGATTTCTCCACTGATCCCCATGCTCTCCAGGATTATGCCAGTGACTCTGCCGTTGATGCATTGGATGCCATGCCAATAAGGTGCTTCATTCATGTAACACATGATGCCTGTCCAATTCCGATTAAGGAACGAGCTATTGAATCTCTCCTTGAGAGCCAAAAGCGTGTCTCTCTCGTATCCACGAAAGCCACTCGAGTCATCCTCTGCGGCGGTGCGTTCGTGTGGGACTAAAACCATAACAAGAGGAAAGTGAAGAAATTGGAGGATCTCATAGTGCAATGGAGTGAATGAGATTGAGCAGAAACATGGCAAGAAGAGTGATATAGTAACTGTTAAGGGGGATTTGTAGATATTCCCTTGGGATTCGGATTCCAGGACAGCTATGAGTTCAACCTTGTGGAAGTAAAACAAGAAACTTTGGAACAACCTGAGTTGGGAGTTTTGAGCTGAGTATCCAAGGAAGTAGTATGCCTGCATTCTTTGAACGGCTTCTTTTTTCTGCTCTCCCTTTTAGTTATTTTCTCCTTGTTGTCTACATGGTTTTTGTGTTATGTGAACTGTTGTCATAAAAATCAATGACTCTTCTTGACTGGGCCTGTTTCCAAAATTACGTAAACATCCATGCCCAGTGACATTAGATCAACCTCGGCAAGATCTACTCCGGTACTCAAGTAGTTCTTTTTTTTTTTTTTTTTTTTTTTTTTTTTCCTTTTTTGGTGATAAATAAGAGGCATCGGATTGAAGAGATCGCCTTGATATGAATATGAGTGGTTGGGATTCAAAAGTTGGAAGCACATGGAGAGGATGTTGAATTTGTAGTTATGATATTTGATTTGTTCAAATTATATGTTCTTGAGGGATTAGACAAAAACAATATTGTTATTCTTACTGGTGAGTTTGTGAATTATGTGGTGAAATTACAAGAATTTATTAAAACTTATACAGTATCATAATTATCTTGTAATGCCATGTTTGGAGTTATTTATTTGATATTGTTATGGATACATTGTTTGATCTTTTGTTTAAAGAAGCACTAAAATGTCAGTTGATGGGCTTCATCTGGGGACAATTTTCGAAAAGGGCCCTTTAAGCCCATAAACATCTGTAGTGATTAATTATAGTAATCAGCTAATTGTGTTTAATTAGTAAAATAATTCTAAAACATAGTAATGCGTTGATGTTATATTTGATATAAGTTCTTCTAAAATAAGAAGGAGACCTAACAGTCTTGATTATTGGGTTCAATTCTTCATCTAATATTTTTATCATTATCATTTCATTCCTACAGCTTCACCTCTCATCAATACAAATCAACATTCCATTACTTTGATATAACGATTTATCATATAAAGCGCGCATAACCTTAGGTCGAGTTTGAAATGGATTAATCTTCTATTATATTTAATATATCTATATCTCACATGTATAATTTTTAAATAAATAACATAATATTTACATACATAGTTTGAATATGATAATTAGAATAAAGATACAATAAAATTTGAAATAAAAAATTCACTCCGATAGGTCAAGAGGCTTTGTTGTGTTTGTATCGACCATAATATCTTGTTATTTCCGCATTCATACCAATACAAGCAACTCGCATAATTATTTGTTCCTATAAAAATCGGTAGTTCTTATTTTATATTTTATTCACTTGTGAATATATGTATATATATATCAAAATATTTGTTTTTCATATATATTTCATTAATGAATAAAAAAAATACATAATAGTATAAAATATTATAATGAGAATTCTAGACTGAGTTGGAATGGACTTCATCAAAGGTATGAAGTGAAGAAACTGAGTTGTAGCATTTGATTTGAGAATTATTAATGTATTTAGTTAGTTTTTGATATTTAAATATAGTGAATGATGTAATTCAATCTTATCATCCAAAAATAAAATAAAATAAATAAAGTGTGACATGGGTGGAGGAATTTTGTACAACAGTAGGTGAAGAAGTTTTTGCGTTTTGAATTTGTCTAAGTTTTGTTTGCTTAAACAAATATGTTTGGGGAGTAGGCACTCTCGTAACTCTGGAGGGCTAATTAACTTAATGCCTCTATTCCAACCTTTTCTATTGTGTCCGCCTTTCAATGCTGTGAAGTGAATGTGTGTGAATGCTTGTGTGTATATGAATCAAAAAGAGTTGTGAGCGTATTTGTATGCGTAACAGAGAGATGTGTTGGAGAGCGAATATATGATAAAAGAGAAAATAGTGGAGTTTTTTAGTTTTTTGTTATTTTAATTTATGGGTTGAACCAGTAAGATCCATATCTAACTTATTAAGTATTATCAACCCATGTTTAACCCATACAAAATATAATTTTATTTCAATCCAACCCATATTAATTCATTTTAAAATATAACCAACCCAACTCAAAATTAGTTGAGTTGGGTTGAACCCATAAGTCTTAACCCATTTTGCCACCCCTAATTGCAGCTTCTATCTTTTTTTAAGAAAAAAAAAAAAAAAAAGTATTTGAGGTAAGGTTGTCAAAGAATCAATGTGGAGTTGAAAACATTGTTAATTAAATTTTATTAGAAAATTATAATTGATTTTAATTTGATAGTCTATTGAATCAAATTCAAATATAATTTAATGGTGTCAACAATCAATTAACATGATTTCATTTTTTTTTTTTATATTCTAACATTAATTGAGTTGAGTTCGAGTTGAATTTCAATGCTTATCCAATAAAAACTATATTGAAGACTTTTAAGTTTGATTTGTTGTGTTTATCAATCTTTTTATTGATTGTTTTTAATTAATTTTTTTTAAGTAATACCAACAGAAAATAAATTACATTAATTCAATCAATATATTAACGTAATTAAAATAAATTATAATAACTAAAATAAAATAAATTAAATTAAATACACATACATTTTGATAAATTTGAATCCATAACTTCAAATATGTTCATAAAATCAACTCCAAAGTGTAGATTCTCCCATGCAAAAGTTAGGGTCAACGTTGACTTAATCAGTGCGCCAACTTTATTCATGGGAGACGCGTTGGTCCCAATAACGCGCTTCTCTACCAATAATTCCGAGTGCGACGTAAGGCAGCGGAAGACCATAGCCGATGCGACTCGGCGGGATATTTCAGTCTGTGTCGGAGGTTTGTAGTCAAATCTCAAATGTCAAACCCTAATGAATTGAATTATCTATTTCTAAAATTATTATAATTTTTAGTTTTCTCTATTTATTCCATAAATTTATGATATATCTTAAATGGTAATGATTTTGATCATCTCATAATATAATTATCATAAAAAATTCATTAAATTGTTATAATTATAGACAATTAACAATATATTTATAGCAATAACTTAATAACAATATGAGAATATAGTGAAAATTGCATTTGTTGTCGCTGCATTGTCATTATATATGTATCATTATTTATTTTTGATTCAGTTAACAATACTTTTATGTACTATTTTTCTATCACTAATTATTCTTAATGGCAACATTTATTTATTAGGATCACAAAATTATTATAGTGTTGAGATTATTAAAAAAAATAAAATCGAAGGATAATATATTTATACTCATGATCTATAGTTTGTTTAAACAAATCATTTGTATTTTTTGCGTAATTATAAAAATTATCCCTAATAACTAGAACGCAAGAATAGTTTTTGTAATGTTATAGATATTTTTGGGAATGTACAGTAAAATCACTATAAATAAATAATGTTGGGACCACATAATTTTATTTATTTAATGAACCTACATGTTTTTCGTAGATTATCCGAGGGAAAAATAGTACATGCTTAGAGGTCCAAAATTTAGAAGAAATTGTAGTTAGTGTTGTTGAAAATCCTATTGACGATGAAACTAAAAATGATGCAGTGCCTTTGCAACCATTCACGCGGAAGGAAGCACTCATAGCAGCAACTCCCTTTTCAAAATTTTGATGCAATATGAGAACACAACGCTAGAGCTTTTCGATGCAATTAAGAAAGTTAGAGTTGAAATACAACTAGATTTTTTTTAAAAAAAAAGAACAAACAACAACATAATCATATTTTACTAAGCTGTCGATCCTAGTTATAATTTACAATTTTATAGAATTATTAATTTATAATATTGAAGGGATCATAATTTTATATAAGGTCTTTCGAAAAACTATCATCTTATTAATTTATTGAAATTATTATATTAGACCTTTGATCCAAGTTGGGATAAAGAAAAATTATTATTTTAGAGAAGTTATAATTAATTTATCAAGCATTGACTTATAGAGGCTCTATGTATGTGTATTTGTACTATATATAAAAAAAAAAAAAAACCCTTTTTTTCACTTACAAATGACGATTACTTACACCGCGACACTAATATTTTAAATTACTAAAAATATCCTTATGTATTTTCAACCACCTCTACTCAATTTTTTCTTCTTATCCAAATGATTTATACTATATATCTATATTAATATGAAAATTTCACCCACACAAGGTTTCTACCCTACCCAAGGCGTAAAGTAAATCAAATTAGTTTTATTTTATTTTTTTTTTTTTTGAAATGTGATATGTTGGTTTATAATCTTATTATTATTTATAATATATTTTATAAGTGAAATAATTATTTATTATATGCACACAGGGAGGGCGTGCCATAACGGCTAATTTTCTAAAAAGTATGAATAGTTTGTGTAAATAATGTTATCGTTTCTGATAAATATAAGTGGAATTTAATTAAAATGACGGGAATCATGGCTTATGTAAATAGACTATTAGGTTGGGGTGTGGATGTAATTAGTTGTATATATAAATTAGTGATAAGATATTGTCATTTATTGGTAATATTATTTTATAGTAGAAATTAATTCGAAATCCAAATAAAGAAAATAAGTAATGAATCAAATAATGTGTAAAAGGAATAAAATAATGTAAGTGGGAGAACATTTTAGGAGAGGCGTATCATTTGCATGCATCCGATGCCAAACGTGGACAAGTCTACAAGTTGATTAGTTTCTAGGAAACAACACAGCACAAGGACTTGACTGCTTTGTCTCCACCAAATAGTTCAATGATTCGGACACATTTTATTTTTTTTTAAAAAAAAGAAAAAAAAACTTAAGTGTTGTCTTTTTTCTTTTGTTGAAAAATTTAAAGTGGATTCAATTTTGATTAATCATGAAAGATCTATAGTATGTTTAGATCAATGGATTAATTTAAAAAGATAGAAGTTTCAATTTTTGTAAATAATTGATTTATTTGGATAATTTAATGTTAAAAGAAAAAATATTTTAAAATTCTTTAAAAATTCTAATTTTGAACCATATTTGTGGGATTTTAATGAATTTTAAATTCTTTTGATGTGAAGTATTAGTGATCAAATTCATCATTTGAAATTCTTTCTCTAAATAATTTGTTTAAATTCAAAACCCTTGATTCCAAATGCAATTTTCAAGATATAATATTCACGTTGATATAGAGAATCAAACAAACAACACTAACTAAACAAAGAAGGGTATAATATAATTTGCTGTTACAATTACTTTTTTATTATTTGAAAAATTACAAATACTCCTTAAAAGTAACGGACGCCTAATAAATATTTCTTATATAAAACTATCATAATGAGGTATTTATTAGACGATCGTTAATTTATAATAAATTTTAGAAAAATGTATCCTAATTAAAGAATACGTTGACGCTAAACACGTGCATGTTTGGTTAAAATCATGATCCCAATCAACTGTTAATTGTCTCCCATATTAATAATTTTTAATTATTTATGACATGATTACGTGCTTTAAATCAATTAAGGTGGTAATTAATTAATAAGAAGATGGGTAGAGTAATATATATACACACATACTTCCACTA
Organism: Sesamum angolense; assembly: GCA_034509725.1. Taxonomy (NCBI): domain Eukaryota; kingdom Viridiplantae; phylum Streptophyta; class Magnoliopsida; order Lamiales; family Pedaliaceae; genus Sesamum; species Sesamum angolense. Next base: position 3,554,847 of record JACGWL010000005.1, read on the forward strand.
TATATACCACTTTGACTTACTACATAAAGTATGACCAATTAAAAATACATTTTCATAGCTAGGACAAGAAATATTGTTTAGTACGCAAATAATTCCTTCCACACATATAATTTAATATTTTGGACATCGATGTGGTCTTCATATGTTTGTCCACATTGAATGTCTTATAATTTGCAATAGGGTTAATTGCATTTAAATCATTATAAAAATACAAAATTATATTTATATATATATTATTCTCTATAAAATTTCATAGTTTACACTTGACTCCCTTTTTATAGGGTCTGATTGATCTATATAGTGCAGAATCATGTGTTGAAACTACATTATGTGCAAAATTTCTGCAAGCCAAAGCAGCTAGTTATAAATATTAGTCTCGAGTTCAGTAGACTTGAGCATACTGTATGTGCGAGAAAAAATAAAATAAAACAAGAAGAGCTTGTGATGCGACATGCGACTTAATCGGTGCCCCTGTTGCGCGAGGTATTGCCCGCTTTGACTTCGTATTAAACCTTACGGGTTTGTCCTGAAAAGGCATTTCATTAGGGATAAGAAGTCTTGGGACTTATAAGCCACTCAAGCTCCTCGTCTGCAACCGATGTGGGACGCTTATGGTAATAATTAGTTACATGTTGCATGGTGTGCCATAAAAATTGAGTATGATGCATGATGAAGTGTGGAATTAATATAAATTATGTAAATTACAAATACTAATTATTCTTGAAAATGTAATTAATATTATTGCTTAAATTACAAATACGAATTAATCTTGAAAATGAAATCTCAATATCAGCTGAATTAGTATTTGTAAAAGTCAAAAAGTTACATCGTGTTAACCTCATCATTTCCTTGTTTTCTTCGTTATCCAAACAATTAAAGCAAGCTGTCAACATTTGAACATCCAACACACAAACAAAACCTTAATTCTGATCTGCTCCTCCACAGTTGTACTCCACTGTTTCACTACGTGTTTTATTTTATTAATAACCAATTAAATTTTTATATATAAGAAATATTACGTACTTACGTTCAATATATATCTTACACAACATTAATTTATACTATAAATACAAAATCAACATAATAATTAATTTGTTGGGAAAATTATAATTCAAATTAGGTTTATAATCGAGCCAACTAATAATCACAACAACAAATATAATACACTTGTCACGTAATTGATGATTTAGAATTTGTGAATTAGTTGCATGCATGGCTGCGAAACAAAGTAATTATAGAGGCATGCATATATAGTAAAGTATAAAGTAAGAGAGAGAGATGGAATTAATTAGGTGGAAAGGCAGGTTAATTATATATGCATGCAACAAATGCAAAGACAAAAGTGCAAAAAGCCTCAGAATTTGGTAAATTCAACTCCATTAACAACACTTTTGTGAATTTTTCTTTTTGTAGCACACCTTCAATTTGGAATTGTGATTGCTTCCCAACTCATCATCCAACAATATGCGTCGATCAAACTTTTGAATTTTAGCCCAAAAGGCAAAAACCCAATTCCCCCCTTCGTTCTGAGAAGCCGGCTTTGCTTTACTTCTTCTCCAGGCACACTTCACTTTCCAACACTTATAAATACCCCCACCCCCATCAACTACCATCAAACACTTATATACATACAACATTGCTCCTAATTACTACATACATATACACACATGGAGAATAATAACTACTTTAGTTCAGTTCTGTTTACGTTTTTGCTCACGCTAGCTAGTTTCTTTGTGATGTCGGTAGGGCAGGGTACGAGGGTGGGGTTCTACTCGAGGTCCTGCCCTCGTGTCGAGTCCATAGTTCAATCCACCGTGAGGTCCCATTTTAGCTCCAACCGGGCTATTGCGCCGGGGTTGCTTAGAATGCACTTCCACGACTGCTTCGTTCAGGGTTGTGATGCCTCCATCCTCATCGACGGTCCCAACACCGAGAAAACAGCCGGCCCCAACCTTTTGCTTAGAGGATACGAAGTTATAGACGACGCCAAGCAGCAGCTGGAGACGGCGTGCCCCGGCATTGTCTCCTGCGCGGACATTCTTGCTCTTGCTGCCCGCGATTCTGTCGTGTTGGTAAGTTCAAATCTTCACATATTAGTTATACATGTGCCTTTAAGCAAGAACTCTTAGTGATTATGTATGAATTGTGCATGCAGGCTGGTGGACCGGGGTGGGCAGTGCCGACGGGCCGGAGAGACGGGCGGGTTTCATTGGACAGTGAGACTTCCAATTTGCCAGGTTTTACTGACTCCATTGATGTGCAAAAGCAGAAGTTTCAAGATAAAGGACTCAACACTCAGGATCTTGTCACCCTTGTTGGTACGTATAATCCTCTTTTTTTTTTTTCTTTAATTTTAATGTTGAAATTCAAATCCTGTTGCATATTTTATTCTATTTGGAAAACTTATGTCTGGACTTGGTTACGTGTATAATAATTCCTAATATAAATGCTGATACACGTACATCCCTTTCAAAACCCTGCAGGTGGACATACCATCGGCACCACCGCATGCCAGTTCTTCCGGTACAGGCTATACAACTTCACTTCAACCGGCGCGCCGCCTTCCATCAATTGCACCAGGGAACGGCGACGGTTCCCGGAGAGTGGGGCTGGACAACGGAAGCGAGAACCGGTTCGACAGCACATTCTTCTCCAACCTGAGGGACGGGCGGGGGATCCTGGAATCTGATCAAAAACTGTGGACGGATGATTCAACGAAGAGCTTCGTGCAGCGGTATTTGGGAGTAAGGGGATTGCTGGGGCTGACGTTCAACGTGGAGTTCGGGAGGTCGATGGTGAAGATGAGCAACGTGGAAATTAAGACGGGGAGTAATGGTGAAATCCGTAGGGTTTGCTCCGCTGTTAATTGAGTAGTGATCATGGGGGAGACATTTTTGAGTTTGGATGTTTTGTTGTAGATCGATCCTAATGTTTTATCATTTAGTGCGTCGTGTGTTATTCTTGAAATAATAATCTTTCAAAAATTAAAAGCTTCAATTTTGTCTGTTTTTGTTTTTTGTTTTTTTTAATGTAGATATATATGGGTCTTTTTTTTCTTTTAGTTGTTTATGTGCCGTGAAAAACAGGTATTATATTGTTGTGTTTGAATTGATATATTTGAATCGAAAATTTTCGAGTCATAATAATAAATTCGTCATATTATCCTCTTGTTTTTTTTAAAAATCAGTTAAAAATCTCTTTATATTTTAAAAATAGGCAAAAAGATCCATTTGTTTTTTTAAATATAGCACACTTACCCTCACCGTTAATTGAAGCTAACGGTGTTAATTTTTTTTTAATCAAAAGACCGTCATGCCCTAATCTATTATATATTGTTTCTTATTTTCATGATCTTTGGATTATTTTGATTGCATAATAGCAATAGGAATTAATCAATTCATCTCAACCATTAATTTTTAAATTATTAAAGGTCAAAATTTAATCAATTGTGATATATATTAAATTTATAATTATAAATTATACAATATTATTTATAAAAAATAATAAAATTAACCCTCTCCTTCGACCAGCCCCCCTCCCCCTCCACTTGCCGCCCACCCCAACCCCCTCGTGCCGCCCCTTGTCGCACCCGCAACTTGGGCGACCGCGATGTGTTGGTCACGCATGGAGCTTCAGGTGATGGCTTCCCTGTCGCTCAATTTTTTTTTTATATTTTTGATAAATTAAAATTTTTATTTACAAATTTTAAAATTATGACAAAGTTTAATTTTTTTAAAATTTAACAATAATAAAAAATGTATTGAAGTTATCATTGTAAATATATACTAGTAATTTCAATATAAATATTATTCATAATAAACAATTTATTAAAATATATTTAAATAAAATATTAATTTAAATTAGTTAATAAAATATTATTATTTTTATTCATTAACATTTACATTGATAAAAATATTTAAATTTTAAAAAATGAACCCTAATATATTATATTTTGTATTATGATTTTAAATGAATTTATCTATCCAAATGAAGCATATCAAAGAGAACAGAATTTTAGGGACAGGGAAATTTGTATTTGATTTTATAATTTAGAGACGGGTACAGAGTCGGGATTGGACTAATTCCATCTGAAGTTAAAATAAAATTATAACTGTAAATGGATTTTTTGGAATGAAATTTGGATATAGTATAAATATATAGTAGTTTTTTTTTTTTTTTTACTATATAATGGATTGAGTAATGCTATTATATGCAATTTTTTTAGAATTAATATATTTTTTTAGCTTGACTATCAAGCGAGGGAGCTATTAAAGTGTTTTATTTGATAGTTTAGTCAATTTAGCCCCGCCTATACAATCATATTTCGATACCATCAATCAACTTATCATTTAAATAATATTTTTAATAAAATTGCAAATATTCATAAAAATGTAACAAACACCATTGTCTGATCAAAGCTTTGACCACCTGAATAGTTTAGAGGTAAGTCGTTTATACTATACATTAAGAAAGAACGCATTTTAACGTCTCTTTTATTTTTTGCTTTTTTTTTCACCAACTAAACATTTCCCCCACTACTCGCGAATGGTAAAATAATATTTATTTATTTGTACTTAATATTTTTTTATCATAATCATTTTTATTAAATAATATTTAATTATTATAATTTTATTTATATATATAAAATGTTTTACATCCAACTAGTACCAATTATATTGGCACTTTGGCTTATAATTTTAGGGATTGGATGGTAAAGCCTAATTCGTACCGTAGGATGTGCGATTGATTAGTTATGCTGGTTCAATGTTGATGCCAAGCCCATGACAGAATCCTATGAAACATGAGCTTATTTTATTAAATTTGACAAAAAGCAAGCGGAAAAGGCCGATGAATGTTGTTGATGGTGATGTGCAATGCACGTTGTTGGTGGAGAGACACAGACTTAATTTACATTTACATCATATCATAATCATGCTGTCTGTCTGTAATAATAACTAGATTTTACATTCATAGACGCATTTTCTCTCCAGATTTATAGACCTTTCCTATTTTTATTATTAATCAAAAGAAGAAAAACCTATGTATAGTCAGTGCTGCCGATACTAGAGCAAGCTTCAAACCCAAACACAAGAAACTATAAATAATTATACATTCTAATTCCATGTTTGTGATGGTAAAATCATTTAGATATTGTCAAGAACTGGCACAAGGCTCATATATTGCTTACCTAGACAACTTGCAATAATATACCCTTCAAAAACCAGTTGAATTCTTACCAAACTTAATCATTTTCCCATGAATTTCAATCAAAAGCTTCCACAATTTTAACATGGAATGCTTGCTCAATTCTCCTCTAGAGCTTCCTGTAAGGAGGAGGTCATTGACAAGAAGTTCTGCTACGGATAAACATATCAAGCAAGCAAAGGTAACTGGTGAAACAGAAAAGATCCAAGTTCATCCATTAGAATGTAAAGAACCACATCCATATATTAAGAAAAGGATAAATTAACCACCCGGAAACAAGGGCTCCTCAGGCTTTGGAAATCAAACTTTATCCAGTATGAATACAATCGTAAACCAAGAAAAGAAAGATACTGCACATTTTCATCCTTAAGCACAAGTTTTGCACGCAGCATACCTTTATTTGCAGTCCACAACCAAGACCTGTTCCAATTATCAAAATCAGTTTTCATGGACATCCCTTCATATGCAACATCTCGAATTTCCAGCTCGACACATCACAAGCAAGCTATAGACTGGCTACTGTGTTAATCAGAAAATAAAGGTATATATTTAGGAAGTACCAGAATCTTCGCATGGTTTCAACATAAAATTTGTTTCGTGATATTGGTTAATTAATCACATCTACTTCCTCTAAGCTAGTTTTGAACAAGTTGTACAAGCCAGATAGCAGTTCTGGCTCAACCAGTTCCTTTCACTATTTATTGTACTCCAAATAAGTGCAGAAAACAAGTCTAATCAGCATATGATATATCAATAGACACTGAACTACTTAACTTCATGTTTAAGATCTTTTGTTCTTTTAACCCTTCTGGTACAACCCATGGCGTACCAATAGACACTAAACTTTATCGTCTTTTGTACTTTTACCCCTTCCGGCGAGACCAAATCAGTCAACCAGAAGAGTAAAGTTACTAGGCGAGACCAAATCAGTCAACCAGAAGAGTAAAGTTACTAGGCGAGACCAAATCATCAACCAGAAGAGTAAGGTTACTATGCGCTAATGCTCATTAAGAAATTGCTCCAACAGAGCGGAAGTTAGGAAGCTTATTAAGTAAGCTACCATTTTCTCCATGTTTCATTGATCTTTCTCCCTTCTAAGTTTAAATACAGTACAGAAGAAGGATCCTGGACTATCTCAGAATAATTTCCTTAGCTTGTCCAATTGTCCTAAAGATAGCCATCAAAACAAATGTAATATTTGTAGTTCTCATTGGATGGCTATGGTTCTAGTTTGTCCTTGATGTGAATATCAAATGTTATGTAAAGCTCATTTGGCTTAGTTTTGCACTTCTGAATCAGAGTAAAACTGATGGTAGTTCATACTAGCTATAATATTGGATAGGTTTTGGCAAGCTTGTTTAAATATAAAGAATCTTAAAAGTGGCCTGTAACCTCCTAGAAGAGTATGCTTTAAGCCAACCAGATGAACCTACAAGAAGGAGCAGAATAGGGTTACTCATCCCTCATAGAAAGACAATCGACTATACCAAACTCACTGTTGACAAGCGAAAAGGGTGAAATACATTATTGCCTACAGTATCAATGCCAAAACAAGAAAAAATGGTTTATCCATTGAAATGTGTCAATCTCCCTTTGTCTTACCTTTTGTTTTGAGCTTACGCTCGTTGACAATTGTTCTAGAGGAGGTACAAAAAACATAACTAGACAAACTATATTCATTAACTCGTTATCAATCTAACTTGAAGCAATTTACATATCATGAGGCCATCATGTCAAGATATCTAGCTTCACAGAAACAATGATGCCTAAGATGAGGCAGTTAAGAAAGTAACAAAAAGCATTTGAATGCATTATCTCGCAGGCAAACAACTTAGTAACAACAAAATGCCCCAGAACAAACAACAAAATTTCAAAGAGAACTGATTGAAATCAAATTAATAGCAAATCATAGGCTTACAAAGCACCTTGTGCATCTATCTCTTCAAATTTAACACATTCATAGTCTTAGATACAAATAATATAGTTATACGTATAGTTATAGTCATGATTTACAAAAACCACATAAATTCTCGCAATAAGTAAAGCCTCTAGTATCATCATCACTTGGAGACCAAAAGTATCTCGGGTTTCTTGGCCTTACTGGGAGTGTTAGCATTCGAACCGGAAGCATTAGCAGCCGCTGTAGCTGCTGCCTTGGCTGCTTCACGTGCCCCCGCATCAAGTTGAATCAAACTCCTTGTTGCAAGAATTGCTTGTGGAACCAGATCATGGGAAGCTCTAGCATACAGTCGCCGCACTGCCACTGATGCTGCATCCTTCACCTCGTCTACATTCAGTGGCCCCAGCAAACAGTGTCCTAAAATCCTCAAAACGGGCTGCAATAATTCCCATGGCAGGGGAATTCTTGCATCCTTCCGTCCCACTTCCGCCGAATTATCATCCACAATATCCAAATCTTTGACTCTTTCCGCGACATTTTCAATCTCATCCGCCTCAACCCTAATATCATCCCTAAACCCATTGTCATTCTCATACCAGCCATTCTTTTCCACTAAGTTCTCAGGTTTCTGGTCGAAATCTGATGTACAAGGGCAATCCTGCCCAGCCCAAACAGAAGCAAACTTGCAGAAGTCAAGCTTTGACCAACTTGGCATCTGGGAGATCTGCTTATAATAGCAATCGAGAGCAACCCCAACAATGCAGGCGCGTTTAGTGGATTTAACAGCGATCTGCGGCTCCAAAGGAGGCGACAGAACCCCGACCAAAGGTTTACTAGACTTAGAAGTAGGGTTTGAAGATTTAACGGGATTGCGAGGGGAGTGATAGAGGGAGGGCTGAGACAGATCAGGAATTGAAATAGTGACAGGCTTGCCGTTGCGTGCTTTGGTTTCGGAAGAGTAGAGAGCTAAGAGTACAGCTTCAAAACCGGAGAGAGAGACTGGAATATCTAACGGCGGGTAGTGGATGCGATGGAGGTAGATGGAGGAGATAAGCGGGAGGTAGGATAAAACGACGAGGCGTAGGTCAGGGTCAGAGGAGAGATAAGTATCATAAAGCCAGTGGCAGAGAGGATCGTCGCCAGAGCCGGAGGAGGGAGAGTACAGGGCGGCGGAGACGGAGGAGTAGGCGGTGGACGAGAGGAGAAGGGAACGCGCAGGGCGGTCGGTGTCGGCAAGGGATGAGAGTGGGTCTTCATCATCAGGGGAAGAGGGCAAAAGGGAAGAGAGGAGATGGATGCGGGAACGAGCTTTGGAGATGGACTCCCACCAGGAGTGCATAGGGTCAGAGGAGTGGCCGTTTGGGGGGTTTGGAGGGGAATTGTTGTTAGGGCGGCGGTGGTGGTCGGAAGAGGAGGTGGAGGAGGAGGGAGAGCCGCCGTGGAGGTGGAAGTTCAAATCCATGGTGGTGGAGGAGATGGGTGAGGCTCCGCCTCTCCGGTGAAGGGAATATTCTCAGGCTTATCAGTTTGTAGTCTGTTGAGGAGAAGGGAGGTTTTGAGAAGGTGTTGCAGTGCAATGGACCACCAGTGTTGATCGGGACAGCCTTGCATTTACTGGATATATTATTTATGACTCTCTTTAAATGACCAAATTGCCCTTCCACATTAATATAATGTTTGCATTTTAAAACTAATTAATAAAAAGAATTGATCAAAATTTATAATTACCCTTTAAAAATAAATTATAATTACACGTATAGAGTGACAGATCCCGCTCGCTAAGAAAACCATCTCAATTCTAACTAATATTGTAAATGTGTAAATTATCCTATATAAAAAATATTTAACGATTTATTTTTTTTATATTTTTAAAAATATAACAATTTATTTCATTATATTTTTTAAAACGAACACAGGAAATAAATTACTATTAATTCACATGGGATAAATTACATTAAATCCCAATTTTAATTACAGAATTGAATATTTGGTATAGAAAAAAATGCATGCATTTATTTTAATGTTTGAATTTTGAAATACACGTTAATCTAATAATTTTTGCTGACAACGTTTATTTCAAAAAACTTTTACTCTTACCTCTGTGTCTTTTTACAATATTATTTAAAGTTTATAGTAATTACAATCTCCAAAATATATTTACAAAATGTCCAAAATAACCCTTTCGCTTCGAAATGCAATTCACCACCACCACCAATGCCACCATGACAACTACCCAACCATTTCTATATATGCATTTGTGTATATTTATAACGCATGTCACAAATTACTAGTATACATAAAATGTTAAGATCATGTTAAATTTAATATTTTTATGCATTTGGTGTGTAGATGATCACAACATATTCTTCATTTCTAAAAAAATAGGGTATGCGACAACGTTTAACTATATACAATTTTGAATGGGGAGCAAGAAGGGGAGATCGAGGGAGGATGTAGCACTAGGCTGGGCAAAGAACCAGTTGGACGTGGAGGGGATTGAATATTACTTAAAATGCGAGATTTTGAAAAAAAGAAAAAAGCTTACCGATCTTTTGGAACACAACTATTTTCATAGAAATTAAAGAAATTCATATTTTGGTAATTCAAAAGTATTTTTATTATTATGGTACTCATATATAGATTCGTAGTACATTCGTACTTTATATATTAGGTATATGAATTATTGCCCAATATATCTTTATTTTTTAAAAATATAGTATGCATCAATCATATAACTATTCCGCGGCGTGAATAATAAAAACAATATTACCAAATACAATTTATTGATTTATGTAGTGATTATTATAAATATATTTGTTGATACCAATCCCTCTCCTTAAAAAAAAAAAAAAAAAAAAAAAACATATGGATTTAGGCTAAGGAGTTGGGAGTAATTCTTGATTTTCCACTTTGATAGCCCCATGACATAAATTGTAGTTAGAACAATCGCACTACATAAGTTGCCTTTTACCCTTGTAGCTGTTGCTGCTGTCCAACTCCAATTCATTAATTTCTCCGCCCACTTCGCTTCACTTCACTAGCCAGAGCCAGACTTCCAGCCTGCGGATACACCTAAAAAACCAACCAATTCCTACCTCGTTTTCATCGTCCTCCCTAGTCCCTACCTTCGTCTACCTTTGCATTCTACTTAAACAAATCTCCTGACTCAGGATTCACTCGACAATGGCTTCAGCAGTTCTCTCGCAGTCTTTGTTCTCATCTCTCTCTTCTTCACCATCGAGAAATCCCAAGAAGAGCGTTGATACGCCTCTGTCTTTCTCTGTTTCCTTGAAGGAACCTCGTGTTATCTCCAGATCCCATGTCGTCTCGACCCATTTCAAGAAGGCCCACAAAAGCTTTATCGCCAACTGCGCTCCCTCCGACGACTCTGCAGAAACCCCAATTGAATTGAGTATGAAATCTTTATTCTTCGGTCTTGTTTTCTTCACTTTTATGGATTTGAGTTTTATGTGTGTTTGTGATTTTTCTTTTTTCAGAGTACCCTGCATTTCCCACAGTTATGGATATTAATCAGATTCGTGAAATTTTGCCTCACCGGTTAGTGTAAACATGTTTGATTGACGTTGCATTTGGTGGCCTGAGCTAATCTTGATAAGGGTTCATTTGGATGTTATGTTAATGATTTCTCATTTGGGTTTTGTGTTTTGGGTTGTAGATTTCCGTTCTTGCTTGTGGATAGAGTGATTGAGTACAAACCTGGCGTATCAGCTGTGGCTATCAAGAATGTGACCATAAATGATAATTTCTTTCCTGGCCACTTCCCTGAGAGGCCGATTATGCCTGGCGTCCTCATGGTTGAGGTAAAACTATCACATCTCTTCCAATGCGATAAAAATGTCACATATTGTTTATTATTGATATCTGAACCGTAATGTTCTTTTCTTGAATTGTGCGTGATTATGGACGTTTGAGTCATCTCTAATGGGTGGTTCATGCACGAATGACGTCATTTCATGCTAAGCATGATTGCCTGATATGGCTGAATGCTAGGAGTCTTTGATGTGCCAATCACACAGCATTGTGATTGCTAGTGTATAAATAAGTCACAGAGGAAAGAGCACTCAATTTTGAGGATTTGTCTGCATCTTGAATTGTGTGCAAATTACATGAACTCACAATTGTACAGGAGTCATAGGGAATAAATTATGTTGTGTGAAAGATCTCCATTCGAGGTAGGAAACTTGACTTTTCATATAGTTCTGAGGCCCCCTTTTCCTAAATACAAAGGGACTTCAAATATTTCTTAGTTGCTTTTAGTTCAAGTCTAGCTGAATCTATTTAGTGGATAAGGTGCTAGGACCACACATTGCCAGATGCTATCTGAGCATGTCTAGAACATGAACAATGCAGGGGAGAAAGTGGAAAGCTGTTGTAAGATGGGTTAAAACCTTTTATCTTGGGTCATTCATTATTTCTCCTCCAGAGTGTATCTATCTCTAGTGATTTCGTTTCGTTCACTATTGCCTTATACAAGTCTAGGCAGCCTATGAATGAAAGCTTGAGGGAGAGGAGTACAATGTTTAATGTTTGAAGGAAGGTTGATTGCTCTTTTAGAGGATCTATACAAATAATACTTTGTTTTTCAATGAGACTAATGCTTCGGAGTTTAATTTCTTGTCCTAGTTCCCCTAATGAAAAAAGTTGCTTAAATAAGTTTACTTGGTGAATATCATGTGGTTGATGCATGCTTATCTACTAAGATGAGATTGATAAAGTGCGTAAAGCTAGTTAGATGAGGGTAACGAGTTCAATCCACTCTCTACTTCTTTTGAGCTTAGTGCAAGATCTGATGTCCAGCCACATAGCTAGATTTAGTGACTAAGTCGCTTCTTTTCAATTTTACAATTCTTCAAAAGTGAGGTTTAATTGTAGCGATGTGATTCTTTTTATTAGCGGCTTAAATTTAATAGAGAGTAGTGATAGCGGTAGCATGCTGTAACTACTGTTTTCGTACAACAAGTTACTTCCCATAACGCCTCTTGTCCCCAGGCTTGTATGTTTTCGCAGGACTTACTGATGTATGTGTTACTGCTTTATATAGGCAATGGCTCAGGTTGGTGGCTTGGTTATGCTACAACCAGAAGTGGGAGGTTCACGTGATAATTTCTTCTTTGCTGGAATTGACAAAGTGCGATTCAGAAAGCCAGTAATTGCAGGAGACACCTTAGTGATGAGAATGAACCTCATCAAGCTGCAGAAACGCTTTGGAATAGCAAAGATGGAAGGAAAAGCATATGTAGGGGGCGAAGTGGTTTGCGAGGGTGAATTCTTGATGGCTATGGGGAGCGAATGATGCACCAAAACTCCGTCATATTTTTGCAACACCAATTGATAGTTTTAATCTTCCCTTTTTATTTTCTCATCCATGTATGTTTATTATGCGGAAAATTAAGACTGCTCATTGTCTAGAAGCGGGAGACTAATGCTCATTCCAAAACTCAAATTTTTAGGCTTGTATTGCTCAAAGTCCCAATTCATCGATTTTCCTTTTCCTTTCCTCTGAGTTGAAGACATTGGTTATTCATCCTAATGTCTCGCAAAACTTGCATGCATAGGCTGTGTTAGTTGCATATGTGTTGTTCTACTTGTACCATGATTGGTGACTGATGATCATTATATAGTTGTTGATAACTCATTCATAATGTAATAATGTACGTAGTCGGACAAAAGCAACAAAAATATAGCTTTTCTTGAGGGGAATCTCAAAGCATGAATGATCAATTCATCTCCAATTTTACTCTCTAAATTGCCAACTTTCTTTTATACAACAGTTTACAAGCCAAGGGCTCCAAGGGGTGTTTTCCCTTGCCCTGCTTCAAAGTAGAAGATCAGCATGGCCAACATGGCAATCCTAGCATGCTTAATCTCAGCAACCTTCAATCGATCCAGCTTATCAGTATCAGGGATATAAACTCCATCCTTCAGTGTACCAGCAAGGCCCAAGGGATCAAAGAATTTGCCGCCAGGGTACCCTTGATCACCCGTTGCATTCGCAAAGTTCTCTGCGGTTCTTGACCAGGGAGTCGCCCATTCCACGGACTGTGATTCAGGGTTGAAGAAATCAACCCATCTCTTGCTCTCCACCCACCCCATGAGCAGGAGCTGAGTCCCGAGGAGAGTGCCGAACGAGAATGGAGCCACCGCGCCAGGGGCTGCACCAGCCTCAAACCAGGGGATGCCGCTCCACGCCTGGCCGACAAAGATGCCAACCACGGCAGCCATCGCCCAGCGGCCATGGATCAGCTCGGCCTCCCTGTACCATTTCAAGAATGCTGGATCCTTTCCTAGGCCAAGCGGGTCGAAACCGTAGTCACCAGGGAGCCTGCAGTTGGGTCATCATACAACCATCAACCAATTGAAACTATTTCATCAAAGATCACAAACACATAGAAAAATGACTTACGAGCCATCCAGCCACTCAGGGTCGATCAAGTTACCACCACCCTTAACAGCCGGGATCCAGGACTTCTTGGGGGCGGCAGCAACCACAATGAACCTCTTGGTAGGCGCATCACCGCCGGCCCTGGCGGCAACGGGGGCGGACAACAAGGCCTGGCTCTTCTTGCCACCGGTCAAGAAGGCAGATCCCAAGCCATTTACCAATGCAGCAGAAGTGGAGGCCATCCTTGTTTCTCTCTAGATATAGCTAATTAGAGCTTGGAAGCCAAAATCTAAGAGACAGACAGTAGCTAGCTATGAGTTTGGACTTAAAGGGAATCAAAAGGAGAGCAGTGTGGGGAGCCAAGTAGGATAAGTGAAATCTAGAACAAAATCTAGGCAACTCCAGTGGATAGGTTTCTGACCAATGAGATCAGCTGTTAATCCACACCTCCACAGGGGTTCCATCCACGTGGACAGCTTCATCCACACAAGTTCTTGTGTTGGAAGCGTTCATAATTCTTGGGATTTTTTGGGCTTAATTTTCAGTATTTCTGGGTTGGGAATTAATGTGCAAAAACACATGATCAAAGTACACAGTTCTTGAGTTATTGATAGCCAGACGTGCTACTCCTTCAAACCCACCATCAAAACTTAATATTTTAGGTATCTTTTTCCTGTTTTAATCTGTGTTGTAAAATTTATGTTGAAAATTGATGTTGTGTTCTAAAATTAACGTTGACGTTATAAAGAATATTCGGAATCATGCCTGGTCTCATTGTTCAAAATGTTTTTAAAAATAAGGGTTAATTGAACTTAAATTCCTTTTGAAAATGTAAAATAACACTTTTTCAAAAGAATAAAAAAATTTGATATTGTACTTGCACTTTTATTTACATTTGTACCATTTATGTTGGGATTTGAATGAAAGTTATTCTGAAATAAAATTTTAACTTTACACTCTATTCAACTTTTCATACAATTTATTGATAATGATACCTGATGCTTAAGGCATCAGACCCGAACCTTGCTAGCCCACTCATCGTTAGCGAGCCGAACGACTCAGCCCAACCAGCCCAATCTCTATCACCTTGCTCCCGAGGCAACATTTGGTCCAAGTCCAAATCATCAAGCTTACGGTCCATCCACCTCGACCTACATGTCAATATTAATCCACTGAGTCAGTTCACTCTAAAAATTGTGTCAATAGGGGCATATATACCAACTAGATCAACCTACATGTAAATATTAATCTACAAACTAACAGTCAGTTTACTCTAAAAAGGGTGTCAATAGGGACACATATACCAACTAGATCCGACTGATCCATCCACATCAACCTACATGTAAACATTAATCTACAGACTAACAGTCAGTTCACCTTAAAAAGGGTGCCAATAGGACACATATACCAACTAGATTCAACCGATAAAAAATATAACTAACTAATTTCTTGATTTGTAACTATCGTGTTGTTAATATGAAAGAATCTATCTTAGTGGGCATAAATCTTGAATGACATGTCCAACATAAAGATGAATACTATCTCCAAACATCCCAAAATTCAAAATTCAAAATTCAAAATGACTAGTTTTTCATTCATGACGACTACTTTTTATCCAATTGCTATAACTCATGAAAAATAATTTATTATAACTACACTATTGTAACTTCATATATAAATATATATATATATATATATATATATATATATTACTTTTTACCCCCTAATGAGTATAAAAAATTTATTACGCGATTACTAAATAAGAGATAAAATTGAAAGTTTATATTAATTTTTTTTTTTGCAAACGTCAGCATTTTTCGTTTAAACTCTAATAGAAAGGGGGATAACTGTAAATGAAAAAGTCTAAGAAGAATGTAAGTTTTATTTTGAAAGTATTTGGAAAAAGCGTAATTTTACATTTTTATAGAGGATCTAAATGTAATTAAATAAAAAAATAAAATTATAATATTTTAACAATCAACATGAACTTTATTACATGAGCATTCTTTATAATATTAAAGTATTTAAAAACATAGTTAGTACACTAATTTGAAATTTTGAAAATTATTATCTTTAAATTTTAAAACATTATAAGGATAATGATTGGTTTTAAGATTGTCATTTAAGTGTAACATAATTATGTCAAAGTATTTGTAAATTTTTAATTAAATATATTGTAATTATAATTAAACTAAATTTTACAAGGAAAAAAATATATTTCATCCTTTAAAAAAAACAATAAAGAGTTTCAAAACGAAGACTGATATTATTTGCCATGAAATTGCACGTAATACGTTATTTTGTAGACAGAAATCGCACTTTCCAGCCTTTCTCTCTTTATCCACTTGTTCCAAAAACAAACATCCCTCATTTTTTCGCTCTTCTCTCTATCCACACACACACAGATTGTCCCAAACTGAGCAGAAACTCTCCACATACCACTAATAATAATTTTATTCTAGTAATTATGTAACGTACGCTCAACAGCCCTTTTGTCAGCAGCAGCAATGGCTGATCTTTTCTGCAGTTTCTTGGATTTTCAATCTCTTAACACCAACTTTAAATTTCATTTGTTTTTGCCTCCAAGGCATTACTGTTCTTCTGCACTTGTTCACGCCCATAGTGCAAGAATTAATGGAATGAGAAGAAGACCACTTCATCTCACTCTGCTCTCCAGACCCTCTTCCCCAAACTTTGATGTCATTTCAACTCACGGTATGCCTTTTGCCTCTCATCGTTGGCCTCACATTCTTGTTTTTTACAGTCTTATGTGATTTCCTTGCTGTTGAATTATGGTAATATAGGCCTTTTCTTTTTGGTTTTCTTGGAGTTTGTTTGTTCCTGCTATTTGGTAATCTCCTTCTTGCTTTTTGTTCTCTTGGTGGTTTGTTTTTGTTTCTTGGTGAATGGAACTCGGGTGACAATGTGAGGGCCTCATCGAAAGTAACATTGGAAAAGAAATAAAGCTCCAATTTTTTGTGGGATTCATGTTTATTTGGGAATTTATTTGTGATCTTCTGGTTTTTGTATGATTGTCTGGGCAGAGCATTCGGATGGTAGTCTTTTGTATCGGTTTGGGGATCCAAGTGAAGTTGCAAAAAATGTGAAAATGGAAGAGTCCAAGATTGTGAAGGAGGACATAGAAGGGGAAGAATATACTGTGGTGAAGGTTTTGGACGGTGATCATGAAGCAGAGGTGATTGTGAAGAAAGCAGATAGAGAGGTAACCAGCTCTGGCTTGACTGAGGTGGTTGATCAGACTGATTCAATAGTTATTAGCAGTGGAAGCATTAGTGTCGTTCAAGTAGACAATGACTCGCGTGAGAAATTATTGGAAGGTTCAAATGACAGTGAATTGCCCGTTTCGAATTCAAGTAAAGAAAGAGAAGTTATTTCTCCGCCTGACATCGATGTAGAGCATGTTGGGAATGTGGAGGAAGATCTGAATGGGGAGCATGAGGATTCAAGTCTGGTGGCCGAGGCTTCTATACTTGATGAGAATTCTGAAAATGGGAATAGTGTTACTACAGTGGAATTATTGGAAGAGGAAAGTGCTGGCGTTACTTCTACTCATGGTGTTGTTGTGGAGCACCCTGGAAATGTGGAGGAAGTTCTGAATGAGGAGCTTGGGGATTCAAGTCCAACGGATACCTCCATACTTGGCAAGAGTTATGAAATGGAGAATAATGGTACTAAGGTGGAATCGTTGGTAAGGGATACTGCTGAGTCAACCACATTGATTTCCTTAATGCCCAAGCCAATTATTGCTGTACCTGACAATGATGTTTTTCAGGCTAGCCTAGAGACTGTTCGTACTATGGATGCATCTGCAGATTCTGAACATCAGAATTTGGAAACCGAGATGCAAAACGAAAGCATTGAAGGTGGTCGAGAAAGTATAGAAAGTGATTTGGAGTCTCTGCCCCCTCAGTCACAAACAGCTGTAAGTTTGTCTCAAGAGATTGAGGATCAGAATTTGGAAACTGGGGTGCAAGATTTAACAATTGGAAAGGGAAGTGAAAGTGAAATGAATCAACCTGGGGCCCTTGGGATGACAAATGTGATAGATGGTAATAGCAATGAAAATAACATGAATGACACTGAGGCCAAATACCCTCCTATTACCAATGAGGCTGAGGAGTCTGGAACTGAGACTGGGCTGCTGAACGAGATTGTTGAAGATGGAAGTGGAAGTGATGTGATCCCCTTAAATACTATGTCCCTCAGTTGAAAGTTGAACTGAGGCTTGATGAGGAAACTGGTACTGACATTACGGAAGAATCTGCGGAAGATGATGGAGCTGAGAGCCTAACAACGGTTAGTTGAACCATTTGACAAGTCTCAAACACATACCATATCAATTGTCTTAATTTATTTGGCAATGCACACATTAGTTCCATTGGCGAAAAGCAAATATTTTAGCAAAACAAACGAGGACTAGGAAATGTTGAGTCTGTGCTCACCAAAATTCTTTAGGCTCCATTGTATAAATATAACTACATGTCAGCTACAACTTATACAACTTAGAAGGGATAGTGATGGAACTGGCAATGACCACTCATTTAGCAATACATCCACATCATCTGTTCGTATTCATAATTTGAAGATTTTAAGTTTTGATATTTTGCAGTTGCCCCACTGATTGTATTGATATTTGAAGCTCCCTATGGGAGCTCCAGCATTGAGAAAAAAGTGATCTTTTTCTACCCTCATACAAAGAATCTAAGTACTTACAAAAATACATATTTACAGCTTAGTGACGTACCTCAGAACTTAATTCTCGGATCAGAAAGGACAGAAGTCAATGACAATCTGCAGAGTGGTAATCTTGTAGAAGCGTCAGGACATGAACTGACAGAGCTGAAATCTACCGAATCTGCTACAAAGAGGTTTGTCTCTGGGCACGGCCCTTATCTGCTTTCCTGCATTTTGTGATCCATTGTATAATTGATAACCAGGCATTCTCCCCAAATCATTGAAACCCTGTATCTGACATCTGATCAATTGTTTTGCTGTATCTACTTTTGGGAGTGCAAAGTCATTGAATGCCATTAATTAATATTTCTGCATGATAACAACACCTTATCAGATGTGTGGACATCTGATACATTGCTCTTAACAGCCAGGAAATCTTGACAACGAACTTTGTTCTATCTTCTGGTGCTGCTCTGTTGCCGCATCCTTCTAAGGTATCTCATGAACATTTCCTCCTTACTCTAGGCCTCCATTTCACAGTTCAACCATGTTATGCAGCCACTTCTTTAAGTGAGTCCAAAATGTTTTTATTAGAAGCTAGAGGCTAAAATGAATTAGAAACTGACGCCGGTTTACTACTTACAGCATTTGCTGTCACCCGTCTGAGAAAGATAATGCCTGTAGTCGAGAAACTGAAAACTTATTGCAACATCAATATAACATAGGGATTGATTTCCATTCATTTCCTTCTAGTATCTTCGTGTGTCTTAAAAGTTTGATCCTCATCTCTTAAAATAATTTAAGTTACCAGAGATTGTTTTATTTTAAAACTATTGACATATATAATATATGTAATATGTATACATAAGTTTGAGTTTGCATGGTTTAAAGTGTAAATCAAGAAGACTGAAATTGTTGCAGCTGTATCAACCAGTTAAGTGCTTTAGCCAACATATGGACTATGGAGTAAATGGAAATTTCTTAATGAAAATGTGACTAGTTAGTTATTTTTCTGTTGTCACAACAGTATGAGTAAGTAATTCAAAAAATAATAAATTCCAGGTGTTAGACAGGTGGAGAGGATGCATATTTCATTGCTGGTCAAACATGGCTAGGTGTAGCTGATGGAGTTGGTCAGTGGTCACTGGAAGGTATCCGTCCTCGTAGTGCTTCTCTGTAATTCTCCTGCATTTTTTACTCTTGAAACTTTTCCATTTTTGAACTATTAACCAGTTTCAGCCAGTGAGTTCATTCAAGGCTGTTTTATCCTGAAGAAAATTCTTGATATCCCAATTGAGTCAGCATCCTTAAAATAGTAAAATACGTCAAGATAACTATTATGCTGTACTTTCTATTTAGGGACCAAACCAGGAGTTTATGCTCGAGAGCTCATGAAAAACTGTGAAAAGTTCATCTCTGATCTCAATGGAGATTCATTAAACAATCCCATGGAATTGCTTAATCTCAGTGTTGCTGGAACACACTATCCTGGGCCCTCAACTGTTTTGATTGCTCAAGTTGTTGGTCAGGTATAAATAATTACGAACTTTGAATGTCTCCTGGCTTTTTGTAAGCATACTGTTCTTGTTGAACCAAATAGCTCTGTGCTACAGAATTTATCACTATCTATTCCAACAAATGATCTGCCATCTACAAACTCAATGCCCGGTAGTTTTAATTCTTATTTGTTATGAAGTTTTGTTTGTAAACCTATGATTGCAAGTAATCCACTGAATATCAATTGGTGACAGGATCTTCATGTGGCTAATGTTGGAGACTCAGGATTTATTGTTCTGCGGCATGGTGCTGTTTACAAGAGATCTTCGCCTATGCTCCATGCATTTCATTTTACAAAGCAAATTGAAACAGGCGACGACCCCTCTCATCTTGCTGAGGTATGCTCTCGTCTAAACTATACAAAAGAATTGCATTTGGAAAAAAAGACGGGTAAAAGTTCTATCAGTTGTTCTGTGATCTGTGGTTACTATTTCCCCCTTTCTTTTGGCTTCAGTTGTACAGAGTTGATTTAGAGGAAGATGATGTGATCATCACTGCAACTGATGGGCTTCTCGACAATTTATATGACCAAGAAATTTCATCGATAGTCGTGAGTTCACTTGCTGCTGATAAAAAGCTGGAGGTACTGTAGTTCTTGAAGAAAATATGCAGTTTCCTGGTGGAGAAATATGATTCTCTATAAGCTTTGCACACAAGTGAGCAAAACATACAAAAAAGAAAAAAAATTCGAATCCTTGAGAATAAGTGTCTGTTTGTTTGTTTGGTGAAATGAAAGAATTAGATGTTAATCAAATGTTTGTTAATGTGAGGCAGAGCTCACCATTATTCCTCTGTCTTAAATTTAGCAAAACTTTCCATCCTATTAATTTGCAGATTTTAAATTTGGACATTATTTAAGAATACGAATCCATGAATTCTTAGGGTGCATCTCAAAACCGTCGCAGTCTGTGATTCACGGTTTTTTATCAAAACTTTCAGGAAATTGCAGAGCTGTTGGCGACAAAAGCACAAGATGTTGGTAGATCTACGTATGGGAGAAGTCCATTCGCTGACGAAGCTCAGGCAGCTGGTTTTGCTGGATACACCGGTGGGAAGCTTGATGATGTGGCTGTTATTGTATCTATCGTCCAAAGACAGTCCACTCCTCAAACGTTGTGACTCAGTTCTCCAACTGCATCCTCTCTTGCTCCATCTTTGTGAATACGGTTTGTGTTTCAAACTTTTTGAATCTTCAATTTTCTATACCACTTGTTGCTCATAGGCATATGTGCTTTATTACATTCATCGCATCGATCAGTTGGAAATGCGCAATGTCCTGACTTATGTTGTTTGGTTTGGATGCTTCCTTTGTAATGAAGTCGTTCATAATCCTTGTCATTGACAGTCATTGTTAATACAGCCCCTTTGGTCATAAATTAAGCTAGAGCAATAAAGATTTGCTCTCTTCCACATTTTGCAATATGATGTTCGTATTGTCAGTGACATTACAATCGCTAGAGTATCTTTGGACTCTTGTTCTATTATGTTGTGTTTGGATTGATAGATTCGGAGCAAATGATTTTAAATCCGTAACAACAAATCAATTAAGCTCATCTGAGTAATGCCATATTATGATGGATTTTAAAATTTTAAATTCCTATTTTGAGTTACTCTTTTAAATCATTCAAACGAATTCCAACTGAGTTTAGTCCTTTTGTCAATTCGTTTTTTCTTAGATCCAAATCCTTCCATCCGAACGCAACTTCAAAGCCATACGTCAGTAAGTCATATTGGCATGATTACATGATAATGCATTATAGCCTCCCTCGTGTAATATGCATGCAATGGTTCGAATCAACTAAAAATTGGAAACACATTCTACGTAATCACAATTGATGTACGCCTTTACATCAGAACGTGTATATGTAAAATGCAATATGAGCAGCAACAGAAAAATTTGCGATGAAAGATCTGAGTTACCTTAACAAGCAAGAATAGCTGGAAAGAAGTTGACGACTTTTCAAAAAGTCGCGATGAGAACACAAAAAGTTGGTTAAATTTTGGTTGGGAGTCGATGGACGGAGCACGAAATGGAGGGCCCTTGCCTTTGACCACCCTACTTTCTTTTTCACAAAGAAAGAGGGGAGGAGTATTGGCAATACATGCAATTTGTTATGTCATGTCTGAACGTTTGCGTTTAACGATGAACATATCAGATATTTGAACAAACAACTTGCTATGTCATGTCTGAATGTTTGTGTCTTAACATTGAACAATCAGCGCAGGTATTGATCTCATCAACATAGCACCGTCAAGAGTTGTGTAAAGTTCACAGAATTCTATTTATGAGTCAACTTTGATGAATCAAAACAATCAAAAGTGGAATCCTATACTCTTCCAAGAGGGGGAGATCATGCAAACATACATGGCTCAAAAAGCATCTACAACCAAAGGAACAAAGTTGGAGAGTTTTTCAGTTTGTTCATTTCTTATACGTCACATTTTAACGGTTTTTTTTTTTTTTAAATTTGTCATAATTATAAATAATCTCTCGTTGTTTGAAAACTTATCCGATATATTTATAATTTTCGAACAATAAAAAATATTTATAATTATGATAAATTTTAAAAATTCGATTGTAATTTACCCTTTCTTATACATACACATAAACAAATAACAGACATCTGGAAATGGGGGGGGGGGGGGGGGGGGGGGGAATGAAAGCACGATTCTGAAGATAGCGTGTGGTGTATTAGAAAGGAAGAAAGAATAAAGAAAGAGGAGAGAATTCTAGATTGTTCCCGAGGAAGAATATATTCACTGCACTATTGCCTATTGCACCCACCACCATTTTATTCCTATTACACATACAAATATAATTACAATACACTTTCTTGAAATTTATTATAATTACAAAAAAAAATATTATTTAAAAATTATAAAGATTCCCAAAATTATAAATATTTCTCTGACAACTCATTATATGGAATTTTTTAAGATAACTATAATTTAAAAAAGATAGATATTTATAATTTTTCAAACAACGAGAGATGAGAATCCTTTTTAATTTACCCTTGATTTTGTGAGAAAAAAAATTCACAATGATAATTCGCATCATGTAATTATTAATATAATATAAGACATCGAAATATTAATTTTATGGATTTTGTCTAGCATATGAGTTCTTAATGAGTCTTTTTACTGATTTCTTTTTAAGTAAGAGTGATGCATATATATATATATATATATTTTTTTTTTACTCACGAATATATTAGATATTTGAACAATGGGCACAAATATTGATAGTTAAAGTTTATTGAGAAATTATATTTGATATTATTAATGTTTATTTTTATCCAACAAAAAAATTATTTGTTAGTTAAAATTTACAGAAGTGATTAATGTTAGTAGAAAAAAAAAATCGAATGAAAATCATATTTATCCCTATTGACTTATTGCTGGTCAAATAAATATTTTTTTTACCAAACTACTCTTATAAATTTCATACACTAATACATGTGAGGAGGTATATTTTCACGTCTATAAAAATAGTTTGGTTAGAAAAAAATTATTTAATTTACAATAAGTTGATCATGATGAATATGAATTTTTTGCCCAATTATTTTTAATTTCAATAAATTTAATGAATTGACTAATGTAAAATTTTATTAATTAATTAAGAACAAACACTAAGAATAATAAATGTATTTTTCAAACCACAAAATCCTATATATAATTTATATAAAATCTTAATGAGAATATTAAAACTATTCTTTTATTTATGTATTAGATAAATAAATAAATGTATTTATATATATATATATAAATAAATATAAAAATACAATATTAGTTAAAATAAAAAAATGCAGTATATGTGGGCTCTGTCCGGAGTGTGAAGGCCATCATTATTTTGAACTCCCCAAATTCTCAAATTCCAAAGTTTAGAACCCTAAAATAAAAGGCAGAACCGCAGACCTCATTCCACACCTGCCCTCCACGTGTCGGAGCGCCCATTCCCATTATACCCTTGCCTTTTCCACTATTCCCATTTCCCACCCCTTCTTACATACAGCATACAACACCCTCGTCACCTTTTGAATTGAATTCCCTTCAATCTTAATTCTTGCAGTTTTCCATTCTTTCAACTTCAGACTCTCTCAAAAATGGCAGTGGCCTTTAGATTCCCTCTCTTCTGCATGTTTCTTGCTTTCTCCGCAGCAGCTTTCGTCTCCGCCGCCGGCCATTCGGCGCCGGCTCCGGCGGTGGACTGCTCGAGTTTGGTCTTGAACATGGCGGACTGTTTGTCGTACGTGACGGCGGGGAGCACGTCGAAGAAGCCGGAGGGCACGTGCTGTTCGGGGCTGAAGACTGTGCTCAAAACCGACGCGGAGTGCCTCTGCGAGGCGTTTAAGAACAGTGCGCAGTTGGGGGTCACTCTGAACGTGAGCAAGGCGTTGGGGCTGCCTGCTGCCTGCCATGTTTCCGCACCTTCCATTAGCAACTGTGGCCGTAAGTTTGTTTAGCTTCAGTTCTTTCTCGCTCATGGTGTTGATGATCTGGGTTTTCTTTATTTATTTCAATTTTTTCCTCCAAAAGCTTTTTTAGGTATTATTGAGTTTATGACTTTCTGATTTCCTGAGAATGTAATTAAAGGTGGCGATATTTTTTTTCCCTTAAGGAGAAAAAGTTCACTTTGTAGATTGTGGAATACTCATTTCTAGTTACGAGCTTCTCTCCCTCATCTTCTGTGTGTTAAAAACAAATGATCTAGCAATTAATTTCATTCCTATGCATGTCGCAATTAACACAGTGTTCTTTGTTTCTTCCTTGTTTTCTCTTTTCTACAGTGAGCACTGGCATTGGCGCTGCCCCAGGTACATACAAATCTTGTCATCTTCCTCTAATTTATGCCCATTACATGTTCGTATCTCAGTGATACTATACGACCAATTTATTGTTAAACTTTTCAATACAGAATCAGTTTTATACTTAACCGAATAATACAGTAAAGAGTACAAGATCTCTGTTCTTGGAAACAAATGGTTTCTCCTTTGTCTCTTTGTAAATCACTGTAATTTCTTAGAATTAAAATCTGGGTCATGTTTGTAATTTTATCAGCATTTCTTTTCTATTTCCCTTTTGCTTCTTGGTTTCTGTCCGCAAATGGAGTGAATTTATTATGGTGATCTGTCTGGAATGTTCATTTTCTTGGTTTAGTTTAATTTCAGGTAACTTTTATTTACTCAGTACTGTCTCCATTATCTGCTTCTGGAGACCTGGATGTCTTCACGTGATTGTGTAGTTCTGTCATTTATTGAAGCCTTCCTTCCTTGATAATATAGGAAAGCGGGCCTGAGATTAGTGAAGGCCCCATGTCATTTTATAGGTCTCTTGTGATAGTATCAGTTAACTGCCTTTTTTTTTTTCCTTTGTCTGGGGATTTCACAACTGGTTAAAATTCATTGTACTATTTTGGGTTCCCATTTTTTGAGAAATTCTGGTGCTTGCGAGCAATCTTGATGTTAATTTAAGAGTTGTTTGCAATAACTTATTTTAAGTGCTTGTCAGTTTTCTTTGAAAATAAACTGAGAAGCGTATGTTTCTTATTTTTCTACATCTAATTTTGAACGGCATAAATTAAGTTTATTTAAGCCAAAAGTTATATGTTTCTTCCCGTCAGAATATTTACAGTTTATTGGAATATTGTGAATAAGAAGCTTTCCCCCCCATGATAATCCAACTTTGACCTCCTTTTTTTTTTTTTGTTTATTTTGGGTCACTTCTAACTTTTTGTTTACAAACCATCGCAATCCCTAATACAGCCAAACTTACGTTTTTTCCTTCAATAGTAGAAACTATTGTACACACTCTCAAGATCCATTCCTTCTATATACACCCTCTTAATCTATACCCTGGAAGAAATGTCCATAAGTTATCAACAACTCAGGGTGTCTTTTGTAAGCAAATTGGTTATAAATCATTTTTCCGAACTAAATGAGTGAAAGAAGGTATATGCATTTCTTCTGGATAGTGCAGGAGTTGATCAATGTATTTGAAATTGATATTTAACGGTATAGTTGAGTTTCATGCTTGATTTCCGAGCTGTATTGTCTTTTACTGCATTTCTTCTTGAGAACGAAGTTTATGTATACAACAGATCTCCTAACATGATTGTTTGCTGTCTGCTACAGCTCTTTCTCCATTGGCACTATCTCCAAGCTCCATTGCCGGGCCTCCAACCACCGGCATTGGAGCTAATGAAGCTGCTCCAGCACCGGCTCCCGGTAGCTCAGGTTCCTCCACACTGACCACCTCCATTGAGTCAGTCATTCTCACCATGGTCGCCGGCTTATCGTTTGCCTTGTTCTGAGAGCCTGTGGTGGTCCTTTTTGCTGAAAACTGAGCCATGCTCATGTGATCGATTCTACTGATGTTGCTTTTAGTAGGAGTTAGTTTGTGTTACTAGTCGTTTTAGAATATATGTTCAGAGCAGAGGTACATAGATCCAATTTGGCCTACTTCTTCTTAGTGTTGGAGACGAGACTTTGTGCTGACTGCTGTATGGACTATGGATGTTTGATTTACTTATTATACTCTTAGCATCCCATGCTTTTCCAAGTGATGTTAGTAGTCATACCAGTCTTATATTATAATTATTTTTAATTACCAAGTACAAAATTCCTTATTGGACGGAAGTGTCTCGCCGTCGTGCCTGGCACATCAAAGGCTATTACTTCAACTTGGACACAGAGCCAGAGAAAGGAGATGAAATCCGAAGAATATGCAAGGAAAAATATGTGCAGTCGCAGAGTTTCTGAACACATGAACACCGCCTCCAGAATAGAAAAAACCAGCTCGTAAGTCCAATAAATATTTGCAATCTTCGTCCTCAACCCACAAATCAGTTGCATATTTAGAGTCGTTCGACCCGAAAAAAATTGATCTAAGGCTCCATTTTAGGTGCCAAAGTCATGACAGCGTCTCCAACCGTGAGGAAAATCTTGTCCTGGGGTTCATGGGAATAATTAAGCTGACTTAAGAAAATCAGGCAGAGTTAGTATTTCATACAATGTACTTGGCGAGGAGCAGGAAAATCAAGAACGCAACTCCTATGACTATAGTCTGCCAATTCCACTGTCATAGAAAA
Source organism: Sesamum angolense (assembly GCA_034509725.1). Lineage (NCBI taxonomy): Eukaryota > Viridiplantae > Streptophyta > Magnoliopsida > Lamiales > Pedaliaceae > Sesamum > Sesamum angolense. The sequence goes on from JACGWL010000005.1 coordinate 3,581,694, forward strand.
AGGCCAGATTGAGACGATGAAAATAAAGCTGTATGACCAAAGTGCTTAAGTGGGATTGTGTTTTTTCGTAATGATTCTCACCCCATGATGCATTGTCCAGACACCTCATAACTTAGACTATGTCTGATTTCTTGGTGAAAGTCTTCATGCCGAGCAAACCTTTGAGCTGTTGAAGACTGATGGTGGTGGCTGCTCCAGAACCAAACAATGTCAGCATGAGACAGGAAGTCGATCAAGAATCCCAGTTTGAAACCAGACAGGAAATCCAGCAAGAACGTTATGGATGACATTTGATTCGCTGATGATTCTTTCTCATGCTATGACAAGAAAGAAAGAACAAGACCTCAAAATCCTAGTACGAATTGAGCGACTCCAGCAAAGAATGTAGCTATAAATGTGAGCCGTTGATACTCGTGTTTGTTCTTGGGATCAATCTCCTCCTGAAGCATACTCCCGAACAAGAGGGACACCACGGCTACTGGGCCGATGACAATATCTCTTGAGCTGCCCATGATGGCATAATCAGGGGTGGAATGAAACTACTGTCTACAATTAGACACAAAATTAACGTGTGATCAGACTGTTTGATGTATGCTAAAGTGTGCAGACTTCCGTAATGAAACTTACACAGCCCAAACTGGGGATCCGTATTTGCAAGTTTTACATATCCTATATCCTGAAAATCAAGAAATGTAAGAAATATGGAAAAAGGAGGAGGAGGAGCAAACAAGAATCAGTTCTGAGAAACTCTCGAGTACCTGAGGGATACAGAGACTTGCAATGGTAATCCCAGCAATGAGATCACCTTTGAACATGGAAAGCTCGTACCTTCTTCCCCATTCAAGAATTGGGAACCTAGGTTGGTCCTTGAAACGCCGCAACGGGTCGTCATGGAAGAAAGTCTCCTTGAAAGTAAACTTAAACTCCTTAAACAAGCTTGCTTGGTGGCGACGTGAAGACGCTGCGCTCGCAATGTCGGACTCATCCGCAACACGGCTTCCAGTCATTGCAGCCGGAGAAACAAATCAACTGTGAAGAAAAATTAACAAAAACAGATCAATGATCACAAGATTCAAGAATACAGATACATGAAATATTTTTATGCATTTGTTCTTCATTACTAATGCTAAGTATGTTCCTACATTTAAATGTTCAAATGGTTTCAAGAATGCTGCAAATTCATGCAAGACTTCATCACCTAGGAACTTGTAAATACTCTATCAGCACATGACAGATTATGGAGAAAATACAGCTTATATAAGCTGCAAGAATCTAAAGTCGACTAGAGAAGAATATGATGGAAAGACAAGTCATCCCAGATAGAATGAATCTATCCACATAAAAACTTACATTCAGATTTCCCTAAAGGACATAAGGTTTCCGCTATTATAAGTAGTTAAGTTAACGTCGACACGACTATTTAATCAAGAATTATTGAGGACAGTACTAATCTACAGCATAAATTATAATCTGAATAAGTTGAGTTTAGTAACTGATAACATTGATTTGAAATCCAATTGCACAACTACTCTACTGCCTTCGTTTATTTCCACATATTAGCATGCTGAAGTTTCAAAGTCTGTGATATTCCCATACATTAATATTAACTGCTGCGAACGAACAAAATAATACGTAAAATACGACATGTCAGTCAGCCGTGGCAAGCGTAGTGACTCTTCAGTTTCCTGAATTGCCAAAGACCCTTTGAGGACAACCGGTTGTTGCATTATAAAACGGAGAACGATGGAGTCGGGGCGTGGTCTTTGGCAATGATTTGTGGCTTCAGTTGTTGTCTGGGAACAGAGAAGTAAGGCTTATCTGTTTTGTATAAGTGCAGATTGTGATAAGAAAACTAAGGTAAGTTGATGAAGACCGGCAGCGCATTGACATGCCAAGTATATATTATACTGCTGTTTGGAGGGAGGGAAAGACAGATTCAAATGAAGGCATGGAGAGAAATGGACAGTGCTGATTAAACTAGAACATTGATTGATTGATAATTATCATTGATCATTTGATCACAAATTATATGCTACATATATAGTATAATTAAATTAGAAATCAAAATAAAACAGCAACCTGAATCCTTTTGAACTGGTTGCTGATGGTTCCTTGTCCAGATACCTTATTTTTACCTTAATGGAATCATATGATACATTTGTTGATGTAAAAGGAAAATGATGTAAGAGTTTTAGTTTTGGACTAACCCTCATAGTTTGACTGCCTCTTCACTTTTCACCTCAAGTACTAAAAATTGTTACGTGAAGTAAACAAAAATTCCTTACTTTTTCTTTTCCCTCTGTAACTTTCTTTGAGCAGTAATCCTGACCCTTGTGAGAAGCATTTCACCGCAGTCCATTTAGACGTAAATTAAACTAAAATCACTAATTATAATCGAAAAAATCGTTTCTAGATCGATTCGATCTCATACATATTTAATAGAAGTGTGCTCATGGGGCAACGCCGCATCAACACAAATCCTCGTGGCGAACATGCGGCCCTAATGTCGGCCATCTTGACCCCACACATTAGAAAAAAAAAAAAAACTATTGGCTACAAGTTTAATAGTTATGAATTAAAAATCGTAATAAAATAATTGTAGAATCGATAAAAAAATATAGATTTTCTACAACGAAAAAATTATTTGACATGCCAAGAGGCATAGTAGAAATATTCATATGTACACACACATCAATATCAAATATAAGTCCGGCAATTTAATTGTAAGGGGGGGCATAAAAGTAAACATGTTATTGTTAGAACAAAAGCAATCCTTCTAACTCAGATCCATAGAAATAGAATTCATCAACACCCCCAAAATTCTGCCTTCTTCACCTTTGATATGCTCTCCAGCACCCCAGATGGTGACACGTGTCCCATCACAGTCACCCTCTTGCTCTCTAGATCAATGCTGAATGACGTCACCCCTTCAATAATTCAAATTCCGACATTAGTTACTGTGATAATTCTTTCATAAGTACTTGTGTATGTCGTATATAAATAAACGAATGAAAATTAAATACAAAAATAACATCGATATACATACACCCATATTTTTATGTTTACATACACACGTTTGATTTTTATTGAAATATTTATTATATTACTATAATAAAATAAAATATTAAAAAATATACTTAGTTGGCATTAAGGACAATAATGTCCAACACATCTTTATTGGCATATTTTCAAAAGAAATGAGTACAAATACCAATAAAATATTAAATTATGATATTCGACAATTAAATTCTCACAAATAAAAAGAAAAAAAGTAGTGTATTTTCAAGACCAGCCCAAAATCATAATACGGTCAAATCTCTTATATTTTTAGTTGCAAAGAATCATTTCAAAAATTCCCTAAAGTTTCCATAAATGATGTAAGGATTTGTACAAAATTAACCACCTGTGTCCCATGTAGTAGTCCAAATTGGTTTGACCTGACCGGATTCAGAAAGACAGGACAGGACAGCTATGTATGTGCTTAGTGCTTACTAAGAAAATAAAGGGTAAAATCTCTCAGTAGTCTGATGTCAAATTGATACAGTGAATCCATTTTTCCTATTTTTAGAAATTTGTTTGCTGTCTTTTGCTTTGTATATATGCATCAAGACAACCAGTACTACTGCATGTACGATTCATATGTTGTCCTACCAACAAATCAAAATTTGTCAGTGTTTTGAATTGTTTGATGATTGAGAAATAATTAAATTAGAAAAAGCTTTAATATATATAATCCCAATTAATTCAAAAATAATTGACAATTATTTACCTTCCATTTTGGACAGATGCTTCTTAACTTTACCAGCACACCCTTGACAGTGAATCGACACTCTCATCACAACCACCTGCCACCAAACAATTATCACCTCAATTATCCTAATCCTCATCCAGGAAAAAAAAAAAAGAAAATTCTAACCCGAAATTTTGTTTAGACAAATTCAAATTAACTATATAGCAAACAATATATATTTGTCGTATAATTCATATATAACTCAATAAAATAATTAGCATAATAAGAATGATTTATGAGGAACTTGAAGTTAATTATCGTAGAGTGTAATAAGATGGAAAATTAACCTGAAAGACATTGCTGTCGTGACCAGATATTGCTAGTGAAGTAGCAGTAGTTGCATCTTGAGCCACCTTTCTTGATCTTTTTTCAGACAAGAATTAGTTACAGGAAATGGTCTCGTCCCGACAGACGACGAGTGATGAATCGAGCGTCGACGTTGTTCCCCTAGTCGAACGTAGTTTGTGGTGTTGATGAGTCTAACATGATCGACGAGCGTTCTGTCTGGCACGACCACTGACCGGTAGTCTTGGCTCATGCAAACTGCAGTTGATGCATGAGAGTGGCACATCAAACCCTTCATTTTCTTGGCTGTCTTCATCTTCATCGCCATTGTTTTTGTCTCTCTGTGTTTGTCTGTGTTAAGAAGAATGCAATTAGTGCTACATATATATATATATAGAGAGAGCGTGTGTGTGTGTGTGTCTGTCTGTGTGTGTGTTAGCACCTAGCAATGTTTTTTGAGGTTGTTATTAAATGTAGTGGACATAAGGATGAGGCTCTAGTGTTTTTCCTAGTGTGTGTTCTGTGTGTTTGTTTGAGGAGTAATGGTGTGTCTTTATGACTTAGGTGATATATTTTGCAAAATTTCATGTTACCCTGCAAACTGCTGGTAGAGAATATAATGATATGATAAAGTAAAATGACATTATTACGTATGACGTAACAACTCAACATCCATCTGCTCTCATATATATCCATTTAAACGAGTCAGTTTTTTATCGATGATGTAATAAATATTAATTCGAAATGGTCTAAATAAAGATTCAATGGGCTACATGTTAAGTATTATTACATTTACTATATAATTCATCGCACATTTTTAGATTACACAACAATTATATAATAAATATAATTCACAATCATATAATTAATTTAGATTCGATCACGAGGCCAAATTAGAATTTCTTGGGCACTACTTAGGTTCATGAAAATGTGACACTGAGGATATATGATGAGTATGTGTAAGTTGATGTGGTAATAAAAGCACAGTGAGTTATGATGCATGGGTGATATGCCGATAATGTAATTATTTCAGGATGGGGACTGAAAACAGGCAGTAATGCATGAATTATGAGTCCTCAGGTAGCTGTCCTGTCTTAATTTCTCATAATTACATTGAAAGGGAAATTTTGGAATCAAAATGTCCCAAACTAATTATCTTCTTTATGTTATCTAAATGGGTATTTACAATAACTTTGACTTTTCAGATGGTAATAAATAGTTGAGAAAATTATAAATTAAAAAGTAATAAAAAATTAAGAGTATTTAGAAATAAAAGTTATGTGAAAAAAAGTGGAAGTTGGAGTGTTTGTAACAATTTAACATTTATAATTTTATCAATAAGCTGCAAAAGCTGGTATGAAGATGCTTATATATATATATATATATATATATATATATATATATACTTAAATTAACTTAAGCAAATATAAAATAAAAATATTATTTTCGCTTATTTTCATTAATAATGTATAAGCACTTGTTTTAAATCCTTGCAAACACTTCAAAGCACGATAAGAACTATTTATGCACCCAACAGACTCGCACACACTGTCGAGCCTTTTAGTGACCCAACAATCGGTCTATTTTAATTTAGTATTGCATTTCGTATTACATGTTATATACACATGTTTATAAAATGTTTTTTAATGTAGTCGAAGTGTACAATAGGGTTATGGACATTGTGTGAATTGACTTAAATTCTATCTGTAATGACTTCCAAGATTTATTTCTCAAGGGCTCAATTAGGACCACCTTGAAAGCAATAAGACATTGTGAGTTCGACGAAAGTGGGGTAGGTGCTGCAAAGTTTACCCAAGACAAGCAGCAAATTCTTGCTTGCATAGGCCCACTCAACATCCTTTAGTTATGAGACCATCACTGTACAATGCTACGATGATCGTTCCATAAAAACACATAATTCTAACGTAATCGCGTCATGGATTATATAATTAATGGAGCCGTTAGCAGTATTCTTACATGTATGTCTGAACGAAAAATATATGTAATGACTCAAATTGAAGGGACTACGTTGGAAAAGACCCTATCAATAATGCAAATTCCCCACCGTAGTCACAATTATGAATCAGTAGCTATTGACGAACAGAGAAAACACAACAGCAACCCCGCCTGCCTCAGCCCTTTTAATTCCTTTCCATGCATGTTTAAGGGACCACCTTGAATCTGCTCATGCAGCAGCAAATGCCCAAGAACTGAACTCAGCTACCGGATTTTAATATGGAACGGCAGAGCTTTAAGGCATATCCTCTGACCATCAATGCTGTTTCAGCCTAGACATTAATGGCTGCTTTTGCAAACGTTAATCCAGTAGTCATAAATACACACAGTTCGCTTGCCAGGATTGGAGCCATATGTGTCGAGGTTATCTGTTTCTACTTTTCCTTTTAATGGGTAAAAGAAAGCAAAGACGAGCGACCAGCACAACGATTCTCGTTGACATTGATCGTAGAAGGAATGTCCCTTTTGATGAGTTGTAGTTATTACCAAAACGATGAGTCCACAGTCCGGTCGAGATGTAATGTAGATCAAAACTAATTTTCTTATAATTAGATAACTAAATTTAGGAATATATAATAATCCGTCCCACATTGTTAGATAATCAAGTATCAGATGTAATTATAAGCAAGAAGACTGCAAGTATTGCTCGCTGAGCTCAATTACTTGGGCTTGTAACCCAAGTGGGGGCATTAAGTTGGTTGGACCTATTGGACTAGCTCATCTAGTTGGGTCATAGGTGGCTAATTATTGACTTGCCTGTTCCAAGTAAAGAGTTGTGCCATGAGGTTCAGGCGAAGTTCTGAGCTTTGTGGTTCCATTCCTTGCGGTGGAAGGATAACAAGTTGGTGCTTCATTGGTCTAAAAAACTAGATGGGCTAGTCCTAATTGAACAATCAATTTTTCTTCTTTTATGAGTCTAGAAAAACATGTCTTATCCAACAGATAGCATCAAAGACTCGATAACCCAAAAGACCGCATGAAAATCATATAATGAATAGTTGGACTTTCTTTACAACATTATATGTTTTTTCAAAAATTTCGCATGATCTTGCAACTTGTGATGGGTAAGAGAATGACCAACTTCTTTTCATGTGAATCTGAGCAAAAGAGGATAATTCATCCCACATTGTTAGATGACCAACTTTCTTATCTATTTATAATCATACAAACCACAAGTGTTGTTCGCTGAGCTTGGTTGCGCGGGCTTGTAACCAAAGTGGGGCAATAATGTGGTTGGACATTGGGCTAGCCTAACTAGTTGGATCATAGGTGGCTAATTGTTAGTTTGCCCGTTCCAAGCAAAAAGCTGGGCCATGTGGTTCAAGCGAAGGTTTGGACTTCATGGCTCCTAAAGTGGAGGATACTGCGTTAGACTGGCTTCACAGAGCAGCGAAAACCTCCCGCTCTTTGCAGTGGAAGGATAACAAGCTGGCGTTCCCTTGGTCCACAAAAGCTAGGTGGGTTGACCCTAATTGAACAATCGTCTTTTTTCTATTTTAATGATAAAAAAAAAAAGTCATTTTGTTAATAAAACCATTGAAGTTCATGTATTCTTATAAATTCATCAATTGCATGCATATGTCATAAACATGATTGATGATTTTATAAGGCTTAATAGTTTGATTGGACTAACTTTATGACAAAAGGTGATTCTTTTTCAATCTGGGCGTTTGTTAACTTGAACAAGTGCTCATGATCATAAATCTGATTGAATATAATGCTGTATTTAAGAAAATATGCTTCTGTTACATGGGAATTTTTGAGATACAAGTAAATACAACTGTGTATTGCAGAGGGATCTATCAAGCCTAGTATGCTCAATAGCTTGGAAGAAGTGTCTAAGGACTATTGGATAACATCATTACCAGAAGTGTAAAAAACTAGATGGGCTAGTCCTAATTGAACAATCAATTTTTCTTCTTTATGAGTCTAGAAAAACATGTCTTATCCAACAGATAGCATCAAAGACTCGATAACCCAAAAGACCGCATGAAAATCATATAAATGAATAGTTGGACTTTCTTTACAACATTATATGTTTTTTCAAGAAATTTCGCATGATCTTGCAACTTGTGATGGGTAAGAGAATGACCAACTTCCTTTTCATGTGAATCTGAGCAAAAGAGGATAATTCATCCCACATTGTTAGATGACCAACTTTCTTATCTATTTATAATCATACAAACCACAAGTGTTGTTCGCTGAGCTTGGTTGCGCGGGCTTGTAACCCAAGTGGGGGCAATAATGTGGTTGGACATTGGGCTAGCCTAACTAGTTGGATCATAGGTGGCTAATTGTTAGTTTGCCCGTTCCAAGCAAAAAGCTGGGCCATGTGGTTCAAGCGAAGGTTTGGACTTCATGGCTCCTAAAGTGGAGGATACTGCGTTAGACTGGCTTCACAGAGCAGCGAAAACCTCCCGCTCTTTGCAGTGGAAGGATAACAAGCTGGCGTTCCCTTGGTCCACAAAAGCTAGGTGGGTTGACCCTAATTGAACAATCGTCTTTTTTCTATTTTAATGATAAAAAAAAAAGTCATTTTGTTAATAAAACCATTGAAGTTTTGTATTCTTATAAATTCATCAATTGCATGCATATGTCATAAACATGATTGATGATTTTATAAGGCTTAATAGTTTGATTGGACTAACTTTATGACAAAAGGTGATTCTTTTTCTCAATCTGCATAACCACTTGTTAACTTGAACAAGTGCTCATGATCATAAATCTGATTGAATATAATGCTGTATTTAAGAAAATATGCTTCTGTTACATGGGAATTTTTATGAGATACAAGTAAATACAACTGTGTATTGCAGAGGGATCTATCAAGCCTAGTATGCTCAATAGCTTGGAAGAAGTGTCTAAGGACTATTGGATAACATCATTACCAGAAGTGTAAAAAACTAGATGGGCTAGTCCTAATTGAACAATCAATTTTTCTTCTTTTATGAGTCTAGAAAAACATGTCTTATCCAACAGATAGCATCAAAGACTCGATAACCCAAAAGACCGCATGAAAATCATATAATGAATAGTTGGACTTTCTTTACAACATTATATGTTTTTTCAAGAAATTTCGCATGATCTTGCAACTTGTGATGGGTAAGAGAATGACCAACTTCCTTTTCATGTGAATCTGAGCAAAAGAGGATAATTCATCCCACATTGTTAGATGACCAACTTTCTTATCTATTTATAATCATACAAACCACAAGTGTTGTTCGCTGAGCTTGGTTGCGCGGGCTTGTAACCCAAGTGGGGGCAATAATGTGGTTGGACATTGGGCTAGCCTAACTAGTTGGATCATAGGTGGCTAATTGTTAGTTTGCCCGTTCCAAGCAAAAAGCTGGGCCATGTGGTTCAAGCGAAGGTTTGGACTTCATGGCTCCTAAAGTGGAGGATACTGCGTTAGACTGGCTTCACAGAGCAGCGAAAACCTCCCGCTCTTTGCAGTGGAAGGATAACAAGCTGGCGTTCCCTTGGTCCACAAAAGCTAGGTGGGTTGACCCTAATTGAACAATCGTCTTTTTTCTATTTTAATGATAAAAAAAAAAGTCATTTTGTTAATAAAACCATTGAAGTTCATGTATTCTTATAAATTCATCAATTGCATGCATATGTCATAAACATGATTGATGATTTTATAAGGCTTAATAGTTTGATTGGACTAACTTTATGACAAAAGGTGATTCTTTTTCTCAATCTGCATAACCACTTGTTAACTTGAACAAGTGCTCATGATCATAAATCTGATTGAATATAATGCTGTATTTAAGAAAATATGCTTCTGTTACATGGGAATTTTTATGAGATACAAGTAAATACAACTGTGTATTGCAGAGGGATCTATCAAGCCTAGTATGCTCAATAGCTTGGAAGAAGTGTCTAAGGACTATTGGATAACATCATTACCAGAAGTGTAAAAAACTAGATGGGCTAGTCCTAATTGAACAATCAATTTTTCTTCTTTTATGAGTCTAGAAAAACATGTCTTATCCAACAGATAGCATCAAAGACTCGATAACCCAAAAGACCGCATGAAAATCATATAATGAATAGTTGGACTTTCTTTACAACATTATATGTTTTTTCAAGAAATTTCGCATGATCTTGCAACTTGTGATGGGTAAGAGAATGACCAACTTCCTTTTCATGTGAATCTGAGCAAAAGAGGATAATTCATCCCACATTGTTAGATGACCAACTTTCTTATCTATTTATAATCATACAAACCACAAGTGTTTTCGCTGAGCTTGGTTGCGCGGGCTTGTAACCCAAGTGGGGGCAATAATGTGGTTGGACATTGGGCTAGCCTAACTAGTTGGATCATAGGTGGCTAATTGTTAGTTTGCCCGTTCCAAGCAAAAAGCTGGGCCATGTGGTTCAAGCGAAGGTTTGGACTTCATGGCTCCTAAAGTGGAGGATACTGCGTTAGACTGGCTTCACAGAGCAGCGAAAACCTCCCGCTCTTTGCAGTGGAAGGATAACAAGCTGGCGTTCCCTTGGTCCACAAAAGCTAGGTGGGTTGACCCTAATTGAACAATCGTCTTTTTTCTATTTTAATGATAAAAAAAAAAAGTCATTTTGTTAATAAAACCATTGAAGTTCATGTATTCTTATAAATTCATCAATTGCATGCATATGTCATAAACATGATTGATGATTTTATAAGGCTTAATAGTTTGATTGGACTAACTTTATGACAAAAGGTGATTCTTTTTTCTCAATCTGCATAACCACTTGTTAACTTGAACAAGTGCTCATGATCATAAATCTGATTGAATATAATGCTGTATTTAAGAAAATATGCTTCTGTTACATGGGAATTTTTATGAGATACAAGTAAATACAACTGTGTATTGCAGAGGGATCTATCAAGCCTAGTATGCTCAATAGCTTGGAAGAAGTGTCTAAGGACTATTGGATAACATCATTACCAGAAGTGTAAAAAACTAGATGGGCTAGTCCTAATTGAACAATCAATTTTTCTTCTTTTATGAGTCTAGAAAAACATGTCTTATCCAACAGATAGCATCAAAGACTCGATAACCCAAAAGACCGCATGAAAATCATATAATGAATAGTTGGACTTTCTTTACAACATTATATGTTTTTTCAAGAAATTTCGCATGATCTTGCAACTTGTGATGGGTAAGAGAATGACCAACTTCCTTTTCATGTGAATCTGAGCAAAAGAGGATAATTCATCCCACATTGTTAGATGACCAACTTTCTTATCTATT